>WBMV01009266.1:1362039-1524479 GCA_013396655.1 Campylorhamphus procurvoides
GTTTGTGGAATTTGTCTTCTGGCTTGAATTTCACTGATGGCAATCTGGCCCACAAACATAAGTGAAATGAGGCCAACCCTTGAATATCAGGGCTTGATTAAGGATTTCAGGTGGCTGAAGCTCATTCATATGATATGTCCCAGTTGCTCAAATAGGCAGTCCTGCACTCTCCATATTTGAGGAGCCTTGCCCATGGTTTCCTGAAGTAATAATATCCAAGAAAGTTTTGCACCTCTCAGTGGGATGGCAGAGCTGCTCTGATTTCCCTCCTTCTTGAGGGTTTGACCTGGGGGAAAATGTCCCTGTCCTTTTGTTTTGGGATAAAACTTCAATAAGGAAATATTGTCTTTTACTGAAGCATTTCTTGTTTGTCCTTGTTTTGGCTTGGTGTTTTTTTTTTTTTCTTCTATTGAAACACGGCATCACCTCAAAGCTTTAGCTGTGCTCTGTGCTGTCTGTAAATGCAGTAAAAAGAGTCACTTCTGGCACATACAGACTATAACTTATATAAAATATAAAGCAACTAGAGAGAATTCTCACTAATATGAACTCCCCATCTGGAAATAAACTGTTGTAGAGGTATCTGCTGCTGACAAGAGGGTTGGAGATTTCTGTTCTCTGCATTTGAGACTGCTTTTAAAGGCCTTCTGCTGATTGTTTTTTTCTTCTTCCTCTTACTACTTTTCTCTTTGGCATTGATTTGTTTACAGCTCTTTGAGTTGCACCTAATTTCCACCTGTCATGGAGGTACAGTGACTTAAGGAGTCCCTAATACCAGGTTCAAATACAGCATCCCCCAAGGTGTGTGTATTACAACCCTTAACACTTTCAGTCACTGGTTCTACTTCTTGCCTTGTGCAGCTGGTGTGGTCACTGCAAGCCATTGGTACCAGAAAGATAAATCTTTAGTTTTCCTAAACACACACGCATTTTGATGGTATTTTTGGAACAGATGGAAACTGCTTTCCCAAATGATATTATTGACTAACATGACAATAAATTCTTCCACATACACTGCAGTGCTCCTTCCTGGAGGGCTAAATAGACACTTCCATTTTTGCCTTCTCTGATCAGAGCAGTCAGCATGCCCATAGCATCTAAGGGTGAGTATTTCCCTGCTCAAGGGAATATCGAGCCGCAAATCTCCACTCCACGGGCAGATGAGCTGTGCCAGGCATTTTAATGACAGGGTAGGTTAGCCAGGTTATAATTGTCTTTAATTTGCACTTCCAGAAGCTGTAACATTTACCTGAACATGATTGGCACTGGGAGAAGGGGAAAATTATGTCGCACTTTTGAAAAAAAAAAAAAATCAAAGAAACAACTTCAGATCTCATATTTGAAACAGAATATCCTGCTGATTGACCATCCACATTGGTAGCAGTAGGATTTTTTTGATCCATAGAGCTGAATGATCGCTGCCAGTAGCGAACACAAAAAATTGGTTCCATGGTGGAAAGCATATATTTTTTTCTTTTATTTTATCTTTTACTTTTTCAAGAGTGTTTCAGAATGCTCAGCCCTTTTACCTGCTGAATGGCATGTTGAATTCCTGCTCTTTGCTCTATTGTGCTTGGAGACTCATAAAATTTTTTAACTGAGGTTATCTCAGGTTTTGTCTAGATTAGTTATTTTTAATAACTAGAAGAAGAGGCTGTCCTTCCCATCCCACCCACTATTGCACCATTTTGCAGTAAAGTATAATTTCCTTCACGAGTGAGGAAGGGGTGATGAACATCAAAACTAGTGCAGGCCTGTGCACCAGTCCTGGCACATCTCATGAACCTGCAAACCAAGACTGTGTTTCCTTATTCTGTTGTGTCTTGCAAACTTCCTCTCTTTCTTTGCAGAAGTTCATGCAGAAAATACCCATAAGCTTCAATTTCATCCTTAGTGCTGCATTTTTTTGTTATTTTTCAGCTTCTCCAGTGAATGGATTTTGCTGTCAGTGTTTCTGTTCTGTAGGAGGGAGCTGTGGGTGGTTACAGCTGTAACGTGTGCGCCATAATCTCGAAGCATTTGTTAAAAAATTTCCCGTTTGCTCTGTTCCAATTTTTAACCAGTTGAGTGGCGTGTGCCGGTGCCCTGGGGTAGCCTCTGCTGCTCTGGCATCGCATCTGAATCACATCCCACCACTTGCAAATTGAAGCAGGACCCCACAAGACCCACATCCTCCAAAGAGAGGATGAGATGAGGGTTTTATTTTAAGCCTCTCAATTGCCGTGAGTGGGAACAGAGGGGAGAGGCTTCTGAAGGTTTGATTTTGTGTTCGGTTTAATTTTTTTCTCTCTAATCTTCTGGCCAGTCAGTTCACAACCCACACTTCTCTCGAAGCTCCTGAGGGCACATTAGAGGACGGTGGGAGTTGTCTTGTTGGTAGCCAACAGCAGAAGGGCCGAAGTATTGACTGGGAAACCTGTGAGAGAAGGATACTGCTTCCTAAGAGGAAGCAGAAGGCAGGAACAGCAGGCGGTTTGGATGGGAAGAGGGATTCCAGATTAGGAGAGAGGAGGAAAGAGACCACTGCTTGCCTTGCTTTACATCCCTCCCAAGTATTTGGAAGCATGTGGATTTTATGATCTCATGTTAACACTCTCCACAAATCCTTTTTTTTTAACTCTTCTTGTTGTGATGGTGTGATATTCGCAACACACGTTTCCTTGATACTGTTGTTATAGAGATATTTCTCCTTTCCTTTTGCCAACTATTAAGAGCCATCATGTGCAATGGCATTTGAGCTTATTCTTCTCCTGGCATTAGCAGAGAGATTTCTTCTCTTTGTAAATGTTGAAATGTTTTGCAACTTAGTTATAAATATAGCAAAATCATGTCGCTTTAGTTCCAGCATCTGGTAGGATCACTTTAAAATATAATTGAGTAAAAATTAGAATTTAAACAGCAATTTTGTCACTATTTTGTTGCTTTAAGATCAAAAAATCCAACATTTTTTAGTCACGATACAGATAAACAAATCTTTTCTTTCTTTCATGAATCTAAAAATAGCTACAAATGCAGCCTCTTTATCTCAGATTGCTTGAGATTTATATTAGCAGTGGCTTCAAGATTTGAAGTGTGGATCTGCCTGTTGAACAGCCCATGGACTAATGGATATAGGATTGTGGGTTTTGCCAGGGAGACTGACAGACATGAAACCCTGGCTGCCTCTTCTTCACTATTGTGAATATTCACTTTCAATAATCTTGTAAAGAAAAGAAAGCCAGAGGAAACATGTGTGAATCTCACTGCTCTCCAGGCAGGTTCTTGCAATGCTGGTTGTGCACCAGGGGTACAGGAATCAGTTCTCTACACTGCTAAAATTGAGTATTCAACCCCTCTCTTGGAGGAAGTACGTGGTAATCTGTGGTGGGGTCAAAAATTGAAACAGATGCTCTATTTATTCTCTCTCTACTCCCCCCTTTTCTCCCTGCCCACCTCTCTTTTTCCTTCTTTCTCCTTTTTTTCAGCATCTCAGGGTTTTTTTGGAGGGGGGAAGTTTTTGGACCCAAAGACCTTTGAAATTCTCTCCCAGATTTTGTCTTTCCAAGGCTGGTCTCATTTTCAGTGCAGAAGTTTTGTTCAACCCTAATAGTAGGTAGTACAGTGTGTTCAGGAAGAAGTTTGTGAGCCCTTCTGTGAACTAAGTGTGAGTTTAGTACCTCTGTCTAACCTTCTTCTGAGCAGTGACAGGTACCTATCTTTCCTTTTGCAATGTAATTCAAGCCTTCAAATTCAGTGTTTGTTTTTAATTAGTTGATGAAACTTCTATGATTCTCTGCAAGGAAATGTTTATTTATATGTATAGAGAGAGCCTGCAGAGCGGGGGAAGAGAAATGACTCTCGGTCTCAGAGCTCCTCATTCAGTAAGTTTGTCTTTGCAAGGGTGAAATATTTTCATTAGCTCTTGTTTTTAATTTGTGTTTCTGTGTAAAAGTAGTAAGAGTATTGTTTGGGAAAATAACTCAGCCCTGGATAATTTCTTTTTTTTTAATTCTGTTGACTTGAAGACATACTTGGGAAATCTGTGACTGTGTCTGGAAATTAATGTCATTAGTCCCTGCTTCTACTGCAGCTGCTTTGGGGGAGGATCTTCTTGGTGAACAATGTCTGTGCAAGCGATTTGTGCTGTAGTTGGAAACCTGTTACATCTGCTAAAAACTTGTAAAAGGTGGACCCTGCCAGAATAGCTTCATCTAAAGTTAAGGTGGCAAAGGATGGATGAGTGCCTGCAGGCTTCCCAGTTCCCATGATTTAGGTTATGCTGTTCTTAACATATACAAAGGCCTTACTCTTTGGAGCAGACGACCAGTAGAAAAACAAAACTGAACATGGCGTGGTGGTTGTAGTAGTTTGCTATCTTTTTGCATCACAACACTTACTTTATGTTGTTCGGAAAAGATGCGTTACAGAGTGAGAGAATTTTACATGCCATATCTTCATTTAAAAGCTGTGGCACACATTAAATTTAATTACTCTCCTTCTATGGCTTAAATTGAGGGCAGCTTCAAAAATGAGGGTGGCTTCTATTAAACTTAATTACTTTTCCCTGCAGTCTGCATGGTTAGTAATCATGGGTAGATTCTAAACAAAGATACAGCAGAGAGATTCTTTTATGAGAATAGGGCTGGAAAGTAGCCTGTAAAATATAGAGATGCCAAATACCTTTTATATCCAGCTTTAATTTATTATTGTTATAGTTAGCTAGTACAATAACAATAATAATGTTTCAGGTGGTTAAGAAGGTTTTGCTGGGAAGGGGGTTGTTAGTTGGATTTGGCCTTTCAATGTTTAAGCAATGAATTCTTCAATTTCTTCAAATCCTTTTCCAGATTTATGGGGTGAAAAAGGTTAATGATAGAATTTTTTTACAATGTTTTCTATTGACTATAGATGGCAGATCTGACAGTTAAAATGAAAATTGTTCCAGAAGAAACTTGAGTCAAACTAATTATTTGAGATGTTATAGGGATGTATAATTATATTCACCTTTAAAATAAAAAGGGGGGGGGGGGNTGTGCTTTTTAAAGAACAAGTAGAGAAATAAAAGCAGTAATTGTTCTTAATTATAGCTAACTGTAATTGCACACAACCGCAATATGCAGCACATCAGCAGCAGATTAAGAGATCCTGGCATATGTGTAGTGTACAGAGCAACTTTGAGCAGAGGTGTAGTTTGACGAATATAGTTATGTATAATTTAAGTCTCCTACTTCGGATTCCATCCATGTTGATTTTATTTTATTTTTATGGCTATTATGGCGAGATAATTGTCAGCTGGAAATCGCTGCTGCAATGATTTATCTGTTACAAACCAGTCAAAACCCTTCAAAAGGAAAACTTGTTTTCTTTTACTCCAGTGATGTGGTGTGACCAGGGGAGATTTTTTCCAATGCCCTTGTGTATCTACTGATGCAGATGGATGGCTAGCGGGATTTTTTTTCTGAGGCATCTCAATATAATCAGCACGGAGCTCCCGAGGATTCTGCAGCAGGCTTGAAAAGCTTTGTTAGCAATCCATCCACAAGTTTTGTTTAGATTCAAACCCCTCGAAAACGTAAAGACGATGTGAAAATGCAGCTTGCAGGGATGCGAATGCCTAAAGGTAGACTCTGATTTCTTCCCTTTGCACCTGATTTACAGCCTCACTTTTTTCTTCAGCTGTGTGCGGTGCAGCTCCTGTTTTTGAGTGCAGTTTTGCCTGTAAAACATTAAGCTGTTGTGAACTAAAGGAGGCTGCTGCGCGTCAAAAGTACTGGCTGTAATTCCTACTGGAAAATAGATCATTGCTGAGAGATCAGTGGTCAGTGTGTCCCACGTAATCGATGAGCCTGGGCATGGTCCTGTGACGGTAATTTCTGCATCTCTTGAGGACCTCAGATGCGTTCAGTCTTTGTTTTGATGTGCCAGGATCCTCTCCCATGTTCCCAACCTGTTTTAAGCCATTCCTTTTACCCAAAAATAAACAAAAGCCATCTGTCACTGAATGCTTCCCTTCCAAAACACAGTTTTGCAAAATGTTTCAGTCTTGGGCCAGCGGAAGAGTTCATTTAGCCTGAGACTTTGTGGACCAGAATTGATCTTTGAAACTGCTGAGACAGGGCTGGTGTTTTGCCCTGCTTGCTGGTGCAAACTATAGTCTCAGCTGTAAGAAGCTGTGCTTCTGAGTTTGTTTTTGGCTCTGTAGTTTGTGTAAAGTGTGGATGCCTACCCCAAAGCAGCAGAGAAGGCTTTCTGAAGAAACTGTGTGCTTTTAAAAAGGGAGTTTCACCAAGATGGACAATGATGCATGAGAAATGAGTGGCAGATATATTCAGGAGTGAAAGGCAGCATTAAGAAATTGGGTGAAATCACAGCAAAAAGAAAGGATAAAATGGATGGCTGGGTACCCAAGCAAACATGCAGAGGTGTAGATATAATAGAAGTCAAACCCATTCTTGCAGGTAGCAATAAGAAATCAAAACTTGCTTTACTGCTTGGAGAATCTGGTGATAACTGGCATGTTCTAAATATGTATCTATTACAGGGCTCCTAATAAGCAAATGTGAGCAGTGTTTCTTGACAGCAGGCTCTGCTTGTTTTTTTAATAAATCTGTGTTAAGTAGAAAAGGAATAAAAGCTGACACCCAAATAGCAATCCACTTTGGCTACGGTTTTCTCACTCCAAGTATAGATGCATGCATTGACCCAGATCAGAAATTCTTGAAGGATAATTCTGGTTAGTAGAAGCCAACATGGAATTGGATGTGTATACATTTGTGTACATGTTCCCAGAAAAGCTAATGATACAATTGCAAATGCTGAACATGTTCCCCTTTCCTCTTTGTTAATACAGTGTTGCTTATGCTCTGCAATAAACTATTATTTCTGTGCTATTTCTGTAATTACATTTAATAATCATCTCTCACAGTCCAATAGTATCAAACGTAGGAGTCTTTTCAACAAACTATGATAAATAGCTCCTTGAAGAACTGTTGTACTTGAGGAAGCTTTATGGCTCTCTTTGTAAGATTTGTCATTTTCTTAATGCAGCTTCAAAAAGCTTCTGAGCTTTGTTATGGACCATCACTGTATTTTTCCCTTCCCCCTCTGCCTCGGAGTGTAGCTGGGTAAATGAAGCTTAATGTGCCATTTCCAAGCACTGTGACACTCCTCCAGGGCTGGTTACATTTACCATTGCTAAAGTCTAAATAAGTGAGTTTTAATGAGCAGGAATGGTTGCTAATAGCCGATTCAGGTACTTAGTAGTCCATGTTATTTAACAGTGGTAGAATTACAGAACATAAATGGTCTGATGATTAATAGATGAACCTGCTACATATTGCAGCCTAATAGTTTTTGCCATTAAAGAACTATCTTTACGTCTTTTGGTTTGGATATGGTTGGGGAGAAAAGGGCTTGCTTGTAGATTTATATCACTGATAACTTACACTTTAAAACACTTTATATCATAATTTCACAGCACCACCTATATATTGTTCAGTAACATTTATGAACTTGTTTGAGAACAGTGGTACTTCTGTACTTCAATTTCCTGAGGTGACCAGCTCAGCAGATTTATTCTCCCTGGCTAGGGTTGTCAAAAATAAACTCAACCCATCCTTTTAAGGTCAGAAATAAGACAGTGAGTTAGATCTTAATCTCTTTTCTTCTCCAGTCCCATTAATTTTGGGCAGTGGTAGAGAGACCAATAAGAAAAAAACTTGACTGTGTTTTCTTAAACATTTCTGATTTGTGGGAGGACAGGTGGCAAGAGAGAAAAAAAAATAAGAGGCAAGAAAATACCAGATGAACAAAAAATGAGCAAGAATGAAGAAATAATAGCATTCAACATCTGTTGTGGTTTGTGTTGAGATACTCCAGAAGATACTGCAGTATTTATGGAAATAGCATGAGGACTGTTTTGAAGTGCAGCTAATGGGACACAGACTGCTGGCTGGCAGGTTGTTCACAGAGTCCTGCCTGCATTTTTCCTATTCCATCCCATGCTTCAACCTGGTATCACTGCATTTCAGATTGCAAGGAGATGTCAGGGCAGAAAGGAACTAAGAAGTGAATTTGTACTTGACTAACAGCTAGAGAAAGGAAGTAACTATTTCAGCAGGTGGATGAAAAGACAATATGGACAGATGCCTGAAGGAAATGTTGGCAACACTGGTGTTCCAGGTAGAGACAAGCTGTTTTCAGTAGTTCCTGTATCTATCTGATGAAAACTCTGCTAAAGAAAAGCAGGCTTTTCCAGTCATGGAATGCTTCCCCAGAGGCTGGGCAGCATTTATCAGGACAGGTTTCTCTTTCCAAGGCAGAGGGGTTTGCATCTGCCCATGGCCACATCCAGCATCCCTCCTGCTACTGTGTGGCACTTCAGTAAGAACTGATCTTGTGGGGTTTCTGGTATTTGCTCCTTCTGAATGGAAAAACACATGGAAAGTGAAAGTGCACTGCTCTCAAAACTGAAAGTGGAAAGACCCTGCCCGAAGCCTGGAAATCTGTGGGATTTTCAGAGGTTTTGTTGTTTTTCAGGGTTTTTTTTGGTTTGTTTTATGGTTTTGTTTTGTTTGTTCTTTGTGTGGTTTTGGTTTGGGTTTTTGTGGACTGGGCACGCAAGACCATCCCCGTTCCTAACTTATGTTTGTTCCTCTAAGGTACCTATACTGTAATATCTCCCTTTGTTCTAGAAGTCCCTCAGCTTCACAAAACTTCAGAGATCCCCAAAAGCACATCTCAGCCCAGCCTGCACTGGGTAAGAAAATGACTATTTGAATACATAATGGCTGAAGTATCCAAGTTGTTCTGCTTTAGCAAAGTATTTTGAGACCAGGGTGAGATGCCGTTTCCAAGCTTGGCATTTCTTGGCGGAGAATCAGGAGTTACTTCTCTGAAATAAGTTTAAATAAAGACCCTAAATTTTTTGAGTGCTTGTATTAGTGAAAACATCTGACATCAGGGAATACCAAAGTTTGGAATTGTTAACATTGCAGTATTTCTGAGGAGGGATATGGGTGGGAAAAGTGAGGTGTGAACATTCAATAGAAAACAATTGTTAGGATGCCTTTCTTTTTGGCATTCATCACTGAAGGCATCAACATTTTACCCAACCAACAGCTGCTACATCATAAAAGAGACCTGTATAAATGGTATGTACAATGGTGCCTCTCACCCTACACAAACATGACACAGTCTTGAATACCGAAAGAAACCCACTGCAGTCCTGTTCAACATTCCAGAAACTAAGGAAATCATCTAGGCCATCACCATCTATAGTACTTGGAT
This sequence comes from Campylorhamphus procurvoides, assembly GCA_013396655.1. Taxonomy (NCBI): domain Eukaryota; kingdom Metazoa; phylum Chordata; class Aves; order Passeriformes; family Dendrocolaptidae; genus Campylorhamphus; species Campylorhamphus procurvoides. Next base: position 1,371,307 of record WBMV01009266.1, read on the forward strand.
ATTTCTTATGTCTTTCTTCATGTATCTTATGCAACTTTTTGATTGTTTTACTTCTTGGGGTTGCTCAGCCTAGAGAAAAGACAGGGGAGGAGAGGGGAAGGGAGGGGAGGGGAGGCTGTGGGAGGTGGTGAGACACTGGAACAATTAGCCCAGAGAAGTTGTGAATGCTTCATCTCTGAAAGTGTTCAAGGCCATATGGGATAGGGCTTTGAGCCCCCTGGTCTAGTGGAAGGTGTACCTACTCATGGCATGATCTTTAAGGTCCCTTGCAACAAAAACCATTTTATGACTCCATAATTCTTCTGAATTAGCACATGACCCACAGTTCTCCTGCATTTCCATTTTTGTACAACTCAGTTTGATCTAAAATTAATGCTGAGACTTTGGGAGTGATTCCCCTCCTCTCCTTTGTACAGTGAGAAGAGCTGGTGGTAAAGTATAACACTGCACCAATGGCAGTGGTACCAGGAGCGACGGGTCAGTCAAATACCAAATGTGTAAGATTTTCTACTCCTCGAGGTTACAGTAGGTTCAATGAGCATATGGGGAGGAATGTCTGCTCTGCTTTGGATGATCTTTCTTCTCATTTTGGAGAGACAGAGGATATTTTCCTCCTACTGAGCTCATACAGCTCCCTGAAGCAGTTGCCTGTGCATCACTTCTTTCTCTCCATGTGCTAACAGGGTGAGGGTGTAGGAGTTGGTACCATGGTGGATTCTCCCCCATGTTCTTCCTGCTGCTTGCTGTGTCCCAGAGAGCCAAGTTCTGTACCCATGGTGCTTTCTTCCTTCGTTTCCAAGCCATCCACCTCCTTCCTTGAGAGAACACATGGCAACTGCAGTTCCTGTGCTGCGAGAGCCATATCTGCACATCCACAAAGGCAGGGTCTGACCTTGGAGCAAAGCACCAGAGTGGGATCTTTCTTCATTTCCTCTCCATGCCCTGGCATTTCTCCCTGATGACCCTGGCTGAGTTGCATCCAATCCATGCCCCCATTACCAGTCTCTAAAATGGACACTGCTCTGTTTCTTCCACCTATTAATTTTTATTTAGCTCTTTAATGCCAGAGCAGAAGATGTATGAGAGAGAAACTTTCATCCAATGTCCTTGGTGGGTAGTTAGACAAGAGGTCAAGATCTTAGTTGGGAGTCATACTTAAATTGCAAGGAGTGAGGATTTGGCCTGAATTACACTTTAACTTGTAAGTTGGCATTTCTTTAACTTGTAAGTTATAATATTGCTGTCTTCAAAGATGTTGGGGTGAAGGTTAAATCAAATTTAAAAAAAAATATAAAAAATAGTCATGATGATGAGGACAGATTTTATTTGGGGTATTATTTGCATACAGGATGTACAGTGGACTTAAATGGTTTAGGTGGTAGGTGGTTATCACTGAATACACAGAGATTTCTTTCGTCTTACCTAAGGAGGAATAAAAAATTCAAAAGTAGCAAATTTAGAATAGTGAAAAATGCAGCTTTTAAAAATAATCACAGGAGAAAACAACAAGCATGTTTGCTCATGTCCTTTATCTCAGTCAGCTAATCTTGCAGAATGTCAGCTTGCATAGAAATAGATTTTTACATATGAACTTGTTACATCACTTCCTAAAAAAAGAGTATTTAGCTTGTACTTAAATAGCACATTCAGAGAGTGTTTATGCAGTATTTCTGCTGCAAATGTGTGATCCTTGTTAGGTAGCTAAGCTCAGTGTGAGGCTTTCAAATGGCATTGTATTTATTTGTTGCTTACTGTGTGAAAGATAAAATACTTGCAGAAGTATCAGTTTGAAATTTTGATGGTTTTTAATAGTTTTAATTTTTTGACAGTTGAAATTGGTTTTGACCATTTTGATTTCTAGACTTTATAGGGACCAATTCCACCAAAAAGATATGCTAAAAGGATGTGATATAGAGAAAACAAAGCCTTCTCTGAAATCCACTAAATTAGTCATCGCAAAACTGAATTCAAAATCTAAACCCTGCATTTTATCCAAACGTAGCTTGTTTATGTTCTGCACTCTAACAAAGCTGAGAAACTACCCAATTTAAGACCAGTGAAACATCTTGTGTCCCACAATGGTATTTCAATACGCACTATTAATTCTTCCAAGTCAACTCAGACGTAGTCCCCCATGTGATTTTAGGAAGAGCAGAAACAACAATGTATCTTCGAAGGCGCCATTTTTCACCTCAAATGTGAAATCAATTTCCTGACCATTTGTGGTCATTAAAAATCCCACAACACCCTTCTGCATTGACTCCCAAGTCTTGGTGAAACTCCAAGAAGGTAATTATATTCCTCCTGATACAACCTTCCTTTTAAAGCTAATTTAAAGTTCCTCTTCAGCTGTTCTATCCTGCTTTAAGTGGAAAATCCTTCTTATCCCTTTGTAAACTTTTCTTTAGTTCTGCTTTATAGTGACAATTAGTGGCTGTCTTTTGCCACACTGCTGATTCATGTCTGTGCAGTGAGCATGTCTGCAAGCATGGAACCTACAATTAAAAAAAAGCTGTTTATTCATGGTCTGGTTAAAAGCCATTGAAATGTATGGGATGTATCCCTTTGAGTTGGTGGTCACAGGAACCATCATTGCTGTAGCTGAAGGGAGTGTTTTTCAATGATAAGTTTTGGACCTCACTCTACCATAACTAACTTGTTTAGCTGAGTCAATGGTTGGTGTCTCCGCATATGCAGAGCCAGGAAAGTGGCCAAAAGCATCAGGTGACTTGTTTGCTGTGGCTTTGCCCTTGGGGCAAAACAAAGAACAACTTCATGGTTATGTAATATGTGCAAATATTCGAGGCAGAACTTCCTAGTTATCAAAATGTTTGCAGTTCGTTACACACACCTTATCAGCACACTTGACATATCCACTTATGCCCACTGTGGATATCCCTAGAAAAAAACCCACAATTTTTCAAGTGATCCTCCCAAATACCTCATTTCTCTTGAACCTGTACTTATTTCTGTTTACAAATATATCCCTTCCAGTAAGATTAACGATTGTGTCAGTTGTGAGACTGTTTAGTAAAGGGTTGAACATTTCACCCAAACCAAAAATATCAGCTTAACCTTTGGGGGTTTTTTTGTGCTTCATGGAAAATGAGCACAAGTAATAAAACTAACTGCTGCTACACATCCCAGGGAACCAAAGTGGTCAAGTTCACCTGTCCTGGAAAACAGGACCTTCTAATCCTTCTGGTTGAAATGCTGACTGCCAGTTCTGGGTTGGACACTTTTCTTCCCAAAATTGAAGGCTCCCATATTCTGCACCTTGGGGCTTTTCTGCTTGCATTCATGCTGCATTCTTAATAGCACACCATATAGATCCCTTCTCCAGCCTTGCCCTTATCCTCATGTGCCTTGTGTGCCGTAGGCGGGCTTTATCCTCTCCCCGAAGTGTGAGATGGAAAAAGGAAGAACGGTGACACCATCGCAGGAATGTGTTGCTGCCTTTCTTTTTGCATCTTCCCCAGCACCCCGACAGATTGCTTAGCTAGAATCCATATGCTTTCCCTTTCAGAACAAAAATTGTGCTCGATGGAGACATAAAGATTCCAAGTCACTGAGGGTCATGATCCTGCAGAAGAAAAAGTGGTTTCTGTGCATGGTCTTGACTCGTATGGTTTGAATGCAGTACTTGCTAAGGTTCCTGGCATACACCTAGCAGAGTATAGACAAGATGACCTCAGCTGCCCTTTAGAACCTGCCCTGACTCCTGTGCCTCAGTTTGTATCTCTGCAGAAGCACAGCATAGAATCTTAAACCCAGCAAAAGTCATCAAATGATTTGGGCTGGAAGAGGCCTTAAAGATCATTTAGTTTCAACCCCCCCTGCCATGAGCAGAAAAACCTCCCCCTGAACCAGGTTAATTAAAGCCCCATCCAACCTGACCTTGAACACTTCCAGGGATGGGGCAGCCACAACTTCTCTTGGTAAACTGTGCAAAATATTGCACAGGTAAACCTCAGAGCTGTGTTGTGCCAAACCCTGCATGTAGGTGGGTAAGAGCAGCTGCCAGTCAGCCTCTGAGAGCACAGCACCATATGATTACTCAGTGAACAAAACATTTAATGCAAACACAACAGTTTCCAGATATTATGAAGAGTTTTCCTGAACAACTCTCTCTAAACAGAACTATTAGGCAGTAAAGTCTGTTTGCTGATCTTTATGTATATCTTCCCACTTTCACTTCCCTATAAGCTTTTGACTAAAATATTTATACTTTTCTGCTTTGGTATACATCCTACTCCAATCCTACGGGAAGGATTTCTCAGCCTGTAGAGGATAATGACAAAATTCATGTGTGGTGCTTGGTTCACCCACACTGGCTTTCTGGGCTTTGATAACAGCAACACAGTCCTCTCCTGAGGGGCAGAGCCAGAGCCTCTTAGGTACATCAAAGCTCCTCACGAGTCTCATGAGTGACTTGTAAACCTGCATTTTGCTTCTCTGGAAGACCTTTTGTGAGGGTGTAGCATTTTGGGGTGCAGATCTCCCACCCAGCACCCTCATGGTTCCAACAGCACCTTCACCTTCCCTCTGTACAGACTGTGCTGCTCCAGATCCATCCTTTGCAGCTGAACACAAAATGCTTGGAAATTGTAAATGACCTTCCTGGAAATGCTGTGACTGCTGTTCTGTATTGTCACCCTCCATGCAGCAGCTTTTGCAGGGTCTTTAGCCTTGTCCTCTTCCGACCTTAGCCTTGTTGTGCATTAGCTTATCCCATTTGCATTGGCACTGATTTCAGTGGAATTTGGGGCAGATCTGACAAAGCATTTAAGTTTCTGTCCTCACCCTTTTTCAAGGTCATTTTTTCATATCATAGACAGGATGTGAAAATACGTGATCTTATATTCATTCTCCCTATGAGTGTTATCCTTCTTTTGGTTCTATCCAAGATTTTTTCTTCCCATACATACAGTAAATGATGAGTTATATTTATTGTGTGCGTCACTGGGGAGTACTAGGGGTCTGAAAATTGGTTGTACAAGTCTAGGTTCAGTTTCTTGAAATACTACAGAATGAGTATCCATTATCTTTAAATAAACTTTAAGGGTTTTCTTGATGAGTAATTTGCTCCATAAGATTTTCTTTTTTAAACTCCCATGAAATATATTTATAGAGCAGTGTTTCAATTCCTGATATTTATAGGACACTTACAGTGGACATTAACCATCTTCAGCAGTCCATGTACCATTTAATTTCAGTGACATTTCAGGAACAATTGTGTTTGTTTTCTAGGAAAATAATATTTTTTAGTTTTATAATCTAAAGGGAGGTTTAATTTGTTTTTATGGTATAAGTGTTTACTGAGTGGATGAGAAGCAGTGAAATCTTTGGATAGTTGGGAAGTAATCAGACTTCTCTTTTCCATCAGAGTCTGAGTTTTATTTGAGTTGGATCTGTATTTCAAAAATCATTACCTTACATACTTTTGCTTAAAATTGGAATTTGTCTGACCAAATGTGAAACTGGCAACACAATTAATTACATTAAACATGTATATGCTAAAGACCTGCGGTGTCTTTGTTTAACATTCTGATCACATTCAGACTTTTTTACCACTACATCGACTACTTAATAACTGTTTTCACAACTCTAACATGTCTTGTAGAGAGGGTTATTTAACAAAAATGAAAATCTTTAGAAATTTAGATGCACCAATCACTCACTGCTCTGCTCAGAAGCTGACAGTGTGGTTCCAGTTTAGCATCCTGTGCTTCCTGCAGTACCCACCTGCCACTTGCCTGGTTGTCTCTTTAAGCTGGATGAGCAACTGGTATTTTATAAAACCCTAAAGCAATAAGGTTTGTATTATTCTGTTATTAGAACAGTAATCGCCAGCTAAAGGCTATGGAGCCCCTTTAGAAGAAGAAACAAAGAAATGCCCAGCCTGACTATTTTAGTCCAGACTCTTTCCCTCAAAAAAACCCCAAACAAAAACCTAACAAAACAGGGTCATTTCAATGAAAAAAGATGATGTCTGGGATTAGTGGTGGAAGGGAAAAATATCCTGACAGTTGGAACCATTTAGTGATTCAGTTTTTTGATAGGTTACAAAAAATACCATATTAATTCTTTGAACTGTGTAAGTCATGAGTAGGGCTTGGAAAATAAGGCTCTGTGATACCAGTGTGCAGGAGTTTAATGAAAATAAAATATCTAAAATGTACAGCTGTATCAAATAACCCCATAGAAACCAAGTCTGTATTGCTCCACTCTAATTTCATTTTCTTATCTCTTTACATTCACTTCCTCTTGCTCCTGGCTCTCACCTTCGATGTCATTTATATCATGGACTTTGTTCATCAGACACCTGCTAAATACGGACCCTTCTGCCTGAGCTGGGTGGGAACTGGCTCTTCTGAGAGGGCTAAAATACCTGCTGCTCTGTGGCTTAATGGTGTGTGCAAGAAAAGGGTGTGAGCCACCTTTTTATTTCTTACTTATTCTTCTCTGCAACCACCATACATGGTTCTGATCTGTGCCTTTTGAAGCAAAGCACAGGGAGGTTTAAGGCAACCTTCTGTGACTGGCAAACTGCACAGCTTGGAGGGAGAGACTCGGTGGAAAACGCAAAGCCAGGCGTGTTTAGAGGGTCCATTTCATTTCCTCTGACACTGTAAGGGAATCTGCAATTGCCAGTGTAACTGGCAGGGAAAAAAAATTCAGGGAAAAGCCTGGGTGTCACTGTGGGATGCTCAATAAAATTATAATTAAAAAAATTAGACCCTCTTAGCTGCTCATAGTTCATATAGTGCCTAAAAGTGTGGGGGGGTCTAGAAGAATCTCCTGAAGAGGAGCTCTGAATCATTGTGGTATTTAATAAAATAACTCTGTAGTTGCCCCTTCAAAAAAAAAGTGACTCCAGAACACAGTGAAACTCTAGAAGAGCCTTTCAAAATATATTTATTTATATTTTTTTCCTTTGGTTTAATAAATAGATTAGGCTTGGGGGTTCAATCTGTATATACTATGTTTATACCCTCACGACTGAAATATACAGGCTTCATTCCATACTCAGTGATCATTAGATCCATAGTTTGGGAAATTGTTAAGGCAAGGAAGGTTTTGAGACCTGCCTTAATTACTACCTCTGCCTCTTAAAAAAAGGATTCCCTCCCCCATATATAAAAGTGAATGGAGGGATTTTCTGTTCCCCAGCTGTAAAAAAACAAGGGAATATTGTTAAGAATTGTCCCATAACACAAGTTTCAAGCTACAGCTGTGAAATTTTGCAGTTTGTATCTCAGCTGAAGCAAGCAGGGTATGAACTAACCTGTTACCTTTCATGCAGCAAACTTAAACACAGGGCAGAGATTTCATACCTGGATGAGAGAAGTGTGAAATGAGATGGACCTCTGGTCCAGTCTAGGACAACAAAACCCCCTTATGTCTCCTTGCTGTTTAGTTTGTTTGGGGTTTTTTTTAATATTAAAAATGGGTGAGAAAGGAGAAAAGGAGCTCTCCAGCTGTTTTCTTGATGCTTGGATAAGGTCAAAGCAAATGTGCTGTGGAGGGGAACAAGGACATACAGCGGTGGTAGATCTGGGATGTATTTTAAGGATTGTGTACTTAGGTAATGATAATGTATTTAATTGTGCTTTAATGTGACATACCACTACATTAGCCTGCTTTCACTATCTGGTACTCAGCTTCCCTCAAACAAATTGCAAACCAACAAAAGGGTTTCAGACAAGTAAATTGGATGGAAAGTCACATATGTGGGAAATAACTATTGTTTAAACCCACCATAAGAAGATTTAACATTAACATGGTATTTTTTTCAGTACATAATATAATTGTAGAAATGCCTAACATCATCTTTTTGCTGCAGGGCTGAAAAATAAGGAAACTTTTTCCACTGGAAAGTTGGCCTAGGGTTACATTTTGGCTATGTAAGATCATGCAGTGCTGGCATTTGAAACAGTGATAATTTTATGCCTAAAAGAATGACTAACTGCACCATGGAGAACTTTATTCTGATGAAATCCTTAGATCACACTCCGTCATATGTTTTTCTTCACGTTCTGTTGTATATGATCATGGGGACATCACATCCACCAGCGACACGTTTGCGTATGAATCTGTGCATGTGTGTCTGCACTCCTATAAAATACAAGCATTTTAAAGGCTTCTTTAAAATTTTACAGCTGTTTAAAACACGAGCTAATCTGTCCTCACTTTGTGTCTTTCAGAGAGACTGCCACAGAGTTATCTGGAACATTACCAAGGTAAGCAAGTTGCTCTGAACTGCATCTGTGTATCAGTGTCTGGAAGGTGCTGAAAGAAGCGTGACCTTTTGAGCCAGAACATGATCCTTTTCCCAAGGAAAGCTGCTGGGATACTGAGAACTGGGGGTGCAGAGAGGAGAGCACTCACTGCATGCCACTGACACCGAAATACTGGCACAGCCAAACCCACACAGTTAAAGTGACATGTTGAAGTTGCTTTGAGGCTCAGCATACCTGATGAGAAAAATCCCAGCTGTGGCTTTCTTCCAGCTGTGCAAGTCTACCCATTGCAGGTGGTTTGGCTTTTGCTTTACATTCCACCTGAGGGATAAGGGGAGGGAAACTTGGAGGTGGGAGGAAGAAACACTGTGATCTTAAGGTATTTTCATTTGCAAAGCAGGAAAGCAGCTTAGACCAAATTCTCCTATGCTGAGAAAGCTTCTCGTAAAATAATAGAACTAGACAAGACTCCCAGGCTGCAATAGAGGTTTTTGAAGAGAGACCTGCCTACATATTGTCAGAGGATGCAATAAAATGCTGTAATCATGCAGAGGGAGAAAAAGATGGAGAGAAGGGAAACACAAAAATCTGATATTGTAACTTGTCACTCTGGAGAGATGCCTCTGGTGAGGTTAAAAAAAAAGGTGCTTTCAGTCCACTTGTACCTTCTGTCACCAGTTTTGCTCTCTGAGGTTCAGGGGGCTTTTGCGGGGTCATGGCTTTGGGGGATTTTGTTATCCTCTGATTAAAAGCGGTGTTGAAGTTCATACAATATATAATGCAAAAAGAATATTTCAACAGCAAAGTCAGTTTTCTTTAAGCATGATAGTACATGGAAGTTATTTCTGCTTCTAAGGCTGTGAAAAAGTATCTGCGTTTCTGTAGGGTATGTGTGGTGTGTATTAGTTGATTTTCACTATGTATGATGTTTACCGCCTCTGTAATGCATCCCTTTGTTCTGCTGGTACCAATTTGTGTGATTTATCTAATTTGGTCATTTAGTAGATACATTTCTTTTCATGGCTTACTGTCACTTGATATCTGCAGTTGTGCATGGAGACATGCTAGTGAAATTTTGCCAAGTGTTTGAAGTGCTGACCAGTGATTGGGCCTACCTGAAACACAAGATTTTATTATCTTCCTTGCAAAATAGTTACAATTCTCCAGATATTAAGGAAAAAAAAGAAAGGATTCAACCGAGTGGCCATCTCTTTGATTAGGCATGTCAACATCAATGCTTAGCTGTATCTTTTGCTCGTTTTAGGGCTAAAATATTTCCAGTTTCACTGCATGCCCCAATTGGTTACATATTATAGGACTAATATACTGGAAACCTGAAGTTCTTATACTGAAGAAATGAATTCCACTTCAAATTAAAGTTAAAATGAGATACGTAAGTGCTTGAATAAACATCCCGTTTCGTACTTGCCATTAATGATTGTCTAAGTGTACTTTTTGAATTATTACCACAAGGCTTTAATTTCAACTGTAGCAAGATGTCACAAGTAAAAATCAGATTATACCAGCAAAGTGCACAAGGCATTGTAATTGTGTTATAAATATTAAACCAAATGATCTTGTTGTGATTTAAAACAAACGTTTCCAGCTGGAAGCAGGTTGGCTTGTCCTCCAGCCTCTGGGATTCACCTGTTCTTGCGTCTCTCTAAACAAGCAGTTCCTTGGGGGTTTTAATCTCATGTTGTGATGTATTAGTCTAATATTTTTTGTTGCTCTTTCAGACTTCAAAAGAATCATTTTGGTATTATTAATTCATAACAGTGAAATAGTATAATTTCCCTACCAACACCACATCTTCTTCCACCTTCACCCTGGAACTGCTTTACAGCATGAAAGTGTTAGGTGTGTTGCACCCTGATGAAATTAATAACCCCTTTCCCATCGTCGCTGTGCTTTTGTCCGGTGGGGCAGAGCAAGACCTCTGCAACTCCAGAGGTCCAGCTCTCATTTGTACAGACAAATACAATGCCTTTTCTCAGAGCAGTAATGACTTGTGGATATATTTGTGGTCAGGATTGATCAAATCCTTTTCAAGCACTTCTAAACTTGGTGAAAGGGGTTTTCAGCTGCAAGTGATGTAAGTGTGAACAGATGTGTCTATACTTGGAATATTTTGTCTGGCTGTCAGGACAGTTTAGGCACTGGTGGCATGAATTTTTTTCATTGTTGTTGCTATTAGAAAAATAATTAAAAAAAATCTCAAAAATTCCTTCTGAATTTTTCATAGTCCAATTAAAGAAAGGGAGCTGGGGATTTGTTCCTATAAGGCCCTGTAATTAGTGAGAAGTTACAGAAGAGAATAATGTGAATATTTTCTTATCTTCTATAGTAACCAAGAAAGGTCACATGTGTGCATTTTAAAAAAAAGCAAATATAACAAAGTATCTTGGTAAATGGTGAATTTTTAATATAGTCATTTTCCATTAAATACTGATGATGATTCTCTACTGATTATATTTAAGAGGAAGAAGAAAGTACCCTACTTCTCCACTGGAATATGTGTATCATTGATAGACAAAAGTAGAAAAATATGAGTTGGTGGACATCACTTAGAAGGAAAGCTAATAGATTAACTTTGCCTGTAGAAAGATATAAAAATATTCAGCACGATTATATTGTGTCAGTTCTAATTTACCAGTTATTTCTGATGATTTGGGGAAGCTCAGGCTAGAGAAAGAATTGAAAACTCAAACTTAAAATGTGATAAAGAAGCTTAACAATTTTTATATTAAATGACATTATTATAGCTATGAATGTATATTGTTTTTTCAAAGAAAGGCTTTCTGTGCACAACAGCACATCAAAGAACAGATCTTCACAGGGAAAACTTTATAATAATATTAAGTTGTTCATTGCATGACCTATTTAGAGTACTCAGATACTTCTTGTTGTAGACTACATAATTAAATTTTAAATGGAACATGATAAAGAAATTATACTGGTGATCTCTGGAGATTTGAATACCCTATTTGGATCTTTACAAGAGTGTAGTGAAGGCATACTTTTAAAATTTAATAAAGGTCTGGCCTATTTTTTTTTCCCTTTTAGATGTTCTATAGCAGCTATGGCAGTTCTATTTCAAACTGTGTTTGCTCTCAGCATCTCATAGATGGTACCTGTAATAACAGTGCAGACTAAAATTATGAGAAGAAACACAGTTTGAGAAATTCACCATTAAACATGATACAGAGCAATTAATGCATAAAGATAAGCTCCTAAAATCTCGTGGAATAAAAGCTTGTAACCGCCCTTTCACAGAGCATCATGTGAGCTCAGCAGTGGAGGGGAGCAGTGAATGAGCACACTGGAGTACAGTGGGGAGCCCTTTGGGCAGGAGGGAGATGCTGTTTGGAGCTTAAAGGAGAAAATACGCAGCTTCCATATCAAAGCAATGATTTCAGTCTCTAGCCACTTCTGTTTGTTTCTGTGAAAGTTACTTTATATTTAAGGATGAACAAATATTTTAAATATAGACTAACCACATGGATTATTTATTTGCTTAATACTAGGTTAGTACTAACAGAAGGAAAATCTGGGCTACTTTTCTGCTTTTATGTACTGGCTCGATTTTACATTTCACTCGAGGGAGGAGTAAAGTTTAAATGGTCACTTCCTCCTCTAAGCTGTTGGTGGAAAAAAACCAAATAATTTGCATACATATTTTTCATGGAAAAATTTGTAGAAATATGTCTGCATTTCCTGCTTAAATCTTGAGCATAACTCAAGGATACTCATATTTTGAGATGAGGAACATCATGAAACTGTCTTTTAGAATGTTTTTTAGAAGCGTGGGAGGAAATCTGCAAAGGATACGCTGATGTGAAAACAAGCATATTCAAAATGAAAGATTAATCTTTGGCTTGTCCTAGAATTTTAGTAGTCTACAAACTTGATATATTTTAAACCTGTGGTCTGGAGTAGGGTACAAACTTTAGCCCTCTTGAGCTGAGGTTTTATTCTCCACCATTCCATAAATTTCTTTAGTAATGTCTAAGTTCCATTTACTGTAGAGGCTTCTGTTCTTTGGTGTCTACAGCATTTTGAAAATAGAATTTAAGTACTGAAGTCACTTCAGTACTTTTGAAAAGCGTTAACCTGCAACTTCACCGTTATTGAAATCTAATGCAACTAAGCTTTTATCTAAAGGGAAAAGAAGAATTGACAACCCACCATATGACAAGCAAAATGAAATCTCTTGATCACCAACTGTCAGCAGTCTTTCTAATACCATTGTGTTAGGGAATGATATGTCTTCCAAGAAGCTCAGTACACAAGGTTTTGAATCATTTCTGTCTTGACAGCCTAACACAAGTAACTACTTGTAAGTGCGTGGATGAATTATAAAATCTATGTGGCTCTGTAGAGTGAGTTAATAAAACATCCATGAGCATTTTAATTGCTATAAAGTGAAAAGGATTTTTTTCCTGACAGTAATAGGGGCTCTGACTAAAGACTGACTTGACATCTCAAATTGCTGTCTTCACTGGACTTTGGGAGACAGGGTTGGCTTCTGTGTTTGCTGTTTTGGTTTCCTCCCAGTTGAGGTCTTCTGGCAAGCAATTTTTCTCCCCCTGAGAACACCTTTCACCCCTCATGTTTCATATAATGTGGATGTCTTCTCATGTAACCAGTGCTGCTTCGCCAGTCGTGTCAGGTTTGAACACCCACCCGCCTACACCGCATGAGTGTCTCTGCCAAACTATGACAGAATTTTCAATACCTTCATATAATATTTACTGAAGCTTTATTCTCTCTTCAATAAAGCAGGGATTTGGCCTGGTCCATTTTTGACCCTCCCTTCTAATGCAGAAGTTTTGCATTCCACCTTCAAATAAATCCCTTCTCAAAGCTCACTCTTGTTTAGAGGCATATAAGTAACGGGTCAAGAAAACATTGCTCATCCCGGATGACAGGCAGTGCTAGCTGATAACATTAAAATATCTTGAATGTCAAACTATATGCAGCTATCCAGAGCTAGTCTTTGGAAATGATATCATCTTCTATCTTTTCCTAAACCACATCATTAAAAAGAAAAGAAAAAGATTCCAGCCCTCGATATTTAAATGTTCTCAAGACAACTGTCCTAAAGAGTAGATTTTCCATAATTTGGATGCTTGCTATTTTCTAAAGAAAGTCATTATTTTTGAAATGAGACTTGAATTTAACTAATCACTCCCTTAAAAAAAAATTCCAATGTTTGTTTGAACTTTTTCTATGCCTATGATGTTTATTTCTTAATACGATTTTCTTTCATCTCACCTTTGGGCTGCTTTTCCATACTGCAAACAGGACTGCCCATTACCCAGTGTATCTGCTGTAGAGCAATGCCCTGATGATGATTGGTCTTTCTGGGGCACTGTAATATAAATTACAGTAATTATTTGGGATGGTACCAATGAAGTGAATCTGGTTTGGGTTTGGGTTTGTTTTTTTTTTTAGGAAATAATACAGGGTGTCTCTTCACTATTCTGATTTTTATTTTTCCTAAGTAAAGCCTTAATATCCTTAAAATGTGACATGGAGTTATCCTTTCTAGTAGCTGTCGACATTTCTCTCTTTTTGGTTTTACAGTCATTTTAAAATATGTTTTTTACAGCTAATGTTAATCTTAAAACACAGTTATGTGCAATCTGATCCCTTTCTAAAGAGATATTTTAAAAATCTTAAGAGGAGCCTGAGGAGCATAGAGGTGATTATCCATATGTGCTTACTGATGACTTGCATTCAAAAATTACTAAGATACCAGTGACAGGATTCACATTGCCTAAATTTAGCCACCACAAAAGTCCTCTGTCGAAAGAACCAGGGGAGAAATGAAGAGAAATAGGTGCCTCATCTCAGGGCAGGGTGAATAACCTTGGGAATTGTTTTACTTTCTCCATTGCCTGAAAATGGAGCCTGGGGGAATAGCACAGACTAGACGTTTCACCTGATGAGAGCTTTAATTTAAGGTGAACAGCCCGACTTTTAAAAGTGTTAAAGTGCCAAGTGACGTAAGTTGATGCCTGCCGGAGTTTTGAGGACATTGGCATGCTTAACCTCAAAAAAAACTTTCGATATTTGGTACTTAAGTCCTAAATATAGATCCTGGGAAGGAGCAGGGAAAGTCAGGCAGGAATGATTGTCGGACTTGATACGGCTCTGACCCAGAACGCAGCAACTATTCTCACAGAGTGGAGTCCTCAGAAACCATGGCTCGTAGTCCTGAAGTGGTTCCTAATTACACAGAGCCTTTTAATCTTAAAATGGGTGTAAGTGATTTTACTCAGAGTCCTGGTTTTGGAACCCACAGCTATTTCCCCCCATCAGTTGTTAGCAGCTCTCAGAAACGTTAATGAATTTGACAGCAGACCTTTATCTTAAAAGTCTGGTAGAGCTTTTGTTTTTATTCCCTATTGTAAAACTCTAAAACTAGAGACATATTCCCTTCCTTTTTTTTTTCTTTTCTGCTATTCACCTTAACCAGACTTCCAAGCATCTTTTTAACTCATTTTACAAAGCATTGCTAAACGTGCCCGATGAAGATAATGTGCAGTAGAAATGAAAGGACTCAGATCTCTTCATCTCCATTCCTGAAGGTGAATTCCAAGATCGTGATTATTTTTATTTATGCAGTGCCTAAAGAGTACTAAATACTTTATGGAACAAATAGAAGACCTCTTGTAAAAAGCACGCATTCCTATAATCTAATTTTAGTCTCAAATCAGGCAGTATGAATGCTAAGCAGCAGGGCTTGAAGAAACACGGAAGGTATACAAGGGCTACACTAATAAGATTGAGCAGTTATTTAGGTTCATTATCTGTTCCACTTAATAGCACTGCAATATCTTGCTGATTTAAGTTAAATTTACATTGGTCTGTGGAGAACATTTGACTGACATGAGAATGGTATTTCTTGGGTTTGCTCAGAAAATGAGCCTTTGAAAAGCAGATTGAATGAAGATAGAGAAAAGGACCATTACAGGTGGATTTTGAGATGCCACTCCAACATAAGAAACAGCAAAGGAACCAGCTTAAAAAACTAAGCCTTTTTTCCCCTCCTCACTTAAGGCCATCAGAATAATGTTATTTAGAAAGTCAGTGCAAAGATGAAACTTGTGGGAATAACTTCTGGTGTAAATATACATTTTTGGGGGGAAAAAAGGATGTATACACGGCAGCTTCTGCCGAAGTAGACCATCAACTGAAGTCAAGGGGACATTTGTTAATGTGGCAGAGCTGAGGAGCTTCCTCTTAGCACTTTTGCATGCACAGGGCATGTGTCGTATATTATATTATTATATAATATAGGGTATTATATCATATGTTTTATAAATAGGAATTAATTGCTCATGTACAGAATTTTTATGTATCATCCTTACTAGTGGTCCCAGAAAAGCAGTAGTAAGATACATGGATGGAGCAATGTCAGAAAACCCACACAAGTGTTCCTAGGACAGCAGAGACTGGTTAGTTTGGCGCTCTCTTCAACATTCTCTGCCTTCTGAGCATTGCTTTTATTTATGAAATCATTGCTATTGTAACATTTACAAAAATTGCAACTGTTTGAATGTTTCCAAAAGATTTGCTATGAACTGCAAGCAAATCTTAGACAATTCTTTGTAAATTATTGAAAGTGCTTTAAAAAAACCCCTCTAACACACTCCCTGGTGTTCGAGGTTAACACTTTATACTTCATCTACATTATATTAAAAACATTTTTACTGAAGTCCATAAACGTTGCACAGTTTTAAAAGGCAATGATCGCAGTGGGACTAGAAACATCACATAAAGCCACACATGATACCTGCAAGCAGTAAGTGATGTCTTTTTTTTCTGCTTTTTGAGGGTGCTGACTTAAGATTCCTCCTGTGAGATGATGCCAGTCTGTGTTTTGCCATTAGAAACAGGCAGGCCCTAAAGTTTTCTTGTGGTCAGCAGAAGACTCTGAGCCCCAAACTCCAGTGTTTGGAGCAGCATCTCATAGCAGTGCTGTATCTCTCATACTAGCAGTGATGTTTTGTCACTTTGGAGCCACCAAGGACCTACCCCACTTTCTGTGGATGTTCCCTCAGTATGTTTTGCAAGTTGTGCCCTACACAGCACTTCTACAACAGCAAAGTGCCAGCACGGCGCTTCTCTTCTCTGGGCTGTAATGGAAAATATTTTTCATCCAGACCCTTGGAAGTGTTAGAGCTTTCACACTATTTTCTGCAGGGAACGCTTAAGGCTTAGCAAAGCCTTGATGTTGTAGAGTGGATGCAAATCATGGCTGTTCGCTGTAATCTAACCTTAATGAGTGCCCATGGAGAAAGAAAGAGGGAAAACAAGACTTGGCTTCACCTGAACAACAAAAAAGCCCTAAAAGCAGAGAACTTTCAGCCCTTGCTGTACATTTTGCTCCTGAACCTTTAGATGTTAATGTCACAATCGTTCATTTACTTAATTTTACAGAATGGTCCTGCTGATATCCAAGTGATTGCACAAGTCAGTGCAATTTTAGCATGAGTATTGCTGCTTACTCATTGCTGTGAAATGAATATCCTCTGATTTGATCCCAACTTTGCCACTAAGACTATAGACAGCTCTACTTGATCAAGAAAAGAGTTTAAACACATAGCAACTCAATTTTGGTAGCATCCTCTTGAAGCATGAACTGGTAATCATAAAATGGAAGTTTAAAATAAGGACCTAAATGGCTCCAATCCTATTCTATATGATTTGGGTTGATCAAAAGTGCTGGACATCCGCAGCTGCCACTGACTTTGGTTCAAAGGACAAGTGTGCTTTTTTGAATCAGGCTATTAATTTAAGCTTTTAAAAGGTGGTTGTGACATTTAAGAAACCTGCTATGCTTGGAGCTCAGAAGCCCCTCTTTTAGCTGGGTGCTCAAAATTTATTTCCTTTATTAGGGTTTTCTGTTGGGGGCACAGATGCACCTGCACTGATGTGCTCGTGGATGCCAAAGAGACCGGGGCTTGTTGAAGTTGCTGGTAGCTTTCATTGCAGGATTGCATGGAGCAGTAAGCAGAAGTTCCTGCAACTATAAGGTTTTATTTAACAAAAATGATATATTATTATTCATGTCATGAGTAATTGAATCCCCAGATGTTCTCATTCTGTATCAATGGCTGGGGACAATATGACTCTAGATAGGCTGTGACAACATGAATTGATTTCTTTCTCTTTTTTTTTCTTTTTTTATTTTAAACCTGCAAAGTGAGTTGTTTTTTTTTTTCTTAGCTGATTGCTTGGATCTGACATTACAGGCTGTGCAGCTGTAAAAAAGACCTTCTCATTTTCATTGACAATAAATAAAATAAAATATTGCAGAAATAGCGTTGCTTTCACCCGGTCCTGCCCCTGAAGAAATAAACAGAGGTAACTGGGATAAAGCAATTGAATTTGGAAAAGAATCTGCAAGAAAAGGTGGTTGCTGCTAACAGTGAATATTCAGAATGTAATAATAAAAGTAATAATGTTACTAAAAAGCCACCTGTTACATTTTTTTGGTTTTTATCTAAAGCATCGGGTTTACCTCTTTTTTCCTCAATTTATAGCAGATATGGGAAGTCCGTATCCTTAAAAACCTTATTATATGCAAGGTAGTAATTCCTCGTTAAAGTTAAGTAGGAAAAGATGCCGTGCTCACTAACATTTCTAAAGCTGTTAAAGATGAATGTTTCAACAAAGGAACAAAAGTAAAAAAAACTTTAAGTGCTTGTTAAGGCATGCACACACAGTGCATACAAGCAATAAGTCTGTTTTGCTGAACTGTGAAATTGCTCTGAGTAATTTCTCTAATAACAGAACAGATATTGCCCCTGTGACCCCAGAGGATCTCCGGGCTTGGTGCAGCAGCCAGCACTGGCATCAGCAGAAACTTCTGCAATCAAAGCACAAGCTGCAAGCTGAGCAGTGGAAAATAAAAGAAACTCAACGTACGACTTCTAAATGTTCTGGCTGACTTAAAAATTCAGAAAATGATTAATGATGAAGGTACTTTATTTATTGATTTCCCCCCTATGACCTATTCTTCAGAGGAGCTGCACTATCGTGTCCAGAGATGGGTTTGACAGCTGCCTCCTACTTCCAAAGACAGTATTCATTCCACTAAGGATTGAATGTAGAGTAGCAGAAACTTTTAATTGGCATTTCTTGTTAGCTTTCTCCTATAGAAATGATGCAGCGCTGATGCTTTCCCTCCGTGTTATACAGAATGCCTCCGGAAATAACAATCCAGTAGCTGGAGCAGGAAAAACACACCCCACAAAATCCCTTGGGATAATGCAGAACATGTGGAAACAAGAAAAGAAATCATATAAGTAAAACACTCAGTTAAAGCAGCAACTTATGTCTTCTCTTTCAAAAGTTGCAAGGTGAAATAGAGTGATGTGGTTTAAAGGGGATATTGATTTGGTGGAGCTGTGCGTGAACTGGTGCCACAACCCCAGTACTCCTGGTCTCTGAACCTCTTAGAATTAATGCAGAGGTTTTAGATTGATTGCTTGAAGTTTTTCTGCAAAAACAGCGAGTCTGATGAATGGCAAGGACTTGAGGAGATTAAAAAAAAATTAAAAGTTCCTTTAAAGAACTAAGAACACCTTTTCAGCTGTACTTTCTTGTACAGCTGTATAGTTAGAGCAAGGCAGCCAGAGACAAAACCTCATTTCTTCTGCCTTCCATTTTATCTTATGAGTGATTGACTTTCTTCAGCAGCTCCATCAGGTAATGTGACAGAAATGGGAAGTAAATTCCCATCATGAACTTGTCTCGCAGTGCCAAGAACATAACAGACATTTTTATTCACCCATTTGGAAAAAAAATTCAGATCTCAGGCAGATGTTGAAAATCTGGCGTGCAAGTTTGGTTGCTGTTCTAAAGAAGGTTTCCAAATTTTGGTCTTGGATAGGTGATGTTTTATTAACTTGTGGAGTGCTGTGGGTCTTGGTAATGGGTGCTGAGTAACAGAAAACATGGGGCAGGAGCTGTGTATCTTTACAGCAGTGTAAGAGCTGTTGTTCAGGAGGAAGCCAGTGATTTGCCTCTTCATCTGGAATTATCCGGCAGCTGCTGTGTAAGACAGGCTTGCAAAGTTGAGAGAGGCAGACTTGGAAAGAAATATCTGCAGGAAAATCTCAGCCCCTACCCAGACCTCTTTTCACAGAGATAAGGCAGTGCTTTGTGGACTTGTTTTTTATGCTTTTATGGATTTTATAACTCCTAATATTCTACCTTTTCAAGAAATACGAATGTCCAATTTTCTCCTGACTTTCAGCTGTGGTGTTTTCTTTGGATTAACCAAGGCCAAAAACATGTTTCCTTTAATAAATTCAGCTTTGTATTAACTTCATTCTGTGGCACAGTGCACAGATTTAAAGAATTGTGGCTGGAGTTCACAAAAACAATAAATAAGGAAATAAGGCTCACCAATAAAGAAAGGCCACAAATTACTTCCTTCCTCCCAGTCTCCCCCTGCCCCCATAATCTTCATGCACCAAAGCTGGTTTCTCCTGACCTTCTAGAGGGTTATAAGATTTATGGTCTCTATAAATCTTATGGTGAAGCATCAAGTCTAATATAAGAAAAATCCCACTAATATAAGAAAAAGACACACAAACAAAAACAAAAGCCTCAAACCTCCATCAAACCCATCTTTGATATTATTCTGCCTGTGTAAGAACCTCTCAGAGTAACTAGAGATGGTAGCACACGATTTTCCTCTGTCCAGCACTGCTGTGTAACACTCACCAGTGGGCTGCTGCTCTCAAGCATCAATGCATCAGTCATCATTTGCTTCTCTCACCCTGTTTTTTAGACTTCCTTACATGTAGAAATTCTCAAAATATGCTTTCCTAAAAAAGATATGCTCTAACAACCAGTCTCTTTTACCAGTATTTCCTGATTGGAAAAAAAAAAGAAAGAAAAAAAGGGCTTTTTATCACATATCCCATATGTGCTTTATGGTGCTGAGACTTGATAACTGAGATATGATTTTAAAATGAAAAATTCCCCAGGGAAGCATGCAGATGTACTGTGCAAAGATACTGACACTTTGTGCTTTATTTGTAGGAAAGGTATGAATATTTTCTCCCTTTTTTAATGGCAAAGAATATTAAATTAAAAAATAGACTTGTGTCTCTTGTAAAACCCCTGAGGATATGCCCAAGTGGTGGCTGAACCGTGTTAAAATGGTACTCTGCAATGCATTCACCTAAAACTTGGAAAAGAGGACTGATCATTGATGATATCACTGTCTCCCTTTTTTTTTTTCCTTTTTTTTTTCCCCCACCTAAATCTGTAGCCTTTTGAATTCGAAATGAATGCTACAGCTAGGGAAATTCAGCAAGATGCTAGTAAAGGGGGCTATTGATGGCTTGTTCCATACTGGAAAGCTGTCTTGTTATTGAATGCAAATGTGACTTAGATATGTAAATTATATTCAAGATTTAATCAGTAGGCCTTTAATATATCTAGAAACTATCTTAAAGCATTTAAATAAAATGTTAATTGAAAGTACGGAATAGTGTTAGCAAGCTCTTTCAAAGAAAGCTTCAATTCGAGGCACATAACAAGGAAGCAAGCGCTCTGATCTAGTCAAACAGAACCTCCCGTGGTAAAAACCTATAATTGTTTTAAAGTTCTCCAAAAACCTACATCTCTGTTCTCATCTCATCCCACACACTGTGATATTCCTTATGTTCCTCACTCTACTCTCTCAGAGCTGACTTTCTTTGTAGCCTTCTCCCACTCCCAGCGTGCTGCCTTCTCTCACCTCCTACGCCTGGAGCTGCCTCCTGCTGCCCATACAACAAGCACTTGTCTACACATCCCAGCCCTTTTCCTTTCCTTGTCTGCATCTCATTCCCCACAAAGCCATCAGGATGTCTTGCCCTGCATCAGAATCCGGAGGGTGAACTCAGGAAAGCTCAGTAGTAAGCCAAGCAGGGAATTTAGATCTTCTGAGAGTGCTCATCAGATGGAGCAAATGACAGCTTCATATTTAAAAATAAAACCCTGCTTATTTTAAAGACTAAGACGGAGCAATTGAGTTAGACTGCATCCCCCTGGTGCTGTGGAAATGCTTCCACAAGCAGCAGGGCAGTTCTCAGCAGCACTGGCTTCAGTGGTTCAACTTTAGACACCTCAGGTCAAATTCACTACCAAAAGCTTTAAATTAGCCCTAAGAGCTGGACATGTGAGAACACAGAAGCACAAGCATCCCTTGCTGCAGTTCTGGTTTTGATTGTCACTCCTTACCTGCTCATTAAGCAGAGGGATTTTGGAGATATTTGCTAAGTTACCTTCCTATCTGCAGATGGTCTGCAACAGTGACAGCAGCTGTTCCAAAAACGAGCATGAAGGGAGGTATTATTGCTTCTTAGCTATGTTTACAAATTTGTAACAAGACTATTATTTAAAGTATGCTTTTTGTGGCTGCACGCACTATGTCATCATCTAAATGTTGCTGGATTGATGGAGGGCATCAAAGGGATGTGGCACAGAAAGATTTCTCTGCTTTGGAGTGGATTCCTTCTCCCAGGGCTTGTGTGAATCTTGTAGGCTTGGGCAGAGGTTGCACGGATTAGTACTATAACCTGTGACTTGTATTCCCATGACCAGGGAGCAGAGAAGAAGGGCAGCCACATGATGCTGGTCAGCTGAGAGGAGTTTGCTCAGGAAGTGCTTGAGTTCAGGGAACACGTAGTTCTACATTGAAAGACAAAAGAAAAACTGAAATAAAATGCATGTAATTCTTACATGTTGATTGCACTTCTAATGGCAGAGGAAAATCATCAGCTAGGAACGATTTTTATGGTCTTTTTTTTTTTTTCACAAATCTTTACATCCACAGACCAAAGGAACTGTGCTATGCATCATGGAGGCTGTTGGAGAATGCTGGGATGCTCCTGCACAGCTCCCAAACAGCTTTCCAGACAGCAGCAACTTGGCTTGGGTGTGCTGCTTTAGCCTTGATGCCTCATGGCCATGACCCAAATACACAGCCCATGCAGACAGGAGGTTCTTCAAGGTGTCAGGACTGTATCAACCCAAATTATACATGAGAAGTGAAAGCTAAGGTCCTGCTCATATTCTTCTTGTAGAAACTTTTCAGTTTTGGTGTGTCCTTTTGTTGTGCTTTACATAAAAAGGTTGCCTTGAAGATGCTGGTTTTTTGCTTTGCAGTTCATCTATGAATGGAAGTTTTGGACTGGGTTTTCTGTGTGAAGTAGTCACAGGGCGGAAAAAGTAAAGAAGAAGAGGGGAAATGCATGTAAATTCTGAACTTTATGGTAGGGAAGTGAAAATCCAAACAGCTTCATTTCCATTGGAAACATGTTGAGTTTTCCATGTAGTTCCCCACTTGTGTGACTTATTCCTGGTGTTTCTGTTATGCCTACTTGGCTTTGGAAGAAGCCAAGCTGGAGCTCTCCACCTTCTCAGGTGAAAGGATTCATCCCACAGTCCTTTACGGTTCCATATTGGAATGAGATGAATCATTCCTGTCTGTTTTCACTGCTGACTCAAAGGGCACCCACGCATCAGGGTTCCCACAGAAAAGTCCGTGTTGGAGACAAGTGAAGTATAGGGAGAAAAGTTTGACTTGCCATTGTTTCAGTGAGACTGGGATTACAATTTTCATTTTCTGCAATAACACAGAGGGGGAGGAAGTGTAGTGATGTACATGTCCCACTGCATAGTACCATTTGGCAAACCATTTGGCAAAAGTTTGGCATATGAAGTGGAGAAAAGGGAGAATGTGTTGTGTGGGCTTAAGCATTAGTTGTTAATGAATAAGTTTTGAATGAAATGAAATATATGGAATTACCTTTCTGGGATAAAAACCTGTCATGTCTTGATGTTGCTTGTATATTTGAAAGCAGAACTAGAAAATATGCATTCAAGGATTGTACCTTGCTGAACTGGTTTAATTAGAGGTCCATAGATGCAAACAGGAGAAAAAGAGCTGATGCAGAAGTTTTGAATTTGTTTAGATTGCATCTGAAAGTTCCATAATGTAGGACTGAAGGTTGTAGTGGCATTCACTTGAAGGGGAAGGTGAATATACTGTGGCTATTACCTGTTAGGGGAGGTAGAAGAAAAGATCACCATTCTTTCTAAAGCCAAAATGAGAGTCTTTGCAAGACTGTTCCCTCATATAATGTAGCCAACAGCTGCTCTGAGTAAGATTTCCTGTGTTCCAGTCTGCTGTCATTCCCCTAACCCTTGAATACACCTGTGTAATCGAATCAGAAAGTAAAGGTCTATCATTTACTTCTCTTAATACCCTTGGACAGATTGCTGTCTCATTAGAAAGACTCGACAAAGTAATTCAGGAACTGTAAGGCGCTAATAAGACGCTGTCTTTAAAAATGGATTGGCTGAGTGGAAATTCTGGCAGGTCCCCAGGATGAATATCTGGCCACAGGCTGGAATTATTTCTCTGCTAATCTCCTTGGTGTGTTCAGAGGATCTATTTGCATTTCATGGAGCGAGAGGTTTGGAGGCTGCTGACCCATGAAGAGCTCCCATCTGTGGATCCAGCTTGCTGCAGCGATGTCAGGAGGTTGGCTGAGATTTACTGCTTGCTGCAGCTACAGCCCATGGGCCAGGGTGGTATCTCTGAATAGAGGCACATTCCGAATATGCCCAGCCCTGAACTGTATTTACTTTTCTCTAGGGTGATGTATATGCCTAATGTAGCTTTGTCTGCTGTGCTGAAGTGAGCTGTCCCAGCTTAGCACTGTAAATGTATTTTTTTTTTCTGTGCAACCTTGGGTGAGGAATCTTTGGATTTTAGAAGAAGAATGGCAAAGAGAGAGCTAAGAAAATCTAAACTCCTGCAGAAATCTAAACTGGGAAGTGACTGGGCACAGTTCTTTAAAACACAGGGTTTGCAGTTGTACAGAATTGATCTGGAAGAGATGCAAATTCCATACAGACTAAATTCAGATTTAGATTTAAAATGCTACTCACATGGGCACCAGTTAATGCACCAGGCAAATTCACTCCATTATTAAGTTAAGAGGCTACGAGGTGACCCTCATGAAGTGTATTAACATAATGTCAATAATGAGTCTTTTTATAGGAAGGTATTGAGGGTAAGCAGGGTTTGTAACATGGTACTACACTTCCAGCCTGGCTCCATTCTCGTTTCACAAAGCTTTATGTGATGGATCCATCTGTTCCCAGGAGATGGGAGTGCGTTGATGCCATTTTCATGGGAGACTTTGTTTCTAGCTTGAAGCTTTCTAAATTCTCTGGAAGTTGCCTGAGACTTGGTATTTGTTGCCTGAGGCTCACTGTTGCCAAGACACTCAGCATGGAGCAGAGATTGCCTTCACAGGCTGGGTGGGACCTTTCCTTAACTCTATCAAGGCTCATTAAAGCTTCAAATCCCTGAATGCACTTTCAAAATTGAGTGACAGGAACTTCTGGGAAAGTTTTGTTGAAAAGCCTGGCATAACTGAGTAATTATAATATAGCAGCACTTCATATGCAACTTGATTGTCACAGCCTGTGTCAAGAGAACTCATAATTTCTGAAGGATAAGACCATATGTTCCAAAAAGAGCTTTCAGAATGTGGGATACTTGTTTTGCAAGTTATTTTTTTTCCTGTTCATAAAAAAAAAGAAAAAAGAAAAAAAAGAAAACAGTGTTATGAAATGAGATTAAAAAATCCCCCATACACTTAATTAAACTGATTCTCCAAGAAGTCCCCAACCTGTTGGACAAGCATGTTCTGTGGTGTCTGATTTACTTCTGGCTGTATCTGAAATAAAATATTGCAAGAATAGTTGAAAGGACATTGTTATCCTAAGTATAAGAATGCCTTTCCATTTCTACAGTCTAATGCACTAGTTAAGGACCTCTTCACGTACAGTGACAATCACCTTGCTGGGATAATTGGCCCCTGAAACAAGGTATGGACAGGAGAGTCCACCAAATGTCCAGACAGATTTGCGTGTAGCAACTGGAAATGTTACCTTCTGTGGTTTACATCAGCACGAATATAAATGTAGGTGACTTCATCATCTTCCATTTTAAGCTGTATCCAAATCACCTGTATTGTCCTGAAAACTTGAATGCAGTGTGGAAAGGTGATTTGGCATCACTGGTGTGTAAAAGTTAGAACTGAATCTGAGCTGACAATTCTGAGGACATAAGACTTACATGGAATTCTGGCCCAACTGGAAGGAATAATATTGACTAACAAGACCTCAGCCTGCTTTTGGAGGCCCTGAATGTACACTGTGGTTATATTTTTAGGATTTGGAGTTTATTTTCATTGGCAATATTCTAATAGCGGAGTGGTGAAAACCAGCTAGAGTCAGGTTGATGGGCTGGTTTTTTTTTTTTTCCCAGTAAGGGACAAGCACACAGAGAGATTATAATATCCATAGTCACAGGCACAACTTAATTAGCTCATTAAGTTTATCCATGTAAGATTGCTGAATATGTTTTTTCTACATTTCATATTCAAGAAAAGGGTCAAACAGCAACCAAACTTCATTTCCCTTGCCTGAGAGAAGTTTTACTTATGTTGCTGTTAAAAAATGGGATAAAATCAGTATTGCCAATATTGTCTTGTCCTGGCTGTGAGACAGCCATTCATCTTAGCTCTGTATACTTAACCTCTTCATATTACTGTTAGCTTTCTTTAAATTAGAGCAGCATCATATAAAGTCTACCTGTAAATTTACCCACTTAAAATAGAATGGAATTTTCTAAGTGTTTTATGTGTGTTTAATTTTACCTGTTTTCTTAACATGGCGTATTTCAAATACCTTTCCATCACTAGGTTCCTCGTGGATACCTATTAAATACGTGACAGATAACTCAACTTGAAAGGGTCTACGTAGATGGCATTTTTGGGGCCTGAAACATTTGCTGATCCACAGTTCCCATGGAGTATTGATCGAGACATTAGATGAATCCTAAACATGCTGTAACTGCATGTTGATATCAGCTCTGCAGATGTCCTCATCTGGGCTGGCTTTCAGTGCTTCTTTTATGGTCAGTAGAAAAAAAAAAGCAGGCACCTTTCCCAAGGAAGATATTTAAAATAAGTTATATGGATTTTTTCCTATTCAGTGAGGTAAAATAGGCTTTGCAACACACAGAGTCTGAGTTAGTTGTTCAGGCGTGGGCACCTACTCTGAAAGGTCTAAAGTGATGTGAAATGGATTGTTCCAACTTGCCCCTTGACTCTTTATGGGGAGGAAATAAATAAATCTTTCCATAAATCCTTTCCATTATGCTGCCTCACAAAATAATGTCTATGGACTGACAGATGCTGAAAAGATCACCCATTTTCCATGATCTGTCAAGTTAATTAGACAGATTCTGCCTATATCCTTTTCATGTTCCAAATCCCAATGATTTGGTTGGCTGAGTTTTGGCTGCCTAAGTTGCGGTGTCTGCAGGAAACCACCTTGTCTGTAAAGGCTTCACTGACGGGGGTTAAGGATTAACTAATTCTGCAGAGCAGACCCTCCATCACGCAGCTCCCTGGTAAATGCTAATGGCTAAGTAGCAAGAGGTGTTCCAGAACTGATATGATCTACCTCTGCTTAACAAAATACCCACTTTTTCCTAGTTTTAGCTTGTCCCAGTCCTCATTTCCTAATCTAGTCAAACCACAAGAGAACTGTTTAGCTAATGAATGATTGAAAAGTATGAACACCAAATTCAATAAGTCACAAAGAAAACAAACATAAAACCCCACAGAGATAACCAAATGTATGCTTAAATGCATCGTTCAATTACTCTACTCACTCTTTGCTTCCCATTATGCTCTCCTTTGTCTGTACACAGTCTATCTAAATGGCAATCTCTTTGCGACAAGGAAATTCTCTTCATGCCTTTACCTGTTGGTGCAGAACACTGTTGGTACTTTGCAAATATCAAACAATAAGAAGAATTGATTGCAAGCAACATCTGACTTGCATGATGGTTAGTGAAGCTTCTCAGAATTTTCCCTAACAAGTACTAAGGTAGCCACTGAAGTTTGCAGATTTGGACTGTGCTGATCTTTATGAATGCGAAGGGCAGCTTCAGGTAAACTACCATTAGATGCTTTTAGTTCTTTGAGTCACCAAGGGCAACACAAGGATTCTGATCATAATATTATTCTTTTGTTTTTCTTAGAGTATAAGTCAGATAGAAATCACGTTACCATTATTTGCTCAGAATTGTTTACCTCTGAGGATGTAAGTTGTATCAGGTTTCCTACTCGAGCTTTTCTTTCTTGAATGTTCCTAGACAGTTGGTCCATCAACCCTGCACAACCTCAGTAGGGAGCTTGGAACTAGATGACTTTTAAAGTCCCTTCCAACCTAAGCTATTCTATAATTCTTTTCAGGTCAGAGACCACACTTATTGTTGAATACAAAAGTCCCTTTCCCTTGAAGAACAGAGGCAACTCCTGTCTTGCACCATTCTTAGCATGTCCTTTTAACTGCCTGTAATGCAAATAAGACAAAGGCAGAGCCAGTGTTTGTATTATTAGACTGCATGGCGTTAATGCTTCTTGGGATCTCAAAATCCTCATTTTCAGTGTACTAGCATTTGAAAATGATTGTATGATTCTCTAGAGACTTTGCTTGGATATTGCAAGCAGATGTTAGAAAAAAAAAAGAAAATGGATAGTGGTATTGATGAGTCCCATCATAAAAAGATAAAATAAAAATGTCATTACCTTTGCATTGCTGTGTAGCTTAAGATGATGAAATGCAGCATTTATTATAGAAGAAATGGTCTTTTTGCATCCTCCAGCTATAGTCTATTGCACAAGATTAACACTGAGAGTCTTTACTAATTAGTTTTTATGGTCAAACAGTTTTCATAAAGTTGGCTTCAAAGAAATCAAAATTAAACTCTTTATAGCTTTGAAAGATAGAATTATGGAATATGAATGCATAGATAATCTTTACAAGCTAGAGGAAAATGATTGTTGAGCAACCAAACCTATAAAAAAGACCCTGCAATATCTCAGGTATTGCAATATAGTCTGTTTGGGTAAGTGATGATGCTAGGATTTTGTAAAAGCAGTTAAAGTAGGGTGGGGAATACACAAGGTTATCATTTGTGTGATAGCATGCCCTGATGAAAAACTTCACTTTTTACTCATCCTTGTAAAATTAAAAACTATAAGAATAGGTAGTGGACTGAATTTATCCCATCAGAAGAACTGCCACAAATCAAAATGCATAATTTCCCCCTCTCCCATTTTGCTCCTTAGCTCCTCTTTGCATTTTTAGTTTGCTGTGCCTTCAAAATCAACCCCGGGCCGGCTTCATCCCACAGTGTTGCACTGTACCTTCTATTTGAAAGTGTAATGACAAAACTGAGATGTGGTGTTTCTTTTCCAAGTCAAGCCGCCTTAATTTACCTGTGTGTTTGTGCAGATAAGCCTTACTAAACTGTGGCCCAGTAAATATCCTCTCTCCAGTGAGCCTGTAGCAATTACATTTCACAGGCGGAAAGGGAAGCGCTGGATTTAGTGCAGTTTTCAAAACAACTGGTGTTTATAGCAGAAAAACATTTAAGCATTTAGGGGCTCATATCCTAGTCACTACCAATAAATTTCTGGCTCCCAGAAGATTTAGCAACCCAAGTACTTTTGAAAAATCTATCTTTTTGTTCACAGGCACTCATAGCTGAATCACAACCATTTAATTCTTTTATAGAAGTAAAAGGAGATCTTAACTTTATTGGGGTGCTATGTGCTAGAACCAAGACCTATTGCTGTAGACAATGGAGATAAAAGCATACAAGTCCAAAAGAACTTGGTCTCGTAATTGTTTCATGATTTGATTTTGCCTCATTTCTGTATCATTGATTCTTTTACAGATGAAAACTTTATGGCAGATAGATTCTTGAACAATTAATAAACATCAGAGAGACACACACAAAAGAGGTTCTCATATGTTGGCTTTGCCTAGGGCAGTTTCTTAAGCAGGTGTTATTCTTCTACTTGTATTGTGGAGCCCTACAATAGAGACCTCTGCAGTTCTGATATGGTTTACATCTTTAAGATTCCCATTTCCTACCTCCTTTGCTCCCATTGTTAATATTTGTCTAAATAAATAATGGGGTCAAGTTTATTCTGCCTTTGGCTCACTAATTCCAAATCTACGAACCTGCAAAAATTTAATGTTCTCCTGAAGTAATACAGGATGATTGTGAGATCCTTTCAATTTAATTCTGTCCTCTTGTGCCAGGGTTTTGGGGTTTTTTTGCTTAGTGGTATGTGTGGGTGTGTTTTTATCTAGTCCTACAAATTCCCAGTAGCACTGTTAGGAAATGAACACATATATAAGAGTCGAATCTCACCCATTCAGAAATATCAGACTGAAGGCATCGGAGGCAACTCAGTGTATACAGGCAATTCTTGTTTCCAAAGCATTTTCAGCTCCATTTCAAAACAGGTGTATTGTCTCTCAGACAATCTCAACAGCCTGCTGAGATCTTCACTTCTCTTTTTCAAGACTGACAACATAGGCCTAATGAATGTAAAACTTGATTTTAAGATCCCTTAAACCCTTGGATGGGGCATTGAGCAACCTGGTCTAGTGGAAGGTATCCCTGACCATAGCAGAGGGATTGGAATGAGATGATCTTTAAGGTCCCTTCCAACCCAAACCATTTGATGATTCTATGATCCCAAAAATGCTCCAGGGGCTATTATTTTCTTCTCAAGACAGCACTATCCAGTAATAAACGCATCTACTACTACGCCAGATTAGAGATGTGAAGCCTTGGAAATGCACCAAGAGGTTAAATTATGATGTTGCCCAACTCACTCCATTAATAAAAGAAAAAAAATGCATTTCAAGTGTTATGAAAAGTTTCTTTAGTGGTTGTAAAATAGGTTCCATTGCTCAAGAGACTCAATAGAAGAAAAGGAGCTGGCCCCATTATATCGTTAAGAGAATCCACTTCTTATTTACAAGTTAGGATTAATTTTTTCTGAAGCTTAAATGCTATAAACCCCTGTTGTGTGGCAGAGACTGTGACATTCTGTTACAGGTTAATTTCTTTGCCTGCAAATTAGAAAATAGTGTGACTTGCAAAACAGGGGAGAGAAGGGGGAAATATGCCAGCAGCTGTGCTTAGTCTTTTTTGCCTTTTGGCTTCTTCTTTCATTTTCTAGTCTGCTGCACTTCTTCTTTCAGTGATTTGGATGCTAGACGCCAATTTAAATTTCCAGTGCATTTAGCGTCCTGCAACACCAGGGGATTTAAAAGAGAATTAAGAATGTACACAGCATAAAAAAAATAATAATAAAAAAATAAAAAGGTGGTATATATTTCTCCACACTCCTTTTTATCTTTTTACCTCTGTGATTGCAGTGATAACAGAATCCAGTAAACTGCCTCCACAAAGAGCCAGTCACATTCTTATTTTGCAAAGGTGTGTTTATAGTGGGAAGTAGTCGGGGCTAGCTCGTCGCTTGCAATCTGTGGAGGGCTCTTTCACAGATCAACAGACTATAAGATTGCTTTCCTGGATATGAGCCACTGATGGACCCATACAGGCTAGTAAGAGTCATGTAAGAGTCTTTTATCCTGTCTCAGCAGGGACATCTTCCCTGTGGGCTTCACAAGAGAGTGTTTTCCTAGCAGCGGATTTAACGGGGGGAGAGAAGGGATGGAAAGAAGATTAATGTTTCTGCCAGCTCCCCACAAGTTCACAGAAAATATTGGCTAGAGCAGGAGTGGCCCAACTCCGTCATGCTCCAGCCTTTTCTGTGTACCTAGAGTGGCATGTTTTTAATCAAATGTGAAATATAGCTTTAGCAGGTCGAATGGATTAGCCTTCCTTGTAAGTAACTCTGTCTGCTTTAGTCAAGAGTGCAACTTTTTTTTTTTTTTAATGTTTCACACTTAAGGTTGTCACCTTTAAATTCGTCAGTTTAATAGGTCTTCGGAGTTTTGATTGTTAAAGGTGGGAACTATTTAATAACCATACCCAATTGAGCTTCCAAGTACGCTCAGTGAAGACAGAAAGGTAAGAAACTTCTCAGCCAGTCTGTCAAAAAAGCTTGGAAATGCTTGAGACAAACAGGGAGTATTCTGTTCCCTTTTTAAACACCATATTGAGATTACAGCACTTCTAAATATTTAAGTTTTTCTTGCTTTGGGATTTCAAATCTGCCTGCATTTAGAATGTTAATATCCTCATATTTAAAAACTGGGAAATCTGTTCATGACAATGTATATAACTGATTTTCTTCCTCTAGCTCTGGTTGTTATTTATCAGCATCTCATCAGCCTCTTGTTCTTATAAAGTGTTGAAGAACTGGGGGGATTTTCAGCTGCCTTATTTCTGGGCCTCCAAATCAGCTGAGCCTCTAATAAAGTTAGGCTGCTCGTATCAAACCATTCCTTATCAGTAATGTACTTTGAAAGCTGTTCTATCTGGTTAAATCCAAGTGAAATAATAGACCTCGTACCTGTCACATCCTCAGGCTGCTTTAAAGTGTTGTTGCTGCACTGAAATAAATAGTTCAGATGATTTCTGTGTGCCAAGAAATTTAAGTAAATACTAGAGATAATTTTGAAAATAATTTGATTTTTAGAGTAACTGAAGGGAGTTTTTTATGTATTAATCAGTACCATATTTCAGTGTTAGACCTGTTGTGAAATTGCTGTCAACTTTTCTTGTGACCCAGGCTTTGAAAATTATTTTTTTCATGTTACTTGTACTTATCTTTTACATTTCTGACCTGTAGTTTAATGTGTTATTCAGATAAGTTTCTAGGGGCTTGTTCATTTTACTAAGTACGGTTATGAAAAAAATATTGAAAACCCCCCCATAAACAAACAAAACCAAATCTCAAATCTTTTAAGCTGTCTTTATAAGAATCCATGGGATTAGAAGACTAGAGAGAGACAGCAAAATAAAAATATATCCAAAAATTCATGGGCTAAAAAAGACGAGGTTCTGTTCATATAGAAGCAGACAGGAAATTTTAATGTTCTGTTTAGTAGAAACCAGCATTAACTTCTCTGCAGACCCTGTCTTAGATAACCACCTGTAGTGTTGAAATCTGTCCTTCTATGCTGCAAGTCAGCAACGTGATTGCAGCCCACGAAACCTCCAGCACTCCCGGCATTCTGCAAAAGTTTCAGGCAATGAGAACAGGGGAACATGATAGCTTGACCATTTACCTTTCGATTAAAAATCTAAGAAGTAGTTCTTTAATTTCTATGAGGATCATCTTCTAGTCAATGCAATGTGACAACATTCATTATTTACCATAAAAGATTTTTATATTAAAAAAAAAAAACCTGCAGTCTTGTAGTATTGCAAAAGATGTTGATGTTGAATCACATTCTCTGTTTTGTATTCCCAGCTCCTCACACATTGCAGTCACGTATCTTATCTATTCCTCTGCCTGTCTGTCCATTAAGTAGGAATAAAATTCAAAGGGTGCCTGGTGTCTTCTGCACTTTTTTAATTTGACTGTTGGTTCAAGGCCACGTTTCAGCAAAGCACGTCAGCACTTGTTTAAGTCTCACTGCCTTTGGAGATGAGCACAGTGTTTTGAGAAACTGAGGCCTCTGAAGTTATGAGAAAACAGTACATCCTCAGTGTAAATAATAGCTCTGCCTTTATCTGATTAGTGATGGGCCATGCTTTCTTTTTTTCCTGCTTTTTAAAGCAACTGCCTTCATTTATCACCATCCAGGGACCTATTTGGGTAGTCAGTGGACAGAA
Source organism: Campylorhamphus procurvoides (assembly GCA_013396655.1). Lineage (NCBI taxonomy): Eukaryota > Metazoa > Chordata > Aves > Passeriformes > Dendrocolaptidae > Campylorhamphus > Campylorhamphus procurvoides. The sequence continues at coordinate 1,404,277 of WBMV01009266.1, forward strand.
AACAAGGCATGAATCTGTTGGAAAAATAATTTGGCTTGTGTAGTCCTTCTAAATATAACTCCCTGATCAAAGCTGAGTGTCTTCTGTAAGTCCTATCAAAAACAGATATTAGATGAAGAATATACTGAAGCCTTCAGACTTTTGACAGTGCCTTTTCAAAGGCATGCCATACTGAACGTACCATCATGTGATACTGTTTGAACTGAGCAAACATTTTGCCTTCAACTTCTCTCTCTTGCATTATACAGCTTAAAAAAAACCTCAAACCAAATGAAAAAGCATCTTCAATTAAAATGCTGGGATTTTTGAAGGCTGCTGGAGGAAGAGTCTTTGCAATGTTAAGTCTTAGAAGCAATTTTTTTATTTATAGCAACTTCTGGACATAAATAAACATAAACTGTTTCAGGGTTTTGTAGTACGTTCATAAACATGAGTCCTTGCAGCTGAAATGGAATCCTTCTGAAATGACAGTTAATAAAAGCAATTTTTGATTTAGCTACTAAGCAGTTTGTACTGTAACAATGTCTTTCAGGTCACTCTTACTGTCTTGGTCAGAGGTATGGGTATAGGTATGACAATATGACTAAACCCTGGTGAATCTTTACCAATTGTCATTTCATTGCATTGCTTTTCCAATGCTGTGGTTTTATAAAACAAAACTGGTAGCTGTTCTGGGGGGGGCAGTCACAGGAGAGAAGGATGTGCAGGGGCACGAGGCTTTCCAACAAGAGCACTGGGGAGAGAAAGCTGCTGTTCCTGTAAAGGTGCCACAAACAGTGCTAATTAATACACTGAGTTTACAAGTGATGCAGGGAACTTATATAGACAGAATTAATTATTAAGATCTCTTTCTTCAAAACACTGTTTCTAAGGTGTTTTGCATGGTTATAATATGAGCCTGCCCTACAAAGAAGTTGCAGATCTAAGATCGCATTCAGACAACAGTCATGTACTTTATCAACAGTTTGAAGATGACTGTGTGCACACATCTGGTAAAATTAGGGAGCCTGGTTCGGAGAGATGCTGTCAGGATCAAAGCCTGGGGAGTGCAAGATAGTCAGGCAAGTCAACATGCTGCAGGGGAAAGGAAGACTTTACTAAGTCAATGACAATACCTGGGACTGCTCCCTCGCTTTCTAGTTTTTAAAGTTTTTTGATAGTTCTATGAACTTTACTATTACATTTTCATCAGAATGCAGAGGGGGACATAGTAAACAAATCCCACTGTGATTATGCTGGAACCGCACTCTCTCAGTGCTGGATTTACTCCTAAACTGCCTGCAATAATCTGCAGTAGCTGTTCCACAGTGAGCAGGGTTTTTTGGCTGGTTTGGTTTTTTGTTTTTTTATTTTTTCCCCCAGCTATCTAATTGGGATTCATGCTTCAGGGACATATTTTTAGAATTATAGCAAAAATCAGACCTTGCAGCAGAGAAGGGTTTGCAACAGACCAAAGGCCAGATTGTTATTTCTAATGTTGGTTTTATTCTTAGCCCTGCATAGTGATGCTCCTCATGTCTGGAGCACAGATAAAAATGAGATATTGATGACTTTCAGACTCCAAAACCCTTTTGCTTGTCTAGAATGCAATTATATAAGTGGCAGTAAGTGATGCCTGAATGAGATTAATACAAGCTGCTTTGCTGCTCATTGCTACAGGTAGGAATAAGAAGATCTAGGGAATGACTATTGAAAGTATTAAGCAATTAAGGTGGGTAGCAAAAAGTGAAGACTGACTGGGATTTTTCTTTAACTTATGAAAATCTGAAGAAACGAGTAGCTGCATTATATCAACCATCAGGTGTGATGATGCATTACATATATAATGCTTACTTCGTTTAAGGGTAGCCTCAAAAGATCTAATGCTCCATCTTAATCTGATTTTAAGCAAATGGAGAATATTTAATGATTCAAATCTCTTTTTACAGCCTAAATGTTTACATCCATCTAAATTACCAAATTAAAAACAGAGTTTTTGCAATTTGAATGCAATTTAGTCTACCAAATAATAATAGTGTATAAGTAGAGGCTCAGCCTCAGCTGATAGGGTCATGTCTTTGTTCTGGTTAGGTTTGGGGCAGAATCAGCTCACAGTTTTACACCTCTAAAAACTGACAGTGATTTCATTAGTGCCACTATACTTAATCTGGGTAACTCAAGTAAGAATTCAGACCCTGGAGGTTGAAAAGCACAATGTCAAATTGCAATAACTGTGAAGCCAATCACTGTATAATTTCCCCTAGGTTTCGTGGGTAGTGAAGAACCTGGATACCTGGATAAACTTTGAATAATTGGGCAAATATAAATTCCAGGGGTTGAGTTGAGGAACTGAGCTTTCAGGGAAGAAATATTTGGGGGGTTTTGGTTTGGTTGGGTTTTTTACCACAGAAAGAGAAAGGATTGCATTTATAACATTGCTGTAATTCATAGAATCACAGAATGATTTGGGTTGTAAGGGACCTTATAGATCATTTAGTTTCCACCCCCCTGCCATGGGCAGGGACATCTTCCACTAGACCAGATTGCTCCAAGTCCCATCCAACCTGGCCTTGAACACTTGCAGGGATGGCACATCCACAGCTTCTCTGGGCATGCTGTCCCAATGTCTTAACACCCCTACAGTAAAGAATTCTTCCTATTATCTCATCTAAACCTGCCCTCTGTCAGTTTGAAGCCATTCTGCCTGTCCTATCACTTCACGTGCTTGTAAAAAGTCCCTCTCCAGCTTTCAGTACCCTTTAGGTACTTGTTGGGAAAGTACTGAAAGGAGTCTAAGTCTCCCTGGAGACTTCTCCAGACTCAAGAACTCCAATTCTCTGAGCCTGTGATCATCTTCAAGGCCTCCTCTGGACTTGCTGCAACAGGTTTTTGTGCTTCTTGGGAACATGAGACATGTCCTTCTAGCAGGGCCCAGAGCCCTCAAGGATACAGGGGCAGAATCACCTCCCTCGACCTGCTGGCCACGTTTCTCTTATGCAGCCCAGAACATGATTGGCTTTCTGGGATGGGAGTGCACATTGATGGCTCATGTTGAGCTTCTCATCANCAAGAACTCCAATTCTCTGAGCCTGTGATCATCTTCAAGGCCTCCTCTGGACTTGCTGCAACAGGTTTTTGTGCTTCTTGGGAACATGAGACATGTCCTTCTAGCAGGGCCCAGAGCCCTCAAGGATACAGGGGCAGAATCACCTCCCTCGACCTGCTGGCCACGTTTCTCTTATGCAGCCCAGAACATGATTGGCTTTCTGGGATGGGAGTGCACATTGATGGCTCATGTTGAGCTTCTCATCAACACCCCCAAGTCCTTCTCCTCAGGGCTGCTCTCAATCTGTTCTCCACCAAGCCTGTATCTGTGCTTGGGATTGTCCCAGCCCAGGTGCAGGACCTTGCATTTGGCCTTACTGAACTTCATGAGGTTTACACAGTTCCACCCCTTAAGCCTGTCCAGCTCCCCCTGGATGGTATCCCTTCTGTTCAGCCTGTCAACTCCACCACACAGTGCTGTGGGCAAACTTACTGAGGCTGCACTCAGTTCCACTGTCTGTGTTACTGACAAAGATGTTAAAGCGTGCCCACTGATGTGTGATAGCCCATTTACTACAAAATAAACCACATCAGATGGAAAAGACTTGCTCCTTTCTTGAAAGTGTAATATTAAAACCTATTGAACTTAAATAAATCCATTGAATTTCATTGTGGAAGAATCACTTGCTTGAAAAGTTACCCAAACTGACGCTAACAGTGCACTGGGAAATGAAGCAACGGAACAAAATTCTGATCTTATTTATTCTGATATAATTAAGGAAGATTGCAGGCACTTTGGTCTTTAAGGTGATCCTTGTGCATGAGGAGGGCCAATGGGGGCTGCAGTAATAAAACTAATATATCCAAGAAAATCACTGACACTGGTGTAAAGCTGCTTTATGGGCCACAGTAAAGCTGATCAACACATAAAGCATCCATAACACATTTTTCTCAGGAGTTTGTTCACATTATATGCACACGAGTGTGGGAATGAGAAGGGTGATTATCTTCTGCATTAAAGCCTTTTTTATGCCTCTCTGGAATATAAAGCAGCTGTAGGAAAGAATTTACACCTATATTTAGTTCCCTGCACACGATGTTTGGAACACAGCGGGGATATGTGTGTAAGTGGGAAAAGTGCCCATATATAATATATTCCAGCTCTGAAAAGGGGTTTCTGCTTTTCAGTGATCATAGGAGAGCCTGAACACAGGACTGCCCATGTGATCCTCAAATTGTGCTGGTGCCATTTCTGGGGTGGGTTTATTCAAGGCAACATGAAATAAAATCCATAACCTTGTCCCTGCTGCAGAAGGAGGAGGCAGGGTGGCCTCCCTTTCTCTGCGAAGAGAAATCTGGGGTGTTGGTGTGCCAGCTTCTCCTGCTGCAGGTACGTCTGAGGATGCTGCGGAGAAGGATCCAGACTGGGGGCAGGCAATGTGGATCAGGCAAGATGACTGCTCTGAACACTCCTGTGCTGTGTAGGGCCGCTGGTGTCACTGGTCCTGCTTTGCTTTGGGGCCTGTTGGGGCTCCATGGGAAATCCCATCTATTATGTTGCTGAAAAACCCACATCAGTATATGTCTGCAGGTCTCCTGTCCAGAGCAGCATTCTGGTAGCCATTCCAACCTTAACTTCTCTAATGTTGGTGAAACTGTTGTTTCTTTTTCACTAAAACATATTAAAAAAATTAACCTTTTTTAAGTGCAGCACCCAGTTCCTGTGAAACTTTTGAAACGCCCAGTCTTTCAGAAGTATCCACTCATTAGGGCTGCCCAATTGGGCCTCATTTTTCAGATCTTCTGAAGGAATGATGTTTTCATTGATCTTTAACAGGAGTGGACAGTCAGAGCATCTGAAAATCTGCGAGGCAGGAGGATGAATGTTGATGAACTAGAGGGAGAGTGTGGAAAGACAATGCTTTGTTTGATATTTCTAATTGTTTTGTTTTGGCAATTAAGTATTTTTTGATGCAAGTGACTGATTTGGTGAGAGATGAAAAGGGATTAAGTGTGACCCACTGAAACTCATTTCTAGCCCTAGCTGCTTATTATGAAATTAGTTTTTGTTTCAGAGTAAAACACAGACAGACTTGGTGGTAAGGAAACTATCAATTAGCTGAATACACAGAGAAGTCCCTTTCTGTAAGATGTCATCTTATGTGACAGTCTCCTAAATATATTCAAGTGTTTTAATTATTTGGTGATGATTTTAAAGTAGCAGCGATAAGTAAAATAAATAGGTTGTGATGGAAAACAGCTGAAAACATTTATTTCTTCTTTTATTTCCCCAGAATGTATTCGGAACAAATTCTTTTGGCCATTTTAAAATACTGCTGCTGTTTTGGTCAAGGGCAGTATAACCCTCCATCAAGAACTGTTTGATACCTTTATCATGAAATATTGATTTTAGTGGCTTTGTGTTAAAATAATAATAATACCATGTTCGTTGCTTCATTCTTTCCTGCAGCTGAGGGGCAATTACTCTGAAGTTAGGTGGTAGACACAGACTCCAGCAGGAAAGTGTTTGTGTTACTGTGATTGTCAGATGCGCAGACACTTCATAGAATGGATTTAAGGTTCTGTAGTATTTTGGGTGCCTTCAATCCAGACCTTTTCTATGCTAAATGTCTAGTTGAAATGCAATCTGACGTACCTCCAAAGATTTGGGACTTAATTTTCCACACAAAACAAAAATCAAGGGAAAAAAAGTCAGATCTTACAAACTATGTACCTTAAAGGAATGATGGGGCCTCACAAGTAATTAAATAGCTTTGTAAAACACAGAAGGAGGGAAATAAAGACAATTGGAATGTGCTTTTAGGAACATAGATGGATTTTATAAAGGGTTCAGCAAGGCTGGTGTAACTCCTTCCACAAGGCTGATCCTTGGCCATCCTGGAGTCCAGTCAATCACTGTCCCTGTGGCTTTGTAGATGATCTTTCTTTGCGGCTGCAGCTCTCCATGCAGGCAGGAGCAGCAGAAAAGGATGTACAAAGGGAAGGAGGGGGGGGAAAAGAGGAAAAAAAAAGAGAGGAAGAGAACGGAGCTCTTAACAGTACAGCTTGATTTGATGTTTTGCCTGAATCTTCACAAGTGTAAATATTTGACTGCAGTTTTGGTGCTTTTTTTTTATTCCCCTTCAGGTAGAGTATTTGTTTACATAGCATAACATTTCCTCCTTCCTCTCTTCTGTTCTTCCACTTCATGAGTGAAAATCTGCAGCGTTTTTGGCAAGAGTTTACAGATAACAATAGTAGTGAGCATGAACACTGCTTTGTCTTGAAATTACATAAATCACTCTCCTTTTACCCAAGGCTCCCATAGGAAGGGACATTTGAATTTTGACCCATTTTTTTTGCAGCCTCACACCAGCCAGAGTCCAAATGGACCTGGAAAGCTTGGTTAACAAAACCATCAGATTTTCCTTCCACACTAAGTGGAGGGCAATTTGAAAACTAATGCTGGAAGAAGTCTTGCTTGACTACTCTCTACTTCATTAATCTGAATGAATGCTGTGTGTATATATACCAAAAATACTGTCTTTTACACAACAAAAATAGCCAGCACAAAGTCCTATTCCCAAGAAAAAAACCCAAAACATTGTTTTGCCCCTCCTTGTAAGAACCACACTCATTATTTACTGTTTCATCCAGGCACATTTGCCTCCAGCACATGCAAGTGGTAGAATTGTTCAGGTTCAAGGGAGTTTAACTTCTTTTTGCAAATTCTTTAGAAAAATCAGAGAGGGAATCTATGGTTTCTATCTGTGTTGTTTGTTTAGAAGGCAGCAACAAACAGCTAAGCATATGTTCTTTCAGATGTGTAGATGTAGAGACATTTGGTTATGAAGCTTATCTGGTGCTACGTGATGGTTGCTTTTAAATACCATACAAGCAAAAAAAAAGAAATTTAGCCTTAAAAATACATAAACAAAAGCATGTGCTGTTGTTGGGCAGGTTTGTATCCCATTTCTGGGATCTTGCACAACAAAATAGTCACAAAGAAGATTTAACGCTGCAGCATCTCTGGCATTAAAGATCTCCCTCTTTCGAGTGATTTTACTGAAGTGATGTATAGAGCTGTAAGATTTAGGAGTAGCTTAATTTAAGAATATTGAAACCTGATGATTGAGTGAAACAGCTTTTCCTAACGAGTACCTTGCTCCCAACGTAGAGAAGATGACTTGCAATTTTTTTTCTTAATGAAAACGGAATAGGAAGGAATTAGGTTTCATAGGCCTGTTTCAGAAGTGCTAATGCAAGAAGCAAATTACTAATGAAACTAGACTTTTTTCTGTCATGTAAAGGAAAGTTACTGAACCTGTAATGACTGACAAGGGCCGACTTTCACATTACTAATGATTTTGTCTGTGTGTTTTATTATGAAATTATTTGACACTTAAATACCTTAATAAAATTATCAGGTTTAAAAGACCAGCATGGGAGAGTGTGGAAGATGTCATGCTGTCATCTGTGCCATTTTCCATTGAAGCTTCAATCTTATTTATTTTGATTTATGAGTTAGGAAAGAATGTCTTTTCTAGAAAAACATGTAGACACCTCACAATGAGCCATTCACACTCGTGGCATCTCCAGGACAGAACGTACCAACTAGGTTAATGATTTTTCTGGCTTAAATTGGTCATATTCCTTGACTTATGGAACAACAGATGATTCAAGACTGTAATGTTCTTTTAAATCACACAAGACAGGCAAAACCCACTTATTTGGCTGGAAGCAGACAAAATAGTGGAGTAGAGCAATTGAAATAAATGGAAATTATTTGGGGATGGACTTTCTGGCACCCAAAAATATTTCCTTGAGCTTAACTCTAGATGTTCAGAATGTTATTAGGAACTTTTGGTCTATATTTGGCTCCATGTCCATAAGGTCAGTTATCTATGAAACACTGTTCTCCATCTGTGGAGGAAGGAACCCTTGAAAACATCTCTTTGGTTTTTCCTACTGAACTAATCCTTTGGGAATTTCTCCCTTCAGTTCAGCCATCTCTGTCTTTGGGAATGATTTCATAGCATTTGAAGAACTGACTCCAGCTTCCCTAATACTGACATACTCGACTCTGTAATCTTATGTAAGTGCTGCCTGTAAAGCAGTCTGTAGCTACACTGAAATATGGACAGTGTGGGTTCCCATTAGCTGAAATACCTAAAGAATTTGTTATATTTAGAATTTTGTTCACTTACGCTTAAGAGCTCCACTTTAAGTTAGGGAAAATTGGATTCATTTTCTCTTGCTTCCATTAATAGCTATTAGAGTTGAAAATAAGGCTTTAAACATATCATTAAAGTACACTTAAGTAACTTGCAATTGACAATTAACTCAGCATGGTAATACATTATCATAACATTTTCCTTTGATAGGTTTGTCTCTTAAAAGATGCAGGGAAAGACAAAGGATGGTTTTGTAAGACTCATGATGAATTTTTTTCTGTTTTACTAATTTACATTTTGCATATTTTGTCAGTGAATTATGTTCCCTCTTCAGAAAACATTTATTTTGTGTTTCACAGAAAGATAAGGGGACCTTAAAGATAATCTAGATCTGACTCTCCCACCATGGACAGGGATACCTTCCACTATACCAGCTGCTCAAAGCCAGTTTGATGGTAGGCATTTGTAACAGATTGTGCTGAGGGGGTGTCTGGGCTTTTTTGCTTTGTTTCTGAGGGTACAGTGTTCAAGTGGGATGGATGCAGAAGAAAATTTGATGCACACTTCATGGATCTTACTTCAGTGACTGAAGGAAAATACAGGTGGAATTCATATCCACACTGAGGCATGTTTTGCTCTCAGGTTTTATTGAAATCCTCTTCAGCAGAAGGCAAGAGAAATTCTAGGAAAAAAGTCTGATTACCAACATTCCAGCATAACATGTATGTGTTTTCCCTTTCAAGAGAGTAGGAGCGTGCAGCTCCTCAGCACGGGCACCAAGGGCCGCCACCTCCCAGAGCTGAGCTGGAATGTTATTGTGACAGGGGCAGCATCAGTGATATCCTGTGCCCCTTGCAAAGCCAATGGGCATTGACCTTATCCTGTCAAAGCATGTAAAAAGTGATGTGGGCAACACCAGCTTTGTGAAAAGTGGACACATTTATCTAGGACGTTTCACCACATTACCATAGAGTCGCTTGTACAAGTGTAGCTAAATAGATGCTGGTAAGTTTTTTCCAGTGGAGCTAGAAATGCAACAAAGGCAGCATTTCCCAAATGCTCTAAAAGCAAACCCACTGGTGCCAGGCATGCAAAATTCCATCAGTTCTGTGCCTCAGATCTCCTCTCCTATTTTCTTGTAAATCCACTCTTAAACATATTGGTTTGAAAATGGCACACCTTAGGGCTCTGTAGCCTGGCAGTCTGAGCTGCTTGCTTTGTTTTGAACACTTTTGCCATGCCTAGGTCTGGAGAAATTAAAGAAATCAAGCTGTTTGCATGCATTCTCCTGAAGCTGATAGCAGCACAGCATCCAAGCATAGTATTTCCTAGCTCGCTCTCCTCCCTTTTCTCCTCAATCATTTCTTGAAAATTCCTTCATAATAACCTTATCCAAACCATAAATATGAAAGTCAAATAAGCCCAAAGGAGATTTATCATCCTCTGACTCGGCACTCCTTTTATGATTAATAATGACATTGATTCCTTCAGAAATGAAACAAAAATTAATTTAAAGGTTCTGATTGGTTTTAGTATTAGGTAAACTTAACATATCAAATGAGCGTAAAACAATTATCAGTCCTATTAACAAAATTAGCTACAGCAAATTTACTAGAAGGAAACTGTTGCTATTTAGCTCCCTAATTATGTCACTATTCTTTGTGACCAAATGATATAATGAAAATAATTTGATCTACTGGTGCTGCATAGAGAATTTTCTAGGGGCAGCTGAATATCATAATCTTTTTTGAACATATGTTTTCCTCCTCTTCTTCTGTTTCAGAAAGCAGAGGTCAAGGGCTTCAAAGAACTTTGCAGAGAAGCGAAGTTGAACTGTGAAGGGCAGAATATGGAATAGATTCTTTTACTATTATGAAATGTTAGATAACCCTTTCCTTAAGGCCAGAATCCTTTGACTTCTTGAAGTGATTTATGATGTATGAATTTCAGACTCGGGAAAAGCATAGGATGTCTTTTATCCTGCCTGGCAGTAAGGCCAAGGATTGGATTTTCCATGCTGTGCTGTTGCCTGCCTATTTCCTTGTGCTGTGCCTCAATCCAGGCACATAAATTTGGCAAGTTTTTCTTTCTAGCCCTGATAAAGCAGAGAGCAGTTGGATGCCCTCTAGCCACAGGCATTTCAGCTCAGAGGGACAGTCACCTGGCCCAACCTTGAAGGTTACCCAAGCATTGGTGATACATAGAACTTGATTTTTGAGTGCCAGCTCTCATCTATTCTGTGTGAGTATCCTCTGCTCGTGAGCTGGCAGTGCAGTGGGGTAGATGCAATGAGAGCTGACGAAGCTAATGAGAGAAATCATACATGGTCTTGGAAAACCATGCAAAATGTCTCTACTGGCACTGCCGTATTTCCACCCCAGCAAGCATTTAAATGGTGGGGTCTCAGAGCATTTCTGTCCTACCAGTCTCCTTTCTCTGGCTTCATCCTGACTTGGTCAGGTTATGACCCCTCACAGAAAATGTGTTCTCCTTTCTTCTTTCCACTTACCATCTGCCTTCCCCCGATTGCCATCAGTGGACAACTTGGGTTCAGGCACATTTCCTAGCACCATATCTGTTACAGCCATCCCTCGGAAATGGTACCATTTGTAAGTAGGATCTTTCCCTTTCTCCCTCCCAGTGTAGCTTTATGAACTGGAAATAACAAGATGAAGACACTTTGGTACTGTAAGAAAACTGCAGCGCATGAGTTATCTCTGTATTGTAAAACTGCCTTAGATTGCAGCAATGAACTTCAATAAGATCAACTCCAATATTAAACTACACAGAAGTGAATGGGAAAGCTCCTGTGGAAAAGAAACCCCTCAAGTGCATCCCTTGGCTGCTTGCTTAATGCTTATGAAGATGCTCTGAACTGCACAACTTGTTTTCTTGCCTACACTCCGACTTTATATCCTTATGGTTTGTATCCTCTGGGAAACATTTTTATTTTTGTTTCATTATTTAAAGCAAACCTCATATTAATGATGGGGCTGCTGTGCATTAAAGCACTGTGCTACCAATCCACATTAGCACATAATTTTTGGTGAGGTTTCCTGCATTATTTATATCCAAAGGAGAGCATGCTGACACAAAATTGAGGATTTAACCATGTTTATTGCTGTTTGCAATAATTAGATCATTTTATACTGGAACTAGTAAGCAAGTGTAGCAAGGTGGGCTTCTGAGTAATTGTTAAATTTCCAGTATTTTCTTAAATGATCAAACATGAAGAACCTGAACTATGTTTTGTAGCCTGTTCTTTATACAGCATCATCAGAAACCCAGATGCTTTAAATAAGATACTTGGGTGCCATCAGATGGACCACTGCAAGAACTGGCAAGCAAAAATCATGTCCAAATCACAGGATCCCCAAATTGCTTGTGTTCATAAAGCAATGTTCCTATGGTGTTTCTTGAAAGAGTTGTGCTAACCCCCAGAAGAAGTGCCAAATATCACAATTTTTTGAGCATTTCAACACTTCTAAATTGCCTGGAACAGAGAGGGTTTAAATGAGAAATCAGATCCACACATGTGCTTCTGTTAACCTCTGATTTGGCACATTTTAAATCACTGCACACTATATTTCTATATTCTTTCTCTTCAGCCATGCTCTGGCATCTGGTTAAGAGCATATACCAAGTCATACGGCTCAACTTCGCTAAGAAATAAATATACAGAAGGTGTGGTGCCAGTGTGAGGAAGATCTAGAAGATTGAACTGGCACCCAGTTCAAATGCACTATAGGGTAAAACCCAAAAAAAACTTGTTTTATAAAATCTGCTCTTTTACGTGGAAACCAGAGGCATTTTTCCTTATTGATGCATTATGGTAGAATTATAAGAAGCATAAATTCAGACCCATGCAGTCCTTAAAGAGATTTTACATCCAGCAGCACTGAAAGGTTCACTTTCTTGCACAGATAAAGTATAGAAACATTTAGTCCTTTGCTTTGAAAGGCATTTTCCATCAGTCCCTCACTCTTGTGGTTCCTTCTCACTTTTCTGTTGTGCTGTTTCTTGTTTGACATCTCAGCTGAAGGGGACACTCTTAGAACAGTCCCATCCATCTTTTCTCAGCACTGAAGGATTTAGGTGGCAGAATGTGGTTTTGGTTTTGTTTTGTTTGTATTTTATTTCTATCTATTTGACTCCTATAGCTGGAGGTGTGGAGAGGGACAGTCAAGCCAAGCAAAAACTTGTCTTCATGTATTGGGAAAGGTTGGGCTGGGTCAGACTGTTTTGAGAGGAGAGGTGTTTGTTAACCTCTGTCTTATAGGTGAAACTTTAAATTATTAAACCTAGCAGATCAGAGGTAAGAAGGAGGTTCTCATACAGTCAAAGCATTAAATTTGGCTGCTCCTTGTGACATTACAGAGAGTTCTTTTAATTTTCTGAATGTGATTTCTTTCTTTCCTGAATTGCACAATATCTACTCTTATTTTTATAGCTTTTATAGCAGCTCACCTTATTTCCCTTTAGATATTCTGAAGTCACATGTGAGGATGGTAGACTCTTGCTAGGGTTCCCTGTTAGATGGCAATATGTGTTGGGTTGTTCCTGAGATGACAAGAGGTGTAATCTTCCCCTAGACATCTTCCTGCTTGGTTTAGGATGATTTTCCTGAAAGATGGGTGTTCAGTGACTGGTGCATACTGCACAGTTCAGGAAAGGCATCCGAAATTAAAACATCTCTGGTATATACTAGTGAACATCCTTCTCTTACTCTCCTCAGAGCATGGAGACTGCAAGAGAAGCCATGATTTGGGTTCTGTAGGGGCTCAATACTTACGTTTCCACATTTGCATCCTTTGCTAGACAAACAGAAACAGTTACTCCCCAAATCCAGATTCAGTAAGGCTGCATTTTTTTACAGTGGGTCAGAGCCCACCATGCTTCAGTCTTAACACAGAAACTCCTTTTTGCAAATCCAGTTTTCCAGTCCCTGATATGAAGTGATTAAGAACAACAGAATTCCTGCATATTCTACTCTGCACTTCATTTCCTCAGTCATATCTATGAGTGAAAGGCATTCAAACGCCAAAAATACGTAGCGTTTCTGAAGCTGATTGTTATTAATATTGTTCTGTTTGGGGTTTTTTAGCTGTAAACCTTTTTGAAGTGCCTAGCAAACAGCGAGTGGAGCAGCTTTGGAGGGGGGAGACAACTTTGAAATCCACGAAGCAGAAGCTTTAATCTCCAGTTGTGACTGACATCAAACAAAAGTGCAAAAACTCCCTTTGTTCTTGAGCACAAAGGGTGTGTTTGTTGTTTGTTCAGGGTAAGTGAAAGGCCCCCGTGAAGTCCCACTGAAGATGTTTAATGAATCTGGCAGCCTCCAAGCTGTCTCTTCTACAGAGTAATCCTAACGACAGACCCATCACACATAATTTAACAGAGTGTGACACGACAATCTCTGCTCAGGAGAGACTTCGGAGAGGGAATACTTTTATTACTCAACAGCACAGACCCCTGAGGGTTGGTGCTGTGGAGCAGAGCTCTTGGTGGTGCTGGTCACACTTCATCTCTGAATTGAGGAGTTTTACGTGCTCAGGTATTGCTTATTAAGCTTCTTTGAACTCACAGTAAAAGTCAAGTGAATTGTACTCTCTCCAGTGCAGGGGGGTTGGGATTTTGGCAGCTTCTAATAGAAGTCAAAGTCAAGAACACCTAAGAAAGGAGGCTTGCTACCAAAATCAGGTCAAACAGGGACATGAGTATTAGGGAAGGAAGGGAGAAATACTATCAAAAGTGGAACAATAATGCAAAAGACTATAAAAAAACAAATGAGCAAAAATTCTTAGGCATCAAGTCCATTAAGTCTTATCATATATACATCATCTTTTATCAATTTGTCCTACTCAATTATTCTTTGGATGACTAGAATAGGAATAACTGTGGTGTGTGTCTTTAGCTTTTCTTGTCCCTTTTCTGATCTAATGTTTGTAGCCTTGGTTTTGTGGAATTTGGTGTGTTTGTTGCCAGGTCTCTTGTTCTATGGTTTGACTAAGGATATGCTGTGTGGTTTAGAAGCATGTGGAGTAGCTGGTGTGTCCCTTCATGGTCTGGGAGTATGTTGCTCATGAATGGGACAGACAGGGCTGAAATCCTCTTTAGCCTTAAGTGCTCAGGTGGGTGCATTCATCTTCTCTCAGCAAAATCTGTTTTCAGCTCTGCCTCATCCTGCATGTGCAAATATGGGCAACCCACATTTCTGTGTTGCCTTTTTCTATAAAATGTGCATAACCTTGTTTACCCACCTTGGGATAAACTATGGAGTGGAGTGTGACAACTCTTTGCAAGTTCTCTTGGATAACACCATGTTTGGAGTACTTTTTTCTCCTAACTTCTTTGTGACATCAATCAAATTTTATCTCCACTGCTGCATATAAATGCAAAATGCATTTGTACTGGAGATGTCAGCCACTCCAGGGACTGGTGAAGGGCTAAGCATTACCTGCTGTCGCATTTGATCCCCATGCCAATTGCCAACCAGAGCCCCAGCAAACCATCATACATCGAGTCTGATGACTGAGATTCAGACTTAGTGCCAAAACAACCCTGGCAAACTGGAGCACAGTACACAGCCCCTTTCCAGGAGCTTCTCTGCCCAGTATCACAGTTTGAAATATTCCTTGTTCTCTCCTGAATTGCAGGAATATAGTAGGATCACACGAAAACAGCAGTTCCTCTTTCCCTCCCTTCTTCCCCCACCCCTTATCAAATCAGACGTCCAAAATCAAGTGCCTGTGTACTCTGCTGACAAGCACAAGGGGATTAGGGAGTGATGGGTTTAACAAAACTGGCTCAAGGTTTTGTAAAACACATCTTGGAGCTTGAGCTCTGAACGAGCCATAAAATTCCTCCCATGAGGTACAAGTAAGGTTTCTGCAAGACTGGATCAGAACTTAATAATGCTTTTTTGGGGGTTATTTTTTTCTTGCTTTCTAAAAGGTGCCACAAAACCACCTGATTTTTTCAGATGCTGGAACGCTAACAATGACTTAATGTAACAATTGTGTAAAAAATCACAAATGTGTTTTACCACCAGCAAAAAGAACTGATTTCTGGGCTGCATGCAAACCATTTGGGGCAATTAGCATGTAATTTAATTTGCATTAATCAGCACAAGGTCAGCAAGAAATTAACTTTGGGTGTAGATTTTACATATAACAGCATATGAGAATAAGGGAGGAACTGTTTTTACAGGGTGTTAATTTGCAGTTAAGTGCATTCAGCAAGTTTGGCAGGGCTTGGCCTTGCAGGAGAAAGATGAATGATGTGGATTTGGGAGCATTGAAAGCACAAAATGATGTGGCAATTTACCAAGCATTTAATGTTGCAGTATATAAACACTTAACAGACTTCTTGGCACTTGTAAAAATCAGAGTGCAGGTTCTGCTGAAGCATTGAGCACCCTGCTAACACTGAAGAGCCGTGTCTGGCTAGACATGGATAGGGTCCACAAGGATGTGTGTGCTGGCCACACCTTGTGCCAAGTGATTGAAGAACACAGCCAGATATCCCAAAAGCACAGATCCCTCTGCAGTTCCACAGTAGTACCTTACTGAGCTCTGAAGTGAGAGGAATTTAGGCAAATGACTCAGTTTTACATGTGCCCTTCAGCCCTCCGGCCCTTCCCTCCACTGCCATTTCATTTCACAAAGTCTCTTGGGGCTCCATGAGCCTTTGACATGAGCAACATAGTAAGTGTTGTGTGAAATCCGCTGCTGATGACACAGAAATTGGTTTTGACAAATGTTATCGGAGCATCTGGTTATGGGGAGATGAGATGCTAAGAAGTCTGGTGGTGTTTGGCTACCGTAAGGTGGTAGATAAATGTATTTGGTTGTTCTTACACCTCTTTCTTTAAATGAAACCATTTATCAGTTGTGAGGCATGGAAGGTGTCTGAAAGTGAGTCTCTTTTATCTCCTATTTTTTCTCAAAGTGTAGTCTCAAGGCATTTTGGAGCTGCCACATGTACATCTGTATTTCACACACCTCCTCGTTACAGCAGGTTTAGAAAGTCCGGTGGGCAGCACTGCACAGCCCATTTCAACACAGGGTGCCACTGCCAGGTCTGTAGCCATTGCCTAAATATCCTTCTGGAAACAGGATTTGTGGACAAAGTAGACATGGATGCTCAGCTGAGATGCTGAGGTTGACCCTAGTTCACCTATGATTCCTCAGCGGGAGATCCATGGTTGGTTGAACTGGAACTGAACTGGAAGCCAAAAGGGGATTCTGTTCTTGGGCTTCTCTGTTAAGTTCCCAAACTCAAATGGCATTATTCAGACCTAAGCATGTCTGAAGGAAGCATCTACACAAAGAGTTTGAGCGTGCAAAGTGCAGTCAGAATTGGGATTCACAAACTGGGATCATGTCTCGATGAGATAGCTTAGTTTTGCTTGAGCCTTCCTGGCTCTGTGGCTTAGGATATATTTACACCATCCACTAAAATATGCAAGCCAGTGGGCACAGCCTACCTGCTAAGGCAAAAGCCTGTTTGGAGGACTTACCTGACTTTTTATGCTGGTTCCATTGCTTCAGTAAGATTTTGGAATCTTGACACTCCACCTTGTCAGGATGTTCTTGAGCAGTATTTTCCCCAGTTACCTCCTTATTAAAAAAAAAATGTATGTTTAGGTTGCATGACGGGCTAATAAAAACAAGTGTGAACAGAGAATCATAGTATTATGTAGGTGGAAAAGATTGTTGAATCCAACCATTAACTCAGCACTGCCAAGCCCATCATTAAGCCATGACCCCAAGTGACACCTACACATCCTTAAAACCCCTCCAGGGATGGTGCCTCCACCACTTCCCTGGGGAGCCTGTTTCAATGCTTGACAACCTTTTCCATTAAGAAGTTTTTGTAATATCCATCTAAAGCTCCCTTGGTGCTCCTTGAGGCTGCTTGCTTGTCCTATTGCTTGTTACTTGGGAGAAGAGACCGACCCTCACCTGGCTACAACCTCCTGTCAGGTAGTTGTAGAGAGTGATAAGGTCACCCTGAGCCTCTTCTACAGACTGAATGCTGCCAGTTCCCTCAGCTGCACCTCATGCCTTTGCCCCAGACCCACTCCCTCAGCTGCCCTGCCCTTCTCTGAACATCATCCGGCAACTCACTGTCTTTCTTGTTGTGAGGAGCCCAAATTTTTGAATCCAGGATTTGAGGTGCAGCCTAATCAATGCCAAGTACAGGGCAATGATCACTTTCGTAGTCCTTCTGGCCACATTATTGCTGATACAAGCCAGGATGCTGTTTGCCTTCTTGGCCACCTGGGTACGCACTGGCTCCTGTTGAGCTGCTGTCAACCAGCATCCCCAGGTCCTCTTTTGGCCAGCAGCTTTCCAGTCACTCTTCCCCCACGCTGTAGTGCTGTGTGAGGTTGCTGTGACCCAAGGGCAGAACCCAGCACTTTGCCTTGTGGAATCTCATACAATTGGCCTCAGCCCATCAATGCAACCTGTCCAGATCCACCTGCAGAGACTTTCTGACCTCCAGCAGATCAACACCCTCACCCAATTTAGTGTCATCTGCGAACCTACTGAGTGTGCACTCGATCCCCTCATAAAGATCTTACATAAAGACACCTTTTTCTTCCAAAGTTTGTGCTGTGACAATTTCAGGAATTCCTCAGCCTAGAATCTCAGTTTTGGCAGAATTTGCATCAAGGGTTTTGCAACACATTCATCTTCTGGGTGTTTTCACAGTGTTTGATTTATTTCTTCCTCCCCACAAATCAGCATCATAACTCTGAATTACTGGCCTTAGAAAACTCTGTGAGTTTGGACACTTAGAATCACCAAAAATCACCAGTCATTTTTTAACATCTTGCACAAAACTGTCAAGTGTCAGATGACATGAGAAAGGTCAAAGAAAAATGTGTTGTAAATCAAATTGAAGATTTATATCCCAGCTCTTTCATTTTAATCAATGCTAATAGATTTTTAAAGACAAAAAGGGAAGAGAGGAAGGAAGAGTATCTTTTGTACAAAAATGTTAGGTAGAAAGTTTAAAGGTATAAAAAAGTGTGGTGGGGTTTTTTTTAATCATGCAATAAAACTAATTAAGGAAGATACCAGCTGATGAAACAAGCACCTGTATTAATTCAGTTATAAAATAATAAAATTTATTTTGTAGCTTTTAGTTTTATTTTTATGGCAACTCTATAGAAACTGATACATTTCCTTCTCTTCAGAGCATTTGCAAATGGAAAGTCTGACTATTATCAGATAATGAATTATGAGTTCTTAGCAAGTATTTATAATCAAAGATCGCTTCATCTGATTTGAATTATTCAACTTTCAGTTTCTTTCCCTTCCACATAGGACAATGCCATATTACCTACCTTTTCAGGAAACTTGGTGGATGATGAGTTTTTCCAGTAAGCTTATATTTCATGTTGGATAGTGTAGGAGTAAGGTCCACTTATCACACCACTTTTCTTGCTAAAGGTTCTCTTGGTAGATATATTTGCTCATGTAGATGCCAGATCCAAGAAATTAAATTCCTTCCTCTTTTTCACTTGCACGAGTCTCTCTTGAGCATCACTCTGTCTCTGGTGAGAGCTTGTTTTTAAATATCCACGTTCATCCCTAGTGTTGGATACACTTTATTGATGTGTGAAATGAACCTTCTGCGTAGAGCACCATAAGATCATTTTAAAATAGATTCAGTAGAACTGTGAAATGTGGTTCTATTTCTAATTTTAGCTTAAAAGGATGAGTAGCCATTAAATTCTCATCTGTAATTATTAACATTTTTCATGTTCATTTATATGTGTTAATACACACAGCTTATACATTTGTATGTGTGCAAGTTCACTTTCTTTAGACAGTGCTCCCAAGAAAGCAAGGTCCTTGATATCCTACCTGACACGACTTGAAGTGATGATTTTGGCATTACTACAAGTGCAAAATAAAGACATTCCTGCTTAGACAGAGCAGGTTCTCCTTATGCCTTAAATACACTTTAAATTAAAGTAGAAAATAAATGGTTCTGTAACCAGATGTGTTTGTTCTCTCACTCTGCCTTCTTTTCTCTCTCTTTCTCTCAGATCTGGTGCTCTGTTGCCTCCTCTGTTACTCTTTGCTCTTTTGATCAGCTTTCTCCTCCTTCTCTTCAGTTGCAGGCCAGATGTTCTTATGACATGTAGATCTTGCGAAATACTTTATGTGCTTTGTAGAGTAGCCATGTCTGCAATCACAGTCTGGCCAGTTGTAAGTTGTTTTGAGTGATTTATTGTCTTCAAGAAACACACTGATGTGCATTTCTGTTCTAGGATTTGCACAAGCTGTGATTTTTGCCCCCTTCCGTGTCAAGGGTAGAGGAAGCACTGGAGAGCACTTCTTGGGTAAACAGAATGGGATTGTCCCTTCTGGTGCCTGTCTTCCAGATGCTGAGATGCAGAGTCAGAGCTGCTGAGTGCTAGAGGGAAGAGGTAGTGCACACCTTTTTTGTTAGAGAAGGAGTGGGCAGCAGTCATGTTTTATGCTTTAAATGCAAAACTTTTTATTCCCCTACTCTCCAAGGATTAATCTTTGGCATCTACGCAACACTTTGTACTTCTCTGTTTTCTGTCTGTGCTTTTTCATTTTCATGATGCTCCTTGGATGCTCCCAAGGGAAAAAGGCTAGAAATGACCTTTAGGATCACAGAGACCAATAA
Source organism: Campylorhamphus procurvoides (assembly GCA_013396655.1). NCBI lineage: Eukaryota > Metazoa > Chordata > Aves > Passeriformes > Dendrocolaptidae > Campylorhamphus > Campylorhamphus procurvoides. The sequence goes on from WBMV01009266.1 coordinate 1,424,151, forward strand.
TCTATAAGCAATTGCCCCCCTCCTCCCCTCCCTCCCTCCTCCTATGACTCAGATAGAAAATCTAGGCATAGAATCTAAAATATCTACCAAAACAGATAAAAGGATGTGGGTCAAATGTTAGACTGGTTTTGTTTGTTTAAATGAAGAAAAAAAACACAAAAAACCAAACAAAACAAACCAATCAAACAAAAAAAACCCACCAAAAAGCAAAAACAAACCCACCAAAAGTGTAATTTGTTACACCTGTACTCCAGGAACTTGAACATAATTTTCTTTTTCCTGCACACAAAGATACTGTATGTGTAACACACACAAGGCATACAGGGGTAGCCTGAAGACAGTGTGCTCTGCACATGCGTAACTGGCACTAAAGTTGATTGACAAAGTTTTACCATGAAATTGTATAAAGAAACACAGGGGGGCTGAACTGAGTCTCTGTGTCTTCAGCTTTCATAGCTTGTAACAGTAAAGAAACTTTTCCAGCTGTATGTGTCTATAATAAAAATAGCAATGCAGGATTTGGTAATATCACAGGGTTACTGCTCTCCTAATAGAAGTAGTATCTTAGGTGTCAGATTGCTGGAGTTCAGGACAACAACTGATCTCCCATCTGCAACTATCTTAAAGGCTGTATAAATAAAACAAAAAATTAACAGAGGAAACACAGAAAAAAAAGTGTGATATTTTGTTCTAGGTAAAAATGAACAAATACTTCAATAAGAGCACAGCTAAAGCCTGATGAGATGCAGCCTTTAGAGTTACAGCTAACTTCTTGCTATTCACATTCACCAGTGAAGTGGTCCAGAGTACGCTGGTTCTAGAAATAATACCTGGTCTTCTGTTTCACTATTTCCAATAACATAAAAGCTGCACACAATGAGTTACTAATTTTTCTAGATTTTAGGAGGAGATACCTAAATGAACTGCCTGCTTTCTCTAAGCATTCTTGAAAGACTCCACATGCTCCACTTCTGAAGCTGAGGCAAATTTCCTTTCTACTTCAGAATTTGCATAGGTGTAACACACAGGTCAAAGAATCACAGAATAGTTTGGATTGATAGGTACCTTAAAGATCATTTCATTCTAGAGCAGGTTGCCCAGAGCCCCATCCATACCTGGCCTTTAAAAATTCCAGAGATGGGGTAGCCACAGCTACTCTAAGCAACCTGTGCCAGGGCCTCACCACCCTCACAGTAAAGAATTTCTTCCTAATATCTGATCTAAACCTCCCTTCTTTCTGTGTAAGGCAGTTAACCCTTACTACATCCCTACATGCCATTGTGACAAGTTCCTCTCCAGAGCTCTTTTATGCCCTGCTCAGGTACTGAAAATGCTCTAAAGTCTCCCTGGAACCTTCTTGTCTCCCAGGTGGAACAACTCTGACTCTCTCAGCCTGTATTCATAGGAGAGGTGCTCCAGTCCTCAGAGCACCTTCGTGCCCCTCCTTTGGATAGGTCTGTTTCAGACCTGGCAGACTTACCCAGCTATGATTTGCCTGCTGCAGAAGTCCTGCAGGGAGGTTGCAGCTACCTGGAAGTGCCAGCCAGGCTGGAGGTGTGTAAGCTGCCCTTGCACAGCCGTCCCAGGGTGCCCAGGCTGGTGGCAGTGCTGTGGAGCACAGGGACACACGCTGGTGATGCTGAAACTGAAACGTGGGAATTCTCACCTTTGCTTCAGGCACGTAGGGTGAGATTTGTCTTGCCTAATATATGTATCTAAAAGTTAGGGATCTAATCCCTTTGTAGTCAATGGAGAAGCATGGTAATGCTTTTTAGTATAACTAATCTCCCCTCAGTGACAATAGAGAAACGATAGATGACTAGCTTAGACTAATTGCTCAGCTTCAAAGGTGGGATTTAGTCACCTAAAACAGTAAAGTGCTATCAGATTAAAGTGTAGCTTTTCACACCTATACAAAACAAATGTGATTTGAGCCTAAATAACTGCAGAGAACAGCAGATAACTGACTTAGACTGCAAGTGCCTCTTGTGCGGAGAAGACTTATTTTAAATGTTTGTGCAACTCACAATAATACACTGGTTCACACATCTTGTAGTGCTCTGTATTATTGTCATACTGCTCTGGAGTTTATTATTATTTTCATTTTAAAGATAGAGATGCAAGCAAGAGGTTAATTGGCTTGCATGAATTCTGACACGGGGATGCCTGGTGAAATGGGGAAATGAATCAAGGCTTTCTATTCCTCTCATGATTGCACTCATGGGTTTTGGTCCATCATCCTGGACAATTGGCTACCATTTCTGTCATGAAATGTAGTCTGTTGCTTGGTTGGTAGTTTTTGCTTTTTAATGTAGCACCATGCCATTATGTTTTGGGCTTCTGAATACTTTTAAAATACTGTAAGCAAATGGAATGTTGAAGAATAATTTTAACTAGAAATAGAGAGGAGAAGGCACATCTTTAATTGGTATAAATTAGTTGTTGTTACTGGTTTGCCTCTGAAGTTTTGATCATTTTGCCTGTGTAAGTGATTGGTATTCCTGTGGCCTTTCAAGGATTTGCAGCATCACATAATTAGTTTAGCAAACTCATAGGCCATACATGGAAGGCTTGGGTTTCCATTAAATACAGGGCAATGAAACTATTAAATTTTCACTGTATGTAATTTGTGCAGAACATTCTGCAATATATGCCTATCAGTTATGAATCTACAATCAATTTTCATGTTAAATGTTGAATTTAAACTCCACAGCTGGACTTGCATCCTGAAAGAAGCCAGATAGCCCTGTGCATCTGGTTTAATCTTCCCTTCAGCCATATTATTTTAAAGGCACTCCTGCTTAGTACATCTTAAAATTGAAAAATAATACTCATATTCCCTCTCATCCTCAGCAGCTGTGATCCCTCTGCAGATGTTGTGCTGTCAGACGTTTCATTATGTGTGATAGAAAGCGTAGGTTCTTTTTGTCTGTCAGTGTTGCCACTTTGTGGATTTTATTTTCTTTTTTTTCTTTTTATAACATTCCTTTGGCTGTAGATGAGTCCTTCCATAATACTTCACTTTATTTCCTATTGCTGCTGCTTCTCCTTCTTTTTAAGTACAGAAATGATCAAGAACTTGCAACTGTGTGGAGCCACCCAACAGAAGCCCATTGATTCCCCACCAAAGGGCTCTGTGTGAGCCTTTCTGCTCCAGCCTGAAAAGAAAGCTTTGTTCCCTCAGCTGGTAGTGTCTTAAGATGCTGATCCTTGCCATATTTTTTGAAAACTGTAGCAGTTTATCAGACTGCTTGACACTTCCCATTCAGCTGTGTATTCTGTGCCATACTCTGGTATTTGTTTCGTCTCATACACCCGTCTCATGAGTGTGAGACTGGTCTGGAGCAGCCCAGGCAGCACTGCCAGTTGTGCTGGGCACAAGGCATTGGGAGTGGAGCAGTGAAGGAGGAGGAATCTGGAGTGCTGGTGGCCATGCCTGAAATGGTAGTAATGGATTTAGTATTTGGGGTAGGAGGTATGGGATTTGTCATGTTGGTTGAGTATTTTCCTGGCCGCCTTCCATGACTGTTCAGATATTTTTAGCATGAAGCACAAGCTATGTTGTCTCAGTTGACCTTGGAGCATGACATTTTAACATGGAATTGGTTTGAATTGCTAATCATTAAAATCATTTATTATTTTTTTATTGCAAGACCAGCTAGAATCCAAGTCATGTTTTGCAGATGAAAAGGGAAGCAAATTGAAACCTGTATTCTCTTGACTTGCAGTTCTTCATGATATTCTTGTTTCCTAAACTATCGTCTTTCTCTCTACATCATTAAAAGTAGATTATGCCCAGGTCTGGTTTTTTTAATTTGTCTTTTGGTCACTTGACAAATCCTATATCAGAGTGACTGAAACTAATCCCGAGGTCTCACAGTGCTCAATGAGAAGTGTAGAACAAAAGGATCATTTCTGTTGCAAACAATTTATGACCTTAATAGAAGTTTACAGCTGCCACCAGAAAGGCAAGATCTTGCTACCAGTGTATTTATACTGGTGATTGCTCTCCTTTTTGCTTTCATTCCCAGATTCAAGTTTACCAAAAAGATTAAGCCCCTAAATGCCAACTTCTGTTAAGGAAATAGCAGCAATAGCACTGCATCAGGATATTGTGGCAATATATTTTGAGGCAGTAATATATAATGTAGGAAAAGAGGTTCTGACCAGACAGACACAGCCAGAAGTCTGTGGAAGGTGAATTCAAATTTTGAGGTCCAGATTGATTTTTAGCTCAACTAAGCTTTTTGAGTTGTTGCCAATTCTGGACAATTCATGCTTACTGAGTTTTGTATCTTCTTATGTTAACATGACCTGAGAGGAAATTATACTCATTTTTAGGATGCTTTTTATGGCCACAGCAGTGCAGAAAAGCCTTTGACTGAAAAGAGCATTAATGGCCTGTTGACTTTTTCAGTCTACTAAATAAGGACCTATTCAAGTAACTGATGTATCTTTAAAAAAAATAAAATAATACCAAAAAGAAGCCATCCTCCTGCCTCAAAAGTAACTGCACAGTTTAAAGATTTACCTTGTAGAAGTTGAAACCAAGACATGAAAATAAACCTCTCTTTGACTACCTTGGCAACTGGGAAGACCACAACCTGCTTCTACAAACCACGTGGCGGATCTCCCAAATAGGGCCAAAGAGGCTGTTTCCCTGAAATCTGTGTCACACTATAGTTCCTTTCATACATAGGAAGTGAGTAAATCATTGAATAATGCAACATCCTCTCCCATCTGCGAGAACTCTGCTAAAGCCAAGCGTAAGGGTCTGGGTTAAAGCAAACTCAGTTACTTGGTAACTGAGTCGTGTTTCGGAGGGGTTAAAATTGGTGAGATTTTGAACTTGTGTTTTGGGGGGCAGGGGTTAAAATTGCCAAGAAGAACCGAAAACTTGAAGATCCCAGGTGCCTGCATTAACACTCCCCAGTCTCTCTGATGGGAGCTGGCAGGTCCCATAAAGCCACTCAGCCTTGAACAGGGAAGGGAAGGAGGGAGAGAGCAAGAACTCCAGCTGCGACTCCAGAGCCCCAGAAAGAGTCTCTAACCCAATTCTCTTAAAGTGCACAAGCCTCGCAAGCCACAGCATCCCTTTGCCACTGTATTCACCGAGTTTGCAGGGCAAACAAAAGATCCATATCAAGCATGCATCCTTCCAGAGGGGGAAAGCCTTCCCTCATTTGCCCATAGATTTTTCTCTCATTTTCTTTCATTTTTATGTATATATATATATATATATATATTTAAATTTTTTTTTAATTGGAGGGGGAGAGGGAAATGTTGGTTGTTTTTTTTTTGGCTGGTAATTAAGAGAGCTAACACCAGCTAGGCTAGAGTGAACGCAAACAAGACCCCTATAGGCAGCACAGTGCATTAATGTAAAATATGCCCAGACAACATAACTTGTCAGAGAGGATTATTTCTGCTTAGTGAATCTGCAGGGGCCCCTTTGCTCCACCACTCAGCGTCTGACTAGAGAGAGAAAGAGAGAAAGAGTAGCCATTAGTGAGTAGCTACTGTGGCATTGATGTTTGAGCGCACTTCTGAACTGGCTTTTGTTGAGAATATCGGTGCAGAAAGCATGCGCTGTCCCAAATCCGCTGTTACTATGAGAAATGAGGAGCTGCTTTTAAGGTATGTTGTCTCCTTTGTTTTAACGCGTGCTTTCGAGTTGCCTGGGCCCGCTGCAACTATAACCGTGCTGTGTATTAAGTAGTTTCCCCTATTTAAAGGAAAAGACAGGCATTGCTGGGTGCAAATAGCATTTTCCACTAGTTCGAATCGCACATTTCATGTATGACGACAAATGTACGGAGAGGGCAAGGAGGGGAAAAAATAAATATATTTATCTTCTTCTTTTTTTTTTCCCCTTTCTGCCTGAAAGAGAGCTGGTATTTCTTTTATCACCTCCTTTGCAATATTTCTGCCTGCTTCATTATTATGCACTGGGCATGGAATAAGCATGGAAAAAGCTCAGGGAGACTCCATATTAGAGCTAGTGCCCTAAATACCACTTTAATTTTCACTTAGCCTATGTAAATAGTTACTAATGCTCTACCTAGTCTTTACCACTTGAAGATGTTTTTAAAATATCTAAATACTCCTGTATGTAGGATTGCACATCTATTCTCTGCTAATGCTCCCAGGTTTAGCGGGGGGCCAGCATCGACTACTCTTTTCAGAGGCACACAACACGCAGACACACGCACACACGCACATACACACAGAATTATGCTAGAATTGGCACCCCGCTTTGAAAAATGTAGTCTTTTGTTTATTTGCTAGCAGACATCATAGCATTGAATGCATCTTTTGGTCTGACAATGGGACAGCTGAACAATGGTGCTGTCAAACTAGCTTAATGTATGTCTGGCGATGGGGTGGTTTGGGTTGTTTTGGGATTTTTTTTTCCTTTCCTTTTCTCAGCCCCTTTTTCGTTTCCCTCAATCTTTTTGTGTACACGGTAGAATACAAAGTGCGTTGCCTGTTTTGTGGCGGTTGTTCCATTTGATATCTGCTGCTAATAGTGCAGGGAGGGGGAGGTTGGTATCTTACAATTATGGCTATTGCATTAAGTTGGAGATTTATTACTAACCTCTCTTTTAACTGCGGTGAGAAAACTTATTGATTCTGAAAGCTTACAATACTGCTGTCAATCTGGCACATACACACTTGCCAAACATGCCCTTGCCTGATTTTATGCCCGATCGTATCAACTTTAACTGCTGTTTTGAAGATACTATTTCTAATTTTGTTTAGGTAATGAAAATGCAATAAAAATGATAAATCAGATCTCAAAGAGGGAGCCCATGCTACTTTCCATTTTTAAAATCCAGCTATTAGCATACGTTAGAATTTTTAAGGTCAGACAGAATAATTTACCTGGCTGATTCCTATCCCCAAATCAAACAAATTATTCATATGACATTTCTTAAATTATCTTTCTCTTTAGATAACTGTAGTTTAGCATTAAAACAGTTAACAGTTTTGGGTTTGAATTTGGCAAAACGCTCGTGTACCTTATGCATTGTGAGAAGAAATTGTTATAAAGCTTTTGAAAATTTTTGAGTTACTACTTGGGAGCAGCTCATGTGTTAAATAAAATGAATTGTCATCGGTCTGGGGAGTTTCTGAAACTGTTTAAAGTCTTCAAATACTTTCATATTAAGTAAATATATTGCTTTTATTAATAAGTCTAATCATTTTGTGAAAGAAAGGAGATATTTATCAGTGGTTTCTATTTTTTGCTTCGAGCAATTAATAGTAGAGGTTTAGTGCTTTTTTAAAAGCTGGATTCTAGTCCATGATTTATATGGGTTGAGGGGTCTCTTGGACCCCTTAATTAAAACAAAAAGACAGTAAGAATTTATTGGTAGCAGTCAGAGCTCTCTAAAGGATGCATTTCAACACAAAAATGTTTTATGGGGAGACTCTCAGTACTTGCTATGTTGTTTTGCATTGTTTTTGTCATTGTATCTTCCCTTGTGTGTTGAGATGGTGTAAATCAATAACAAAGAGTTTATGTGAACAAAAACGTAATATCACATAAAATACTCAAGCGTAGAGATTATGGATTATCAGGTAGTACTTGGCGTGCTGTGTGTTGTGCATAAACATGAAGAAAGCAAGGATGGTGTTTATTATAATGGGACTATGCTCTAATTCACTTCCTTGGAAGAACTTCTTTCAAGAGAAATATTAACTCGTTCACCACTGCTCTGCTCTGCCAGAACTGGAGGCGCGTTTTTGTAAAGTTATTTTTTTTATCATATCATGTGCCAGCAGCCTGAGCTTTCTAGCAGCTACTGCCCTTTTGTGAGTGGCAATAAAGTGAGTCCCTCACTCTCAGTTACGCAGAAATGCCCTTTTAGTGACTGCCCAGAGCAGATTCAATGCCACTTCTGTAGCAGCCACCAACAGACACCTGGGCAGCACAACCAACCACCACTTTTAAGGATTATTCAATACTAAAACTGTTTCCTAAGCGCTCCGCTCACAGGTGAGTTCGTACCAAACTTAGTGCAGTTTCTATATTTTCAGATAAAATGTTGCATAAAATACTTTTAGCATGATTTTTTTGTCTTGGATTACCAGTTACTTTGTTCTTTTCCAAGGGTATTTTCTGACATTGCATTCACATCAAAGGCTAATTTTTGAATTTGTGTGAATCCTCTTAAAAAAAAATTAAAAACTCTTTCTATGCATAACTACTGAAATATTGCTTTTTGAGCCATAATAATTATTACTGACATCAAAGAAGGTGAAGCAAAGCTGTAACACAAGTAATTTCTTAGCATGTTTAATGGAAGTGTTGGCTTTTGAGAGACTGTACAGGTTTAGAGATCTTATGCCTGAACATCAGAGCTGTCCTTACTGTTGCCCGTTTTGAATCTCACCCATTCACAAAGCAATGTGGTGCCTTGCAGTTGTCAAACTTGGCAACATCTGTTTCCACAACAGAGCTAAGAGAGGTAATTCAGACTCTACATGAGTTATTTGTTCTTGCAATGACCAGGTGTGATCTCAAAAAGAACCTCCTCAGTCCTACTTGCCAGAGCAGGGGTAAAATGGGTCTTAACCTGGGACCTGGCTTCCTGTGCTTCCATAGGAAATGGAAGTGAACTGCATTTATTGATTAGCCTGGAATCTTCTTTTGTTTGTGTGTGTGTGTGTGTGTGTGTGTGTGTATATGATTTTTTTTTATATTCATAAACCACACCCTCTAACATCAACATGTTAATATTTTCTTTGTTAAAAGAGCATGAGACCAAAGTGTTTCTGTTATCACATTTAAGTATGAAGGGATTGAGAGCAGACCTGCAGAGAAAGACTTGGGGATGAAAAGCTGGAGATCCAGAGGAGATGTGCGCTCAGAGCCCAGAAAGCCGACTGTGTTCTGGGCTGCATCAAGGGAAGGGTGGTCAGCAGGTCAAGGGAGGTAATTCTGTCCTACCACAGCCCCATGAGTAAAAGTACCTGGAGTACTTTTTCCAAGTCTGGAGTCCTCAACAAAGGAAAGACATGGAACTGTTGGAGCAGATCCAGAGGAGGGCCACAAAAATGGCCAATCTGGAATACCTCTTCTGTGGAGACAGGCTGAGAGAGCTGGGGTTCTTCAGGCTGGAGAAGGGAAGGATCTGGGGAGATGTCAGAGCAGCCCTTCTGTACCTACAGGGGGCTTATAGGAAAGATTTTTCAGCAGGGCCTCTTGCAATAGGACATGGGATCATGGCTTTAAACTAAAACAGGATTGATTCAGACTAGACATAAGGAAGACATTCTTTACAGTGAGGGTGGTGCAACACTGGAATAGGTTGTACGGAGAGGTGGTGGATGCCTCATCCCTGAAAACACTGACAGTCAAGCTGGACAGGGCTCTGAGCAACCTGATCTACTCGAAGGTGTCCCTGCTCATTGCAGGGGAGTTGGAACTAGGTGACCTTTAACAGTCCCTTTCAGCCCAAACCATTCTATGACTCTATGATTCTATATAAGATTGCAAACTATACCTTTGGGGCTGAAAAACAAAGGCGAGCATTCAATTAATATTCATATCTAGAAGTTTTACTGCAAGTGTAGATTGTGCTTGAATACTTAAGAAGTCATTCAGGAGTGAATCAATACTAATTATTGTAATCAGGAGGGTTAATTAGCTGAAGATGTTGCTGATGGAAAGTTCACTGCTTACAGCCCTGAAAACACCTAAGTTGATGAAATCTGAAAGCAAGATGTCTAAGAGGACTTTGTATGGAGAGAAATGCTTGGCTTTCCTTTGGCATTTCAAGAGCCAGTCGTTCCAAAGGGGGAACATAGCTTGTACTTTGTATTTTGCATTATATTAATTCAGAGGGTATAAGAAGATGCAAATAAATCTGTGGTGAAGATATCTTGTGGTAGTTTTTCAATAAATGTGAGTACCATCTTGGATAACCTGTACTGTCTCTGCAGCATTCATTTGTAGATTACCATAAATTAATATGGATAATCTTATGCATTTGAAATCTGGTTCGAGCACTGTTATTTGGAACAGTTATTTTATATTTTTTCTCCATTTGTGTGCAGGCACAGGGACATTACATGGTATATGTACATAAATTACACATGCTTTGTTTCTTATATACAGATATATATTTGTGTGCATGCAAGCACATGTGCACATAAGTTTAAACGTTTTTCATTGAGGCTTTGTATTTCTATAATCCTGTGCCCCCAAAACTCCCATTCAGTTTCCATCTGCAAAACAGTATTCCACTACATATGATTCAGAGGACAGTTATGAGAGAAGTAGTTAATGAAATTTAAGTTAGATAACAAGGAATAAAGACTGAAAAGAAGTGACGAAGAGAACACTTTCCTTTTCCTTCAATTAGAGTGGTTGTGTTTCCTAAAGTCAGCATTACTGAATTCAAGCAAAATTGAGCTGTACAAAATCTTTCTCATGAGTGAATTGCAAGAAGACTTTATATTTAATGCTGAATGTTTGGGTTTTGTGGTTTGGATTTTTTTTTCCCCTAGTTATATCTATTAAGGTAATATCTAACCCTAACCCTAACCCAAGACAAATGTCTGGATGTTTATTCAAGAAAAAAAACCTACAGAAAACTCCCTCTCAGTCACACACACAGACACAGACACACACACACAACCCCCCTAAGTCAAGTGATGCTTTCGGAAGAGAGAAATTCTATTTCAAAACACATTCTTCTTTCCTTTCTAATGACATTAGAGATTATCACGTGCAGGTGCTATTTATCTTTGCAACTGCTTTCCTATGACTGTTTTACTGCTTCCAACACATTTACTTGTATGTCAGCCATAGAAAAGGTAACTGAAAATGGCAGCTGTTGAGAAAGCATGTCGCCATGCCTGGAATGACATGCATTATCGGGGCAGCAGGAGTTGCTGGCTCTACAGCCCATTTCTACTTGACCTGCGGAATGATTGGCTGCCTGGGATGGTGATGAATCACTGGAGTTTATGAAACAAGACTGCCGGCATCCTCACAGAGGAAATAAAAACGTGATTTTTTTTCCCCCTCTAACATTCTCACTGTGGCAAAAAGCTTTTTTTTTTTTTCTTTTACGTTTTGTTTTGCTTCTGTGTTATTTCACCCTGCAGCAGAAGTAAATGTGTCAATTAAAGTCGCTTTAATACTGTTCTTGGCAAGTTAATGATGCGCGGAATGTTAACTATCTTCATTGGATGGAAGTGAGCAGGAATTTTCCCAAATTTTGTGTAAATCTTGATCTGGACTCTAAATTTCTCATCTCTCACTCTGCTCTTGAGACTGAGATAGCATAACTAGTAATCAGCTCAAGCAGGATGTAAAAAGGATTTTAGCTGTTCTCACGCACAACTTTATTTTCTCTGCTGGTGTAGGGATCAGTGACCATTCCGTGGACTAATATCAGCCAGATGCATCTTCAGTATTTCTAAACTAATGACTAAAATGACATTTCTGGAAAGCATCGACTCCCAGATTTGCGCTCACTTTCTAGGTGGTTCATGAAATTATATTATGCATTAAGCCCACATTACCAGATTAGGCTGTTATGAGCTGGTGCTTGTAGGAAAGTACCCGAGGGCTGTAAACCTGCCAGGGCACTGACAAGACTGACACAGTGTGGATCACAAGCTGCCCTGTAAAATGCAGCCAAGTAAAAATGATCCCTCTATTTCATTTAAAACACCCAAAATTGTGTTTGGGGGTGGGGAAAGGAGGGAATTAGTTGCTTGTCTCTCCATGTAGCATACCCAGTGGCTGATGTGTTAGCCTGTGTCCCTCATTCAAGTAGAATAACCTATATTTAAGTTAACTCTCTCTGATTCAAAGGAATAAGGTTACCAATAAAATTGCTCAGGAAGTTTTAAATATGGCAGTTATATGAAGATAATGCGTTCTGCCATTACATGAGAGAGGGTTTTTCTCAATTCTCATGCTTTGCTGCCCAAGCTTTTTCTCCACTAGTTTTGAAAAGCAATTTGCATGCTCACACAGTCTATTAGACTTTTTCACCTTCCTCCGAATAATTCAGCTGCTGCTGGACGCTGGAGAGGCTGCAACACTCTTGTTATTTAAGGCACAGCCTTCCAATGTGCCTGCAAGGCTTGTGAAACAGAGAAGGGCAAATTTTAACCAGGGAGAAGAGTGGCACAAGGAACTGTTGCTTGTGCCCTTCAGTGTGCGAGGGGTAAATGCTGTCCTCGCTCTGGAGTTCCCATGGCAGCAAATCAGCAGGTCATCTTCAAGAGCAGCCTTTGAGGATGCCAGACAACAGTCTGTCACCCACAGGAAGACAGAGCAGAGAGTTGGAAGAGGGGAAAAAAATATTCTAGAAAATCAGACAGAGGATGGGGAAGATTACAAATAGAGGAGTGAAAAGTAAGGACACCAGGATGTTGATCATCTGGAAATTGAACCTTGCACATGTGGATACCTGTAGATGACAGGATAGCTGTGCTATGGGGTGAATTTAGCACCAGCCCTCCCTGGATGCTGCAGGTCAGCTTCAGAAGAATTGAGGGCCTCTAGAAAAGGAACAGTGAATTATCAGAAAACTTAAATTTTGAGAGACTCTGAATTCAACTCTACAACCTCTTGGTTTCATTTTCCTTCTCTTCCTAAAAAAAGATCTGTCTTCTGCTAAACTGTGAGGAAGGAGCTCACTCCGAAGCTTGAGAATTTGCCTGCATCATTTCAGCCCACATTTAATTTTAATGAGAGAGTTACATAACCCCCTTTAAAAATAACAAAACACTAACAGAACTGCATTGGCAACACCAGGTGTTCTGCAGTGCTGCTCCAATGAATCATATGGAGATTTGTCTGTGCATGGCTGATGAACATACATTTAACTCAGTTAACCCCCACCCCTGAATATAGCAATCCAAAGTGACCAAAATTTTTCCCAAAGAGCCTTTCTTCCAAAAGGATGCCAAACTAGATGTCTGCCCTAGGAACCTCATGGCTTCAACATTATTCCCCTCAAGAAGTTGCATCAAGGGATTGGGTTTTTCTTTAGAAGTTGCAGATAAATTATGGTGACCATTTAAAGTGAAACATTTTATGTTAAACACTGAGTTGCGTTAAATGTTTTGGTTCAGAAAAGAAACTCTATGTTCCTGTTTGCTGTACTGAGCCCCAAATCTCTGAAATTGTTAAGAGCAGCTCATTTAACAGGCAGCTCTGGGAGTACCTTCATCTGTGTTCTGTTCAGACAAAGAATTTGTGGGGGAAACCGATACAGTGATTTAGAGCTTGTAAAACAACTTGGTTCAGATGCCATCCTTGACTCTAGGAAGTTTCTCCAGCCACTGGTTGCTGGAAGGTGGGAAGGATCACAATGCACTTGCTGTACTCATGCTCTTTGTCTCTGCATCCATTAGCAGGGGCAGGGTCATGGACTAGGTGCTCTGACCTATATGGGGATTCTTACACTGTTCATATAGGGGGACAACAACCCAAACCACCATAACCAGGTATGGTGTAGTTTTCTGTACAGCTACATACCTTACAGTTACTGAAGGCGCCTTTTCTTAATGTCCTTCATGTTTAATCTTTAATGGACTCTGTCTGTGGGAAATAATGATGTCAGACAAAGGTAGTTACTCTACATATTTTCAGGGTGATGGCTATTTTTGAGGATTGACATGTATGCTAGGCACTTCATGAAAAAATGAAAAAGACCTGTGAAATTTCCTACCTTAACGATGTTGCAATTTGAATTTAAGATGAAACCAAATCATTTACAGTGAAAAAGAAAGTGGTAGAAGGGAATGAGAAGCGAGGATGGAGGTTAAGCTCATAAGGATCCTGCTGGTTGGAGTTGAGTGCAGTAGGTTAATTCAGATATTGTAATAAATCCCTCAGATGTCTTTACATTTTGTTTAAAAAAATAAGTGTACTTTTGACTTCTTGTCTCTTTTAATGTCCCCTACCCACCTTCTTTCTTTGCTGATGCCACATGAGAACCTCACACACACCTTTGCCCATGGCTTTTGGAGTTGGAGCAGCCTCCAGCCTCAGTTCCTGATCTAGGCTTTCACTGGGTTCAGCCAGTCTTCACCATCCACTTCCCTGATCCTGCATCTCTCCCAATAACCAGACATTCCAGGTGGGCAAAAATCTCCAGAAAACTCAAATTTATACAAAATCTTAGAGGGTTTTTTGTCTTCTAGTAGTTCTTCCTGTGGGTTTGGATGGCAGGGAGGAAGTCTTTTTGTTACAGTGGGCTTTTTACTCTGTTCTGTGAAGGTGTAAGTGGGGCTTTTGGATATTATGAGTATGGAGCAACACAGACAAGAGCACCAGATGTGTGATTCCTCTTGTCCTAATTCATACAAGATTATGTTTCCACATGAAGATAAGATAATGTAATAGCCAAATCCAGTAATATTAGGTTCCCTCTTCCAAGACTTTTTGGAAAGGTGTCTTTTTAAACCATAAATAACACATCTGCAGTCTAGCAGCACCCCAGTTACTCTCCTTCTTGGGTAGTGGTTATTGATAGAATCAGTCAGCAGGTGAGAAGATAAGGTAGTTCATAACAAAAATTAGAAAGGAAAACCAAACCAAAACAAAAACAGTCAATGTCTGTTGCCAAGTCAAGATAAGACTGGGGTCTTGTGTCTATATGCACAAGGCAATAACACAAAGGTACCACCTATGGATCAATAGTGATGCTTTTCAATAGGGCTGTAAATAAATAACAGGATGGTAAGACTTGGTCTTGCAAAGGTTTGCTTGTTACTACTTAAGTATTTGCTAAATATAGTGCTGAGCTCCTGAACAGCCTGACTGGACGGTACTGGGCAACTTCTGCTCAGCACTACCACTGTGCAGGATTGGACCTGAGGGTGAGGACTGACTGTCCCAAGTGTCTTTGTGCTGCTAACAAAGTAGGGTGTTCCTCCAAATTAAAGGTCTTTCCTAAAACCCTTTCTTCTCAGGTAGGGTCTGCCTTAAATGTTGCCTAATAGTTGTCGGAAAGATTGAGTTATTACCCACAAAATGGAACAAAGGCCTTGTACCCACAGTGGGATGAAATCACCTCATCAGTGCTATAAAATAGGAAGGGAAAAAAAAAAGAAAAAAAAAGAAGTGAGTGGGAAGTTTTACTATAGCAACCAAGTTTACATAATATCAATGCGCTTCAAGTGAAAGCTCTAGAAATGCTTAATTTGAGGTAGCTTTTCACAGGGCTAATTTTAAATGACGTTTATTTCCGAAAATTACTGATTAGCTACAGTAGCCTACAGAAGTGGAGGGGGCGTCACAAGCAGCTAAGATTTCAATACTTAAAATTCATTGATCAACTTTAACCAATATTTTAATTCTTTTTTTAAAAGGGTTTCAGATATATGCAAGCCATTTTATTTCTCAAAATAAGATGAAAGGAAGACTATTGTGTATTTAGTTTTGTAAATAAAAAATGGTTAATGAAAGGTTAAGGCATCATAATGCAAAACTTTATTCCAATGTCTGACCTAACTGACAAAGACGATTTTGCTACAAGTGATCAGAATCTTCACAGACAGTAAAACAGTGCAGAATGGGGTCCATTACCTTTTACCACTCAAAGAAATCACTATGTTTTGCTTTTTTAATGACTTCTATATCATTCTTTAGCTCCGCCCAAATGCTTTGTGTAACTTGTGCTCCTGTGCTTTTCTTTTCTTTTTCCTTCATGCCCCGTCCCTCTCTCCCCACCCCTTCTCGCCCCTCCAGAAATCTGCTCCTAAAAGTTAAGCTGATGACCTTCCTCCCTTATAGGCAGGTAGGCTCACATCGCACTGAACAAGCCAAAACGCTGCATTGTCTTCCCTTAGTCACACCATTACTTCCAGGCTCAAGGTTTTCCTGGAAGGTTATTTCTTAGCAAAAGATAGCAAACACCTCATTTGCATTCACTGACACTAGCTGGACCAGATTCCTTTCCCCCCTCACATTAGTGGAAGATCCTGAGTGATTCCACTGAAGTAATTGGAGCCAGCTCCAAATTTACACTGCCGACACTGAGCCCTGCTTCTGCTGCCTCTGTGAGAAACTTGCTTTGATGCCAGAGATAAGCTGAATCCTGAGCATGTTCATTGGCTTAGGGGGGAATAAAGCAGAGGATTTGAACTCTCTTCATACTGCCTTGCAGGCTTGGGAGAGAGTGAAGTCATTCGGAAACTTTCCCTTGAAGTGCTTCCAACAGTAGCATTTCCTTGGCCCAGTACTGGGGGGCAAGTTGATTAGAAGAATGGCAATTAAGGATAGGGTGAGGAGGGGATCTGGAGGGGGGCTGTGATGTGACCTCCACACTGAATTCGGCTCTGGGATCTGGAAGGGAAGGGGGTGTCTGCTCTCTTTGTCACTTGCTGAATGAAGCCACGGGCAGTGATGTCATTGTGAGCTCATATGTGCGACAGCAATTCAGTGCTCAGTCCTGGCCTTCTGCAGCTGAACTTTCTGTGGGGTTTTTAGTTTTCTTTTGGTTCTTTTGGCTTTCGGGGTTTTTTTTTTTACTGTGAAGAGGTGTTTGGTTTTCAAAGGTTGTTTGGTGAAATTACATGTAGTTCTGTGTTTGAAAAGCTGCTTGAGTGGTGACTAATCTGCAAAGGTGAAGTGGAATTGCTTCATCTGCCCCACTAAGATGCGTGGAGAAACCAAGGCACAAAGAGTAAATGCAGTGGCTGCAGGGGCAAGCAGGGTCTGGGCGTCTGAAATGAGGGGAGGATGAATAGAAGGCAGCATTTGTAGCTGGTATAGGATTAAAGCCCGAGAATTGATGATTCCAAATTCCAGGTCCTTTCCTCAAAACTGCCATATGCTCCGCCAGTTGAAAAAGCTTAATATCAGTGGACAGCAACAGCACAGCAATAATGCAGCTCCTCTAAGCCAGTGTTTAGAGCCATTGTCTGATTTATGCTGTGAAAATTAATGCAGCTTCACTTGCCACTCTCCATCCTCATTTCCCTCTCTACTGTAGTAACAGAACAAAGCTTCTATTTTTTTCCTTATTTTTTAATAAAAGTTGCTGGTTTGCACACATGTGCCGGTCAAGAATCTGGTGTTCATGTTACAAATAACAGAGCTGAGCCTGTAACAGTATATGTGAAACATTCAGGGTTTTTTTGTTTCTCATCACTTACCCTCTGCTATTGAGAGTTAATTCATATGTAGCCACTACATAATTTATGTTTAAGAACCGAATTATTCGAATGCAGTTTTTTCCTCTAAGCTCTCCTTGAGTCATATCTCAGTATCTTTTATGGAGAGGGTTTCTTTTTGCATTTGACCCTGTTCCTGCTTCTAACTTTTAAATGGCAAAAGCAAATGTGCTTTGAAAAGTGTGTTACACTGTAGTTGTTAAATAAAGCAATAACCTATGCACTTGTAATGCTTTCTCTATGACCTACTTACATACTACTTCACCCTCCTTATAGTATGATTAAAAGCTGCTTTGAATCCACTATTCCCTCAAGGGATTTGAGGCTAGAATTTAACAAACTGCTGAGAAGGCTTAAGTCAGTAAGAGGGCTTCCCTACAGCTTCCTCCAGCTAATTCACATGTAATTAAAAGGAAAATAAATATTTCAAAAGAACATACGTTTTAATGAAGCATTTTTAAGCACTTACACCTTGCAAAATGGGGCAAATTTACAAAGATCTCTCTATTCCATATGCAGATTTTAAGCAAAATTATTTGTGATCCTCTCCTCCCCCTCTCTGCATCCTGTGCGAAAGGAGGATTTACTTTTCAGTCAGCAGCAGTGGGACTATGGTCCTTAAAAGTGACAGTCTAGTGAGGCTGAACTCCCTTAGATTTAGCATGTACCAAAAAACTGATGATGAAGGGGTACAGATCCAGCTGCACAGGGTGAAGTGGGGGTGGAGACTTCTTACTTAAAAGAATATCTTCATCCTCACTGAGCTGCCTGTATTTCTTCTAAGCCAAAACCTGTCCCTTCTGCAGTGGCAAGATTTTGAAATTGAAAGTTAATCCAAGTCTGCTCTGGGCCGGATTAACCACCATGGAGGCCTCAGATCAAAACCCAGGTGGCTACATCCAGCTGGAGAAAGTTGTGCTGGTTTCTCCTTTCCTTTGGACTTTGCACTTAATTTTTTTATCCTCTGCATAGTCCTGCGCTGTGATGGATGGGTGGTGTAAAGGATTCACCACAAACTTAGTAAAGCTTTGCTTTGTGCCTTTCTATGTGGATGTTTAGGTGCCATGGTGATGAGGACAGTATGTGAATGTATAGAACAGAGCAGATTAATAACACTATAGATATCTGTTCAGGATTGCAGCTGTCCTACGGGGATTACGCTGAGGGCCAAGTGAACCCTTTTCTTTCTTTAGACTTGGCAAAGTAGGCAAAAATTTTAGCAGCCTGAGGAGTTTTTCTTCATTTTAACTATTTAATATGAAAAGGTCTCCTAATGCAATAAACTGGACTCTGAAAATTTGCCTGGTCTGTAATTTTTATTAGCAAATCAATGTTTCTCAAAATTTAAATAAAACTTGGCCTGACTGATAGCATATTTATTTACGGGTCAATTTAATTTTTATATTAGAATACTCTTTGAAAAGTTTAAGCATAGTAGGTTTTAATTTGCATTTGTTACTTTTCGCAAGTGTTGATTATCCAGAACAAATCAAATTACAAAACCTGGAGAGAGATTCAGATGGAGAAGCACACACAATGGAGAAGAACGTTCTGTCTGTCTAGACTGCTCAGATCATCCAGTAATCTTTGTAAATATGTTAATATTCTTTTGCCTGGAGCGGCTTTGTATTGAAGCAAGTAGGTCCTGAGGATGGAAAGGAAAATTTGTACAGATTTTCAGGAGGCGGTGGAGTGGGGGGGTGGGGGGCTCCAGCTACTTGTATGTGTGGAATTCTGTGTGCGTCTTGGTGGCACTTCTGTGTGCGGCCAACTCGGAGAGCAGCGGGGTTGGGAGCGGGTTTTGGGGAGGTTAAAGTCTCGAGAAAGGATTTGCTGTCATTACTTATTTAAATCCCCGTTTCTGATCAGTGAGTACAGAGTCACTACCAGCCAGCAACAGCACTCCGGGCTTTTAAAACCCTTGCCAAGGTCTGAATGGCAGGAGTTTTGAGCGCAGGGCAACCTGCACCCAAGCACCTGCCCCAAACCTTCCCAGTGCTCCCCACTTTGGCTCCGACCGTAGCGGGGGCAAAGAGCCGTGGCCGTGCCAGCCCCTCGTGTGCGCTGCCAGCGGTGCCAGCGCAGGGTCCCCGCGGTGCGGGGCTCAGCTCCCCGCACTCAGCACCGCCGGTGCGGGGCCGGCCAGCGCAGCAGCGGCTCGGGGCCGGTCCCGATGCCCCCGGGGCTGTGTCGGGCGATGCCCCGGAGCCCCGAGCTGGCATCCCCCGGCCCGGCGGCGGCAATAGGCCTCTCCCGGGGCGGCGGGGGCGCAGGGGTTAACGGGGAGCCGCAGCGGGGAGATGGCTCCGCCTCCCCGCTCAGCACCTGGCGCTCCACCGACAGTTGCCTCAGCAGTCGATTTCGGAGGGGATTGGCGGAAAAAACCGAGAGGGGGAGAGAAATGTGACAACTGCCGGGGCTGGCGGCTGCCGCGGGGAGGCCTCCGCACCTGTGCCTGCNGCGTAGCTGAGCTCTGTGCCCCTCCGTGCCCAGCGCATCCCTCCACAGACACCTGTCCCCGGACCCGCCCGTGTCTCCTCGCCCCTTCCCGGCAGAATAAAAATCCCCCCTGGAAAAGCTTCGTCAGTCTTCACATTCAAATGAAATCCTAAGCATCCGCTGAGAGTAAGAGGCAGAACGCAAAGATTTGGCTTTTTTTTCTCTTTCTTTCTTTTTTNGCCCAGCATGACTTCTTCGTTCAAGCTGGATTTCCTTCCGGAGATGATGGTCGACGGCCGCTTGCTGGTCTCTGACAGGATGTAAGTGGCGGAGGGGCTGCCTCCGGTCCCCCCCTCCATCCCCACCCCACGCCCTCCTCCGGGTACCGCCCGGCCCCGGGTACCAGCGCGGGGCTCCGGCCGCGTCCCTCCCGCACCGCCCGCCCTTCCGCGGCTGGAGGGNTCACATTCAAATGAAATCCTAAGCATCCGCTGAGAGTAAGAGGCAGAACGCAAAGATTTGGCTTTTTTTTCTCTTTCTTTCTTTTTTAAACACTGTCCCCGACAGCTGCCCTGGTATGGCAAGTGTTAATCAGGGTGAGGATGGTTGTTTTACGTGCAGTTGAAGTGCAGATGAGATGTATCGGAAGGCTTGGAATGCTGGAATTTCGGAAGTATTCCCCTAGCCCGGCTCTGCTCCATTAATCTCTATCTGAAAGTTTCTATTATCATCCTCTTGGGCATTGCCAATTGACAGGTATTTTCAGGTAACTTAAGCCTTATATGAAAAAAAGAAAAGCTAGAAAGGAGGAAGTGGTCACTTGCTGAAATGTATGAAGGCTGAGGACTGTGCTGCGTTTTTACAGTATCCCAAATATCTTTTATTTTGTTGCTTTTTCTTCTATCAGGGTGACAAACGTGATTTGAGTTACATTAGAATGAAGCGAGAGGCTTTGGCATTGACTCTGCACTGGAGCTGTGCTAGTTGAGGCAGCGCTTAAGTTAGTTACAAGTGTAAATAAAGCCGTGTGTGCAGCAGAGTGTCACCTGCGATCTGCACAAATCAGGTTGCACACTCTGCCCCCATCTAAGACTATTCAGACTTTTATTACCATTTTTACTGGCAACCAAAGTTTCTCCCGAGGTGGAGTGCTTTCCCTTGCACCAGCAGTGTTCTGCGTGGAGATATTCGGTAGTGGCCAGCTGTTCAGGCAGCTGAGATTTAGTAAGTGTGTGGGAGAGGGGCAAGAGTCAGGAGGGGCAGCGACTTGGTGTGGGTGACTTGGTCTATTTTTACAGTCCTTGAAAGACAGCAAAGGGTGTAAATGATGCCTCTTGTCTTAATTTTGTGGTGTTACATTCAAAAGAGTTCTGTGCTGTGTTTTGTTCTTCCGCTGGCACGATCCCTGTTTTTATTGCCATCATTCAGTTTTGGTAAAAGTGCTGTCCTTTTCTCCCATTTTGCAGAAAAATCGGGTAGGTTTGACTATTAGGGTACAAAGTAGCAGCTGAAAATGGGTATCTCTTGCTTTGCAGCCCTCTGTAGGGACCTGCCACAGTCAAGCTTCCCCTTGCTTTTATAGTCTCAGCTTTGATTACACTTTCTACCTGCTGTCCTTTCATGCAGTCAGAAAAGATCCTGCTAACAAACATCTCTAAGCTCAAAGGCACTATTAACTGTAGCTGATGATGCCCTGTAGTCACTTAGGCTTATATAACTTTATCTCCAACTTGCCCCTTGAGGGGGGAGTACCATGTCAAACCCTTGCTTCTGCATTGCTCTCTTCATACTCCTTTTCTCAGGAAAGCATCCATAATATATTTTAACATAGCTTGAAACACAGTCACTGTTCATTAGACACAGATCTTAATGTGTGTCCAAAGAAACAAAAGTTACTCCAGAGAAATGTTAGCTTCTAAGCAGATATTGAAATACAGAAGTTCGCTAATGGAGTTGTTAAATACACACATCCTTGTCGGGTTTGGTGCTGGTTCCTCATATATTTGGGGAGCAGAGGGGGCTTAGTAAACTCTTGAAGGAAAAAAAAGACTTTACCTCTTGCATCATCAGTGGTTGTGTTGTGATGTGCTTCCTTGTGTTAACCAGGCTTTGCTTTGCTGCTGATCTAAGTGATTGTGAAGATGGTATGATTTCAAGGGATCATGTGTCGTGCATGCAAATTAATACTGAGGCTAAATTGCCACTAACTCAGGGAGCTTCTATTCCTAGCAGAAACAGTCCTGAAACTAAATGCTGTGTGTGTGAGCTTTGCCATGCTGCCGTTCACTGTTTAAAACCATCTTTATTTCGTCCTTCCTAGCAAAGTGGTGACATGCATTTATCTGCAAGTCCCCAACTCTCTGGGCTAATCAGTGCTGACGAGAATGCAGTTTGATTACGCATAAGGGGTCAGGGGCACAACGCACCTTCCCCTTTGGCTGGCCCACCCCGGGTGTGCAGGGAGCCGCGGGCAGCATTCAGCCGAGTGGCACAGAGCATCCAAGAGCACGCTCCAAGTTACCACACTGCACACAACTTTTAACCCCGCCATCTGCTCTAGCCATTGAGGGTGGCTTGGTTCAGTCTGCAGCAGAAAGGAATTTCCTATTTCAGAGTGAGGCAATTAGCAAAATGTAGGTATAGCACTTCTCTTTCGCAGCAGAAACTGGCTAAACTGGATTTATGTTATTTTTTAATATGCCGGTGGCTTATCAGATGTTTTGGGAAATCAGTACCATGCAGTATCACTTGTACTTCCCATTCTTTACACATTTAGAAGTCCTTACACAGGGAATTATTTTCAGAATCATATTTTCAGTAACAGAGAAAGGAAATTTTCAAGGAGTAACTTTCAGTGCATACCTATTGTGGAAGTTAACTGGCGGCATGATAATTGCAAAGTTAAAATTCTCTTACCTCTGTGGGAATGTTAATTGCTCTTAAATGTTGCTTCCTTTCAAATTTTGCTGCTGTTATTATCTAGCTAAATGGAAGTAAAATAGAACACCAGATACATTGAGCATGACTGTGTATAATTAAACTGCATGCATGGCATCAGTGTACCTGGTTAGTGACTGAATGGCAATTTACTAGTAAAAGTTAATTAATGGCATGGCATTGGAAAATAGATACTCCAGGATATGAAGTATAAAGGTGCATGAACTCCTGTTCTTGAGGGTAGATGGCAAGTTGGATGCTCTAACCATAGCAAATGCTTGCTAAGAGACTGCTTGTTTAGCACTCTAGAAGGGATCAGGAACTGTTTGACTGCTGTTACGCATAGCTGTGTGTGTTCACTGCAGGGAAGAAGCAATTCTTAAGAAAATACATACATTTATGGATGTGAAATATATATGAACTGTGTGTGTGGATATCTGGACAGGGTAGGAGAGGGTTAATAGCAAGTGAGGTTCTAAAATCTGAGTTCTGTGTAATTTGCTCAGTAATTTTACTGGCTTACACGTACATGCCAACTGGATGATTGTAAAGTGGTTGCTTTGAGGATTAAATGCTCATCATTGGAACCCTCCATGTTGATTTCTGCAATACCACTGCAGATTTTTCCATCCCAGGTTACACATTCCAGTGCCTGGGATTACCTTTAATGTAAATGACTAACAGTATTTGTTACTACTGAAACAAACTCAAATTTGAGTTTAATTTTTGGTAGCTGGGTGAAATGCCAATGAAATATATTGTGCTTAAACAGTGTGCATGCAACTGCATGGGTTACATGGCAATTATGCGTAAAATATTCAGCCTCTCCTGCCTCTTCTGATCCAAGATGAGTCAAAATCAGATATACATGCAATATGCTGATTAAAAAGCCAATCAAGATAAATTTTTGATACTTTTTGTTTGTATTTATTGTTTAGTAAATAAGGAATGTTATCACTCGGGGCATTCTTGCACTTTAAAATCCAGAACTTCCCTTTCTGCTGCAAAATAAGACGTTTTTTAGCATAAACTGAAGAAAATAATCTTTTTTTTAAAACTTCATTGCAGGGAAATTCAACTTACTGTCAAAAATAATTTTTCAACTATCTGGTCTTTTTTATATCTAGACTGAAAATGGCTAGTTTGGTATCAGCTCTTTTTTAAGTCTATATTCTTATACTGGCTCTTATTCTAACTCTGACTCAGTAATAGCTTTAGTTTAAGTATTATGACTTGTTACTTAAGTCACTTGCATGACAGATTCCTTGGGCCACTACTGAGGAAATGCAAAGCAAAAGAAGAAGAAAATTCTTGACTGTCACCAAGGACCTTCAGAAAAGAAAATAAATCTTTGGATGTCTATTAAGTAATTACAATTTCGTGATGTCCTTCTCCCCATCATCTTTTCTAGAACCACATTCGGTAGTTAACCTATGATAACTCTCAGCACATCAATATTTAAATATATCTTTCACTTCCTATGGTATGATCTCACAAGTTTTTAAGCCTCCCCCACATGTATTCATCATCCAAATTAATCATCAGTTATGATTGCTTTAAAAACTTTGATAACTCTAAATATTTCATTGGCATTTTAGAATGTTTGATATCTTATGAGCATTTGGACTATTCAAATTTCATAATTAATTCATAGATTAATATAAAAATATTTGACCAAACTGATATAGGGGAAAGGTGTACAAAATCTTTTAATTTTTAAAAGCTCCTCGAATGCAAGGACCACACTTTGGCAAGACAACATTCTAGAGAGAAATCATTGTTTTATAGTTTAAGCATATAAAAACATCTTTCCTTCTGAAGTGGTGATGCTTTAGTTTTTGTTTTTTTTGGTTTGTTTTTTTTTTTTTTTCCATTTCCACACACTGTATTTCCGATAGTGGGTTATTTCTTGCATGTTCATATAGTTGCAAAGAATATTGCATCTCCTGACATGGTTTCCTTTGATTAAAACAAACTTGTGGCAGGGCAAGGTTTAACCAGAGGCTAAAGTCACAAAATAGAGAACACATGTAGAGAGCAAGACTGAGCTTTCCTTAGCAAAGAAGTGGGAGAACAAGAAAAACCTTCATAGGTACAAGAAAAATGCAAGAACGAGAATGCCGATTTGGAAAATAAAAACTAATTGGAGCAATAAATGTAATGTTCTCAAGTAATTGTGAAATAATTATTCCCCTTTAGAATCATCATACTTTAATTGCTTTCCCCCGCGTTCCTGCATTCTGCGTGCCTATGGAAAGGAAGAGAAGTGCTTGTGTTCCCTCCAGGATTTCATTTTTCATTTTCAGTAAGCTGCTGGCTTTCTCATAAAGGTTTTCAGAAATATGTTGCCTTAAACGCTGTTGTGTTCTTCCATATGGTGTTAAATGGAAAAGGTGATTGGCAGATGCTGAAGGTATAAATTCTCTCCTAACGTCCGGGTTAAGCACCTTGAGATTTAGTTGTGCAGTTTTTCCATCCTCTCTATCACAGATTTATAATCAATCTCTCATTTTCATTGAGACTGTTACGTAAATGGGGCACACTTCAGTAGTGTATTCTCTTTGCTCACAGCTTGATCCTTGAAAAATCAGCTGACAATAGTTTAAAATTATAATATTAATAAAGAGGAGATCATCTGGCCTTCAAAATGACATCTGAAAGCAGCTTCTGTTTTGTGTTAAATCTTAATTACTGTATTTAAATGAATGCCTAAATGAGCCAATTCACAAAGGAGTTGCCTACTGTACCAATAGTGCCTGTTTGGTGATTTTTATTTTTCTTTCCTTTGGATTTACACAATTATAAAAAAAATAATTTATATAGAAGATAACAGCTGCATTCTCTTGCCTCTTACGACTCAGCTGAAGAAGACTGAGTATCTTGAGTCTGGTCTCTGCCCTGGGACAGCTTCTTCCGTGCCTGTCGAATGGTGGTAATGCTTAAAGCCAAGTTCAAAAGCAATGCTCCAAAAGAAACATCGGTGTAAGAGCTGTGAGAAAGGCCCTGCATCGGCCTCCTGAGTGTTATTTTGTGAGTTTACCCGTCACTTACTATCAGGGGCAGCATCTGAGGGAAAGAATTAGAGCTTAGTACTGTGGAGAGACTTACACCGTGTCTGTAAGTGAACCAGCCCTCCTGCCTTTGGTTTGGCTGGAAGGGAAGTGATCCTGTCCAGTTCTGCCCAGATTATTGTGGAAGGAGGCACCACGACCAGCTGTGCCCAGCTCACCCTGCTCCCCACTGCACCAGGGATTCACTCATCCTCTGCAAAGACGCATGCAGGGAATTCACATCCTTTATTTCCCTATCATCCTATGCACACTGAGCCACTTCAGGTTTGTCAGGAAAATAGCAATAGCAACAGCAACCTGAGTATTTTCTTTTCTGTTTTTTACATCCCTGCTAATTTCTAAAATTGTGCTGTGGCTCTTACCCTGGGGATTTAGAGTTTACAATCATGGTTATTCCAAAGATGCAGGTATTATCCTTGCAGCAAAATAACGTTAGTGATATTATGATTTTTTTTTTTAAATTATTGTTGTTGTTATTGTTTTCATTTTTCCGTGCAGGTTAGCATCACAAAGAAAATGTCATCCTGACAGAAAAGCATAACACTATGTCCCAGCAGTCATAGGTAGCAATTCATTGCAACACTCATTTACAACTTTTTTAGTTTCTTTCCACTCAAATGTACTCGCCCCTTGGCAACAGAGGGAATTTTGGATGTGTAAGAGAGTGATGTCCAGATACATGCACCCTTTAGCTGGTGTGTGTAACTGGATATCTCCATGACAGGAGGACTATAACCCTTTTTATTTTTTCCTTTACTCTGTTCCTGCATTCTATATGCTTTGAAGCAGTTCCAGTCTGATGGCAAGTCACAGCTGACAAGAGCTGTCTTTTGTTTCCTAACCCTGAAAAATAATGGAGGTCCATCATCCTCTTAAATCCAAAGGCATGACGCTGTCTTTTTGCTTAATATATTAGCACTTTTCCCATTTCTTGCTCCTCAAAAGCTTTGCACCACTAAATTGCTCGGAGATGCAAAAAAACCCAAACATGCCTAGCTTGCTTGACCCACCACTTGTGTTGTTGACTCCAGGGGCACTTGGTCCAGTGATGGTGCCTGGCCTAGTGTGAGATAAGTGCACTTCATTTG
Organism: Campylorhamphus procurvoides; assembly: GCA_013396655.1. Lineage (NCBI taxonomy): Eukaryota > Metazoa > Chordata > Aves > Passeriformes > Dendrocolaptidae > Campylorhamphus > Campylorhamphus procurvoides. The sequence goes on from WBMV01009266.1 coordinate 1,450,843, forward strand.
CCTGAAACAGACCCAGGTAGTTGAAAATTATTAGCTTCTGGCAGAGGATAACTGTATTTGAAAATCTACAAAATCAAGTGATCTATTCCCTTCTCTTTAATTCTTTTTTCCTGGCTCGTTCAATTGCTTGGCTCTGTCAGCCTTCGCCTGCAATTCATCGCTAGCGAGAGAGACATCTGGTTCTGCCCTTTATCAATAAATGCTTTTATATTTTTTTTTATTTTTTATATCTTACTACAGATGGAATGTAGAGCTAGCATTAGGAGTTTGAAATGTTGTCAAATACACTTCATGCCCAGTGGCTATTACTTAAAAAAAACCCTATTTTATACCTGGTTCTCATACAAGATGCTCTGGAAACTGCACATCAGACGGCTGCAGTTTGTCTTGATTTCACCATGCATTTTAGTAAACTTGATCCCCTTGTCATGTCTTTCCAGGAAATAAAAATAATCTTTCATTTTATCTGCAGTGTGTCTGTATTAACATATAGAAAAGCTGATAATTTCATGAGTCAGTACGTGAACCATGTTTTTCTTATTCTAAATGCCCTATCCAAACTACATTTAGCCCTTGCTGTCCAAAACAAAAAAAAGAAGAGCGAGAGAAAAGGCTCAGGAAATCAGTGACTATTCCTCTATGTGTGGATTTAGTCTTTAAAATTGATTCCTGAAAATATCTTAATTGGGGGCTGCTTCAGAAATTTGACCACAAAACCAGTAATGCTGAACTAGGGGATAAACAAAGGTTGAAATGATCTCTTCAGGAAAAAAAGAAAAAGCAGAAGTCACTCCCCTTGTCCTAAACTGACCCATGTAATGCAACTTCTTCCTCGAAGAGCTGAATTTTTAGGATTGCAAGGTGAGCACTGGCTTTTTCCAGCAGGTTCAGTGCTGCCAGCTCCTCCTGGAGATCAGTATTGAGTGGGAGGGGACCAGGGGGAAGAGGAAGAAATAAAATTAGCATTTAATTTTGCAGGATGTGGAAAAATCAATGACAAGTGAAGCAATTCTTAGAAAAAGAGAACCTCTCTGGACACGTAAAGCACTATTATCTGATGTTTTATTACCAGCTATAGCCTGCAGTCCGTGTTGAAGCCAAACTTCCGATGGGTTTCCAGGAGCTTGGCTTGAATGAGGAATGCATAATGCTGGGCTTTGCATCCCATGCCAGGCTGGCCAGCTCTGAGCAGCCGTATATGTGGTTTGGGCAGTCTTTTCCTCATTGCTCACTCCAGAGTGAACTTCAACATAGAAACATGAGACAACTAACTTTTCAGATACTGTTCTACCTTTCTAGCAGAGTTGCTGCCTTGATGATGAAGTGGAAGACAAGTCAGTTTTAGTTGGGCAGATATTCTTTTGAGGGATGTTCACACATCTCAGTTTGGGATAGGGGGCTTGTTCTGTTCTTGTCAAACCTTTCCCCCTTTGCCAGAGGGGGTTCATCTCGATGCCTGAGGGCTCTCAGCTTTCACTAATATCTCTCTTTTTTGACTGCAGAAGATAGAGTGCAACTTTTCCTTTTAAGTTGGTTTGTTGTCTGTGGAGAAAAGAGTAAAAGCAGGAGATTAATAACTGTGCTCAGATATAGGCAAGGAAAGTCCAGCACTATATTACAGATTTTTAAAGCAATTGGGTTTGCCTGATTTCATTGCACGTAAGTGCAGCCTAAGCGCTCACTTGCCAGACCACATTTATCTGTCCTCAGGACAAGGCTGTGTAGAATAGGAAGAGCTCAGAGTTTTAGTATCTTGTCATGCTCATGTCTGTGCTGTTCCTGGGGTATTTCACTGGAACACAATGGAGCTTTGTATGCTGTAGTATGTATTATAGAACATAATGGCTTAGGGTCACATTCTGGGTATTTCTGAGCTTTTTTTTTTTCTGCAGTGTCTGTTACAATGTGGCCGTACAGATGTTGACATAGGGTTCTAATTGTCATTGTAAAGTAAGACAGCACTCTTTTCCTCTTCCATGTTCTATGCAACCCCTTCCTTTGAAACAAACATTCACAGAGAAATGAGACCTGTTTTCCAGCCAGAAGTACTGCTTACAAGGCTTAGTGTGGCCCAAACAATCCAACGGCACTGGCTGATCTCTGTATTTCCAAAGTATTATTCCAGGTTCCTTCAGGTCACTTCTTCGTTGCTCTGCATGTACAGTTTATCAGATTTGGGAAAAGGTCCTGCAGCATCACTGTTGCTGCCTGTGTGTCTGGGCTGATGAACAGCAGGCCAGTCACAGCAAGAGATACACACCAGGATTCAGAGAGGAACAATTTTCATCTTGCTAAGATGCCCATATTGCTACCTGGAAACTCTGAAGGAACTGGAGACTATTTGGTTGTTTCTGTGCCTCTTTGCTCTCTCTGTCCTCACCTCCACATCAGGGGATACTTAGACTTCTTTACTTGGCTGGCCTTCAGAGGATTTAAAGGTCTCTGAGCAGCCCTGGGCTCTCCATTTCTACTCAAGTGGGAAAGGCAATGGAGAGGATTGCTGCTGACTTCAGCCAGTCGGGTCTCTGATTTTAGTGTCTGGTATGAAGCCATGTATATAGAGTAAATTTGGAGTCGAGAGATGCCAGGTGTCTGGGTAACATGAATATTGTGGAAGGGAGATGTGCAGAAGAAACTGAGGGAAGAAAGGTGTGTATTTAGGCAAGACTTTCATAAAATATGCAAATTCAGGATTACTTAGCAGAGAAAATAATAATTTAAAATTAATGTTATATATAAAAAGTGGAGCATCATATGTGTTAACAGAAATAGAGATTTTATTTTTAAGCTCACCAAAGCCTCAAATCCCAGAAAATGCAAAATTGCTGCTGATAATTTCTAGACATGAACCTGGAAGGCTTCATGGAAATTTAGAAAGAAATAAATCAACTTCCCTCTCCTTTCCCAAAACTCTTTGGGCAAAAAAAAAAGGTGTAAATATTTAACAGCAAATAATCACATTGCCAAGAACCAGCAAACAAAGCCTTTTTATTCAAATCTATAATATGCTGTAAATAATGAAAACCCTCATAGATCTAGCTGGATTTTTTTATCAGTGAAGAAGCGTAGCGTGTAGCACTTGAAAAATCCATCAACACAGCTAAGACACTTTCTCCAGTCTCTTAGCACTTCATGCCATATTTTTCTGCGTCCTTGACATATGCAATTTGCCCAGCTTCTATTTGTTTAAAATGCTGGGAGCCTTCAGCATGCTCTGATCCATGTTGCATGTCTGCAAGAAGCCTTTCCTGCCTTTTCCTACCTTGTGAGTTAGAACTACCCTGCTATGCCCTCCCTTATCACCATCCATTCAATATCAAAAAAACCACCTCTGATGGAAGAAGTTCCTATAAGTATATGCAAAACTCATGCTTTATGTTCTTCCTTCTTTGATAAGTAAGAGAAACCTATTGAACTTGAAGAAGCACCTAGAATTTAGATATGAAGTGCTTAATGATTTTATATTCTTACTATCCAGCTAGTGACTCATGTTTTGAAAGTCCCTGAAAGTATGACCATCCTTTTTGGTCTGTGCTCACTGACCCAGCACACTGAAATTATCAGCCCTGCCTATGATTTTCTAGGTCTCCTGGGGATCTGTTGTCTAATAAAAATGTTGCTTGACAAAGCAGAGTAGTTTTTCTGGTATTTTTTTAGTGGATAAGTTCTCTCAGCTCTGTTTTTTAAAGTCTTGTACTACAGTTGTGAACCAAATACGGTACTATCATGTTGTTTTCTTTTTTTCCACAACCACAAGTTGCCCTACTTACCCAATGCAAATCACTGTGGATCTACGTAATATGCCTTTCTCAAGGGCATCTGTTAATTCCATGTGACAAGCTGGGAGTTTCAGCCAGGAATACTGAGCATTGAAAGAAGACCTGGTTAAACTCAGGAGGACTTAAATTTAATCAAATTTTAAGCAGTTCTCCCACACTGTAGCTTTGACAGACTTTGTTCATGAACAGTTTCTTCAATGTTGAGGTGTTTAGGTGAAGCTTCTATTATTCAGAGCATCCCCCTTTACAGTAAGTATATACAGCTCTGAGTTAGATGATGCAGCAGGAAGACACATACAGGACTCAGTAGATTACAACCTTTTCTATAAGTGCTTGACTATATACAATGAAAGTAATGGCAAAACTCAATGAACATGAGTGGCTTAGAATCAGCTCAGAGATTCAGGTTCCAGAAAGACTGGTTGTTACGAATAAATTAAGGGCTGAATCCAAAGCTTGTTGACTCGATGGGCAGCCTTGCTTTGATTTCAAAGCACTTTGTATCTGTGATCCAAATGCACCACGAACAAATAAAGACAAAGAATTTATGTTGATTGGACATATTCAGTGTGACAAGAGCTTAAGTCTGATTCTCCTCTTTGCTTATGAAACACAACTGTGTGCTTCTCCCTGGGGTTGCTGGAAGACAAGTATTTTGGTAGCTGCTAGCTGTATGCTAGGACTCACAATTAGTGCAAGTGCTGGATCCCAGCACCAAGAATCACAGTGCTGCATGAAATGGAGAGAAAATTATGGCTGATAACAATGTATTTTGGGGTTATCCTGATTTGCCTTGAAAGTTTTAAGGTGTTTTAATTTATCCTCTTTTTTTTTTTCTTTCAAAAAAAGTAATCTTGATCTGTTAGGACAGTAAGTTTAATGGCATTGAAGGACTTGCAATTAAATTGTGGGCTTTAGTGAGAGGAGGTTCTCTGCTGGCTGACTGTCCTCTGTTCTCGCCCCTTTGTGCTGGTTGGAGTACTCTGGCATCAAACTCCGGATCTGCCTGCCCCTCACACCTGTAGGATTTGGGGATACTGTGTAGGTTCTTTGTTCTGTTGTAAAAATATGCATCCTCTTCTTTTTGTGTATAGACCCTTGTTTTCTTTAGAAAGCAGGCTAGTTTTCTTAGTCCAGGAGCTCAGTGTGCTCTAAGGGATGGATATGTTGAAAGCAGCACCACAGTAGCATTGAGATCACTTATGTCTCACACTGATTCTGGTTTACTGCTGAGGTGCACATTGAATGTAGAAGCACAAATCACTTTTGCTTAGGATACAATTAACTTACATGAAACAGAACTCCTCTCAGAAATATTTTTTAATATCAGATTCATATATTTCATTTTATCCTAAAATAATTTACTTTGCTGGATCTTCTGACCAATCAAATGCTTGATTTCCCTTCCTGAAATTCACGGTCATTTTAGCTTTGAAACAGCCTTCAGTCTCATTTCTTACTTGAACCTGGTTCGTTTGTCTCAAAGTGGCTTCCCCTCTTGCAACCTTGATAGCTTTTCACTTGCTATCTTTTTGTTTTGATCTGGATTTACTTTTGCGACTTCAAAATGCATGATCATTTGAACAAGGTGTACTGACACACCCCTGCATTTTTAGCTGCTGTATTTTAAAATTTTTATAGACATCAAATTTTCAAAGTAACTCCAATTAATCTTTTTACTCTATGGTAAAAATCTTTTTAATTTATGGTACATTTTGGGTTTTGTAGGTTCCCTATGCAAAGAGTAGAATAATGGGAAAAGTAAAAGCAGGATGTATGTATGGGTTAGCATAAACCAGGGTCCTTTTCATACTGAACATTAGCTTGTTGAAATGCTTCTACTCTTGGCAGAAGACAAGCTTCGTAACCTAAGAGGATGTGATTTGAGTGGAGTTTTCATGCCCCATGTGCTCATTGTGTTCTTGCCACTGATGCAAACATTATCTATAATTACATTTTCAAGAGACTGAAAATTGCAGTCTTTGTTGAACAAAAATGCAGCTGAAGAATGGAATGTATATCCTCTCCACCCTCATTATAAGGCTTATAAAAATCAGACTATAAGGCCCAGTACCGTAGCTTTCAGATACAGGAAACCAACACTGTTAGCCAGTGGTAGAGTATTTTTCCCTGAAAATTATGGGCTTTTGATGATCAAGCTAGTGCTGTTATTTCTACTAGTTTGCTGTTGAAACTAGTCTAACTAAAATTTGTCATTCAGATCAGTATAAATAAAGTTCTAGTAATTAGTCTGTTTGCCTATTTACAATATATTCATAGATTTGTGATTTTATTCATGATTGAGGACACCATTAAAGATTAATTAGGCAGGTCATAACATGGTGTTGAAACTTCCTATCACATCATGTCATCATGTTGTAGAACAGCCATGTTTTTCAGGAGGGCAACAATAGTACTGAAAATGCTGTTTCCATTATGTTCTCCTCGACACCAAGGAGTTTTAGATGTTGCTGCTCAAACTGCACATCTAAAGAAAGGACCTCTTCCCTACAACAAAATGTTATCTTCATTCCCGTAGCTAAAGAACCAGAAGTAGAAAGAATACACATCCTTGACTTTTTGTGTAAAATAAGCACTGGAAATTTAAAGGAAAGCTTCTAGTTGGAGACAGCTAATCCTGATCTTCTGTAATATGCTTTGAAGGTTAAAATGAATGGAATCATAGTATATCAATCACCTGTATTTGTAACACCCATACATTCATTTTCCTCTTATGAACTTCAGTTTTGAGTGGGTTTTTTTCCCCAATAAGTTGGGCATTGGAATCTTCCCTGAAAGTGGAGTTTGATCCCAGAGAGATCAATGTATTTGAATAGAAGGGCACATGCAGTTATTGGTTCTGTGATTTACTGCATTGAGGAGTGTGCATAGAGGTGTTGAATGATCACATGAATGCTAATAAATAGATGAACAAGGGATGGTCCTGAATGCCTATAGATCCATGAGAATTAATAAGTGCATGCCTGTCAGTCAGTGAATTTATTGTTAGAAGCACAAATAGTCTGGACTCAGATTGGTGTGTGCCCACTGCTTTAGTTTAGCTGGTTGTTTTTTCTTATTCTAAATAATCATTTGGATGCTCTTCATAGGTTCACAGGGGTTTTTTAAAGCAATTTTAAAAATAATTTGGATGAAATAGTATGCGTTTTACTACATACCTGTTTATGACCATCCAACTTTATGTGGAAGGGGCTCTGGATAACTTCATGTTGCAGTCAGGTGACAATAAGGACAATTAGATCCATGTGCTTTATGCAGTTGCTGCCCAAGGTGCTAATTCTGCCTTCAAGTTCTGCTCCCTGATTGCTGCAAGTTATGCACAGGAACACTGTGGTGGTTGAGTGCTGGAGTTCCCAGGACAGCATCTATTCTTAGTGGTCCAGCAAAACTTATTAAGAAAAGTAATTAGAACAAAGCTCAAGTACATTAGCCTCTTTAATGCTCCTGAATTCTCAGAGCTATCTTCAACATTGGCAGAGGCTGTGTTTCCAGCAGAGAAATTGAAGCAACTTTCTTTGCTGAAGTTAAACCCACTTTGGTCTCAGCATCATGGGGAGAATTTCTTCTTATGGAAAAGTATCATGACCCAGACAGACAAAAGGGGGCTGGTATTCCACTTAGTGAAAATAACCCACCTTGCTTTTATTTTTACGATGGATTTCTGTTAAAATAACAAGGTTCTGTGTTTCTGCCTGCTTATTATGCACGGTGTTCTTCTATGCCATGTCACCTTACACCTTTCTGTCAGCTCCTGAGGCTCAAGAACTATAACATGTCTGTGTAGCTAGCCATTTCCCTTTAAAGAACATGTTTTTCTTTCTGTCTTTCTTCTTCTTCATCATAAGTCTGCCATCTTAACTCTGGCGAGCTAGAAATGTATTTTCTTTCTCTGTTTGCAACACCACCCAGCGTTACATTCGCTCAACAAATCATCTCTACCATCCTCCTCAATGTTTGTTTCTCTACTGGAATCCAAAAAACAGTCACAAGCCTACTCAGCCTTGCCTGGTGAATCAAAACTATGTCTCCTTGGGCTTTCAGGAAGTCTTTGGGGAGATCTCCTTGGTATTTAAGGTACTTCAGAAATGTAAGTGGCCATCTTCCTGGGATGGGTTCGTTCACTAGAGTTGAAGACTTTCAGTTCATGAAGACATGCTTTATTGAGGGGAGCTACGAGGAGAGGTGCTCTTCATTTTTTCTTATTATATACCTATATTCACTCAGCTTGGGTCCTTATCCCCTTCCCCAGGCATTCCCCTTCTTGCTGATTCCAGTACAGATGGACAAGAGTTAACAAAAGGCCCTGTGAGATGTAGGATGCCCAGTTATGCAGGAAAACAGGTTTCTAGGTTTTCCATGTCCAGACTACTCACATTCACTTACTGAACGAGCAGTCTATTTATAAAAGAGACTACAATCTATTTTTTCTTCCCTTATGCCAATTAGTGACAAGTTTTAGGTCTTCTCTTCTGACACACTCAGAGTCTTTTTGTCTTTGCTCTTCAGTTGCCTTCGAGAGGTCTTTTGATGCTTTCTGTACTGTTGCTTTGTAGGCCAGACAGTCGTGTCTAGTGTCACTCCTGACAACATGCAATATGTCTAGTAAATTTAATAGAATAACACTCAGTTGTTCTTTATCTTAAAAATAAAATCCTCATTCAGTGGAAGCTGCTGAGTTGAAAGGATTGCGCAGCAGTTTGTGCTTCTGGGAACACCTGAAGGAGAGTTGAGAAAACTCATCACTGTGGCCACGCCAGGACTCTGCTTTTTTGGTTTTTCTTCTCTAGACCTATGGGGGGAACATAACAAAGCTTTCAGTAAATTGGCTTGTGGCTGCGTTGAATCAAGCTTGTCCCATTTCAGCTATTTGTGTCTTAAATTACCAATGGCATTGAAAATATGTGTGTGAATTTTAAAAGATTTTCAGGACATTCCCAAGGATGGAGAGGACGTATGTCCCATAACTCCTGAGGCAGGCTGACTTTTGCCTGGCACTGCAGACAGGACTGATGTTAGTTTCACAACCAACTTTGTAATAAAATACACTGTTTGCATATAAATATTACAATAGTCAGAAAGGATTCTGCTGCTACCTGCCTGAAAGTTGCTGCTTCCCCACCTTGAGGAGCTGAATGCTGATCCTCAGGCTATTTCATTCTGTGGTGCTAAGAGTGCTAATACAGTATCATTGTGTTTGAGGCTTCAAAGATACTATACAAGCGTTTTCTTATGATTTCCTGATCTTTGCATTTATACCCAGCTGTTTGTTATTCAGTTCAGCCATCAGCATCTAAGTCTCAATGGACCATGTAATATGCAGCTGTAGCCAGATGTAATGCTTCCTTTTCCTAAATGTTTCTGTTAGAAGCTAAGAGTGGCAGGCTAAAGACGACTGATAACAGTGTTGCTTGCATTAATTTAAACTCTAGAGCTACACTGATTCTGTTTGGCAAATTTATTCCATGGCCAACAAGCAGAGCAATATTTCCAATCTCCATTGTTGCTAGTAGTGTTGACATTAAATACATCGAGTATGTCTGCACTGATACAGAATGTACTTATGGTGCTAATTCAAACAGGAGAGGGGTGTCCAATTTGCATAAACAAATATATTTTCAGATACAGTTCTATTTAAGAGCGATAAAGACGGGAAGAAGCTTGTTCTAAACAATGACTCGCAGTAATTTAGAACAGTTCGACAAATCTTCACTCTCTTTAATTCTTTGTTCTCTTTGGATAGCTAGAGAACCTTTGCAATACCTTGTTCAAGCTGCAGGCAGATCTTGCTCTGCTCATCTTTCCTGGCATGGGTGGCTGCACAGAAGCAAATTGCAGCATTTTGAGTTCTCTGCCACAGATCACACTGAAGCATTTGGCAAATCACTTCAGCAGGTGATGGGAGTTGTGCATATACTTGGGGGGGGTCTTGGTCAAGCCCCTCACTAGAAGACAGGCTGAGAGAGTTGGGGTTGTTCAGCCTGGAGAAGAAGGCTTCAGGGAGACCTTCTAGAAGCCTTTCAGTACCCAAAGGGGCTACGAGAGAGCTGGTGAGGAACTTTTAACATGGGCACAAAGTGACAGGACTATAAGGGGGAGTGGCTTTAAAGTGAGTGAGGGTAGGTTGAGAATAGATATTAGGAAGAAATTCTCTACTGTGAGGGTGGTGAGGCCATGGCACAGGTTGCCTGGAGAAGTTGTGGATGCCCCATCCCTGGAAATATTCAAGGCCAGATAAGGCGGAGCTTGGAGCAACATGGTATGGTGGAAGGTGTCCCTGCCCATGTCAGGGGCTTGGAACAAGATCATCTTTAAGGTCCTTTCCAAGCAAAACCATTCTATGATTGATTCTAAGCTGATGCCAGTGGATGGTCAGAGGCTTCTGAGAAACTTTCTTTGCAACTGCAAAACACCCTGTCAGCAGGGACTTAACATACTTCAAAATCTTTATAGAAATTAACTTTTCTCTAGGGATCTTCATTTTTCATTGACAGTGCATTTTTATAACACATGCTCTATATTCTGCTTTGTGATTTCTAAGGGTATGGTTTAACTCAGTGTAAGAATAAAAACAAAATTAGATGTGTAGTGGTGGCTCCTTGTTTCTTCCCTGCTCCTCACCCCAGCTTCTGGGCTTTTTAATTTTTTTTTTATTTACTCTGCACACTAAGTAATCTTAATCCAACAAGGCTGCTGATGTGATGAGCTGTGCTCTCACCTCCTCCCTGTGCTCTGTTCATCCCCAAGGTGGTTCATGCTGCACAGCAGCTGGTGCTGGCCCAGTGTTGGCCAGTATGGGCTTAGGTTTGATTCCAGAGTGAACAGCATTACACAGAGGATTTGATGCGATTGTAATGAATTTCACAGGGGAAGCACTTGTTTGAAACCAACTCCATTAACTCAGAGCACAAACCATTGCAAAGTCAACAGTTTTTCTGAGTGGCCACCGCCAGCCATCTCTTTTGAAAACACTAATGGGCTGTTTAATTAGGTGATGAAAATTGTTTACAGTTGGTGATCCCAAGTTTTGTCATTTTAATAATGGTTAAATTCAATCTCTTCTTTGATTCTTGGCAACTCTCTCATTATTTCATAACCTGCTTATGTCTAGTTTAATTCATTTGCGTGTATTAAAACCAAACCTCTTGTGCAGAAGTGGTGTTTACTTAACTGTGCTGTGTCATTATAATACATGGGGAACAACTAATATACAGCAGTGGATGTTAAACAAGTTCCACACTGGAAGAGAACATTTACATTTGTGGAAGATTTATTCCTTTTGAGCTGACTATATAAGAGACCTAAAGATAATCTGTCGAGTAGCAAGTACATTGCGACTGTTCCCATGCATCTATTGCTCCTGGGGAGTGGTAGCTTCTCTCCTTTCTCTCCTAGCTTAATAATACCTGTCATGTTGCAAATCTATGAAGGGACAACTTATAGAATGTGATTTAACCCGGCAGGCAGCTGAACACCACCACATGCTCGGAATATTGGGAAGAACTGAACTGCTGGAGAGTATTGGAGGAGGGGGGGAAAGTAAGATTTGTAGGCTGAGAAAATTTAATAGGGCCGAGAAGGAAGGGATAATAACAATAATAATGGAAAATAATTAAAATATAGAAAAAAAGTGATGTATAGTGCAATTGCTCACCACCAACTGCCCGATGCCCAGCCAGTTCCCACGCAGCAGCCCTTGACCAGCTTTCCCCACAGTTTATACACTGATGCCATGGAGTATGGGATATCCCTTTGGCTGGTTGGGGAAGGCTGTCCCTGCTGTGTCCTCTCCCAGCTTCCTGTGACCCCCAGCCTGATCACTGGTGGGGAGCTGTAAGAAACTGAAAACTCTTTGTGAGTTAGCGTAAACCCTGCTTAGCAACAACTGGGACATCAATGTGTTATTCTCATCCTAAATCCACAACACAGCATTAGACCAGCTAATAGGAAGAAAATTGACTCTATCTGAGCTGAAACCAGGAACTTATATTCTTGCATTTTACTTTCAGTGATTGCTTTAGAGCAACCGCGAACAGAAGCTTTCTTTACTCTTAATTTTCTGTTACTTATCCTTACTTGGTGAAGGTGGACTGGAATATTGGGAAGAACTGAACTGAAAATTTTTTTGAATGTTGATAGTCATATGATGCCTATGGGCTCTTTTTTCTCTTCATCCTATCTAAGCATACTACAAAGACCCACAGGTCAATGTATTAGCAAGCACATAGTCTAAATAATAGACCAAAAAATTGTTGGAATATGAAAAATTGTATGGAAGGATACCTGAATTACAGGAGATGCACCCAGTCTCACTGGATGGCACTGGCAGAGGCCAGGAGATGCCTGGTTCCCAATCATTCGATCCTGTGGCATCTCAATGGCTGTGGATTGTAGTTTGATTTTTGGCAGCATTAGCTGTGTGCCTCATATTTTGCAGATTCTTTCTGCCATTTGCTCAAGCACAGGCACATAAACAAACTGGTAGATGCTGGGAGAGGGAATGTCTTTTATATTTTGGGTTTGTTGTTTTTTCCCCCAGTCTATTTCAAAAATATGCCATACATGGGTATCTGAATTCAGAAAGGGTAGCAACTTTTCAGCTGAGTTTTGGATGCCACCAAGATGGAACACAGAGTAGGGCTTCTGAGGAGCTGGTGACAGGTCTGTTCAGAAATTACAGTGTGGTTATGTTGATGCTGTGATATTAAATCCTACAGCATCACTAAACCTTTCTTTGTGCCTCCTATTTTTGTGTTCCAGATGTAAAGGCATCGTTAATATAAGCATGAAATATACTGCAGGGGTAATTAAAGCATTCTTGCATAGTGTTTCCTTGCAGAGTGGTACAGAAAGTTACAACCAAATGTGATCACAGTTAGAAAAGGTTGTGCTTCCTGGAGCTCAGAAACTGTGTAGGGGACCCAAACCCACCCTCAAAAGGCACTTGTTGGCTTCTGAGTCCCAGTTACTTCCAGCAAGTCCTCAGACACCTGGAAGGACACCAGGAAGATGTTTTCAAAGAAAGTCTTTCTGCAGCTCAGCTGCCCAAGAGTTTTTTAGCCTTAAAAGTTCACAGAAAAAGACAAAACCTTGGCTATAACTTTAGACCAGGTATTACCATAGCAGCTGTACATGAGTGACCAGCTAAGTGTATACAAACCAGAGTGTAAGAAGGCTGTACACAACGGGGTAGGCATTTTCAAGCATGACAATACCCACTTCAGGTGTTTTCCCCTTCCATCATGTGTACTTAGCTTTCTGAAATCGAGGTAAATAGAAAAGCTGAGAATTGTTGTATCCCTGTGTCTCTGACATTACTGGACTTCTGGAAACTGTTGTGGTGTTGTTGTAATATGACAGGTGGTCTATTATATAAATAAGAATGACTACAGAAGAAATTGTTTATTTTCAAAGCTTAGAACTACATGAATGATTCAAAGGAAATGTTATTTCCCCCATTTTCTGGCTGTTGTATTCTTGGAAAGTTCTCTAAATATACCTAGAAAATGCAAGCAAAATAGTTTGGATTTTTTTTTAAATTCTAATTGTGTGTGCTGTTTTCTCCCTAGGGAGCAAACAGATGAACCAAAATAAATAAGGTTTACTCTACAGCTTTAGTAACAAAGATGCTTGACCTGAATAATAGTGGGAAATAATGAATGCAAATGTTTGCAAGAAGCTGTCACATAACTTTATTATGTAATCAATACAAAAGAGCTGGGATTATGTTCATATAGCAATGGCACACCCTTTAATATATTATTGTTCACCATAACTGCAATTTTAAAGAGTACCACTCAAACCTCCTACATATAAAGGATGTTCTTAACAACTTTTTCTCCCTACCTTTACATCTTAGCTACACACTCAGGAAAGTCTCTCTCTCCTTTGCTTGAAACTTGGCATGGCAAACTCCATGAGAAAGCAATCTGAAGTTTGTTTGGGGTTTTGGCATCATAGTTGTATGAGCTTGGCTATTTCCAAAGCTAGAAAGCAAAGGGTTAAAAGGAATCTTTGTATTTCTCTACTCCCAAAACAACATCTAAATTGAAACATAATTTTATGAACGTTATATCTGAATGCCATTTCTTTTTACAGGATCTGTTACCTCTGGGACACTGGCTTGGATCAGGATCTTTTTTTCTTGCAACAGCTGTTCAGTGCATGAAATAAGCCAGTGGATGTAGTCCAGTTTATAGTGGGAAAGTGTCCATCTCCAAACCACCATCTAAATTGGCACTGAGTATCATCCTTGTCTCAGCAAAACGGCCAGAAATTGAATGAGCGTGAATAATGAACCCTTTGCAATTGTCCAGGTCAGGTTGACAGCAATTTTGCCTCTGTGTATTGATAAACTTGGCAAAGGTTCTGCATTTCCAGGCATGCACAGACCTTTCTTAATGGTTAATTCTCTAAAATAAAATGCACCAAGTTTGAAGTTGCTGTAGTTCCTACTGCTGATTGATGAGAGGATGTAGTTTCCATAACAATTTAATAGGGAAGAACTACTTCTTACCCTGAACAGCTTTCATTTTAAAATCACAACTAGAGGAAGAATAAAAGGTGGCTTCATGTTGCAGTAATCCAGGAGATGAGATTTAAATAGTACAGACTGTCACATGACCTAAATTTTCAAATTTGGGTATCTAAAGTTAGACCCTGAAAACCAGGGCAATTATTTTAGTCTTCCTACCTCTTTTTTGCAAGCACAGAAATATGTTGTTAAGTCTCATATTCATTTTCTGTGGAAGTAATGATGGTTTAGTTTTAACTTAGTGCTTTTTCTCTGAGGAGCTCTGAACAGTTTTATGAAGTATGTCAATGTCTTGGTAAAGAAAATGTGATCTTGAAGCCCAGAGAAGTTGAATCTATGCTCTCATCTTAATATACAACTTTTGTTGTCTGTTCAACCCAGCCTGGGGCCTTTGGAGGTATTTGCAAGGAACATTATCTTTCTTGGCATCCTCCGTAGTCACTGGAGAATGAGAGGCTCTGGTTCTGAAATGTCTTGTTGGAGCCAACTGTTGGTGCTCTGCATTCTGTTTGAGGAGCTTTGTGTCTCGTGTCTGTAGAGGGAACCCAGGGCACTGGATTCCTATGCCTAAAAGTAGCTTTGTGAGCACCTTTTGTGGGATTGATGCAGTATACAAGGAGAACGATCCTTCCATGGTTGCCACACGAAGGACTTTTGTTCTTTCAGGTTTCACTTTTTCCTAACTTACGGAGATTAATTGATCAAACTCTATAAAATGCCTGAGTAGGGCTGATTAATCTTGTTTTTGTCAAATATTTACTCAGGAGTAAGTCTTCTCTTCAAAGGGCCTGGTGGGACACCCTTGTGTTGCACAGAAATGAGACCAGATTTTGTCATCAGGTTTGTCTTTATGTAATCCATCTTGATTGGAGTCAAGGTAGGTGAAGAATGTCATGTTAATTGGCTGGTGCCATTTGACCCCTTTGTCCAGGCTGAGCCCTGGAAAACAGCAGGCTCAGGAAAAGCAAAAGAAGCATCCCAGCTGCAGGCTTGTCTCAGAAGCTCTTGATGAAATGGTGAGGATGGAGACTTAATTTGAGTGGTTTGGGAAAATTTCAGTGAAAATATTCTCATTGCAAAAAAACAAGTCTTTGTTATTACAGTTGGTTTTGTAGAAGCCTGCCAGCTTTCTGTCAAGGAATAGTCCTTTGCGCAGGGGTGGAAGCAGGTGAAAAAGAGATTGATCTAGTGAGCTAGAAAGGTACCCAGCAAGCTACTGTCTAGGTTGACCTGATTTGAGTGAGAACCTTGAGCCTCAGTGTCTTCAACCTGTCAGCTCAGGATTCACAAGGAGAGTGCAAGACAAATCTGGTCTTCAAAATTAAATCTTTACTAGCCTGTAGAGATCATAAGGTTCACCCCATATCATCACTGTCCCCCCTTCCCAAGATTGACTTAGAACATCCAATTCACCTATACATGCCTTTTTCTAACCTTAAAGTAAATATTGTTCATTTAAAGGAAGGCTGTACATCCAGTTCTGCACTTCTCTGGTGATTAGTAGCATAATCTTTCTATTTATTAACAACCTATACAGCTTAAAGGCTGCTCAGCAGTGGAAAAGCCATGGAAGATGGTCTGTAGACTGACAACGTGGAGTCAAGAGCTCAGCTCTGTCCTGAACTCCTTTTACATTTCAGACTCATTGGAGACCTGAGACTGTCCAAGATCTTTAGAGAAAAGAGCACTTCCTTGTTCTGTGTTTGTACAAAACTTAATTCTGGGGGCCCTGCTCCGTGAAAGGTCTGAACAGCTCCTACAGGACAAGTAATAATTTGGGAAATATAAGCTTAACTCCTGCAAAACCAAATGTATTTGCTGGTTGTTGTAGGTTGAAAGGATATAAAACAGTGTGCAGAAAGAAAATGGCAGCTGGTAGGCTGTGGGGAAAATGGACCAGTCTATTAGGAATTAGTGCTAACAGGCCTCTAAGTTTCTTTCCTCAGAATTACTGCAGTCAAAAAAAAAAATACCACTTCACATTTGTGCTTAATTTCACCTCTGTTTATTCTCCTCTCCTGTTCCCTGAAGAATGTAGATTAAGTTAGTCTTAATAGTAATAGGTTTGGAATCTAGCACACTTTCACAAAATTAACTTTGCTTCTGTTGATCTGGGAATTAAAATGCTTCATTAATTTAGCAAGTCCTGGTTTGACAGCCAAATAATGCATTTTGTGAGTTGTACTCTTAAGTCTAAAATTCTTTATCTGCAGTTCTCCCTGGATGTCTCTGACATTCAGGGCAGCTTGCAGATCTGCATGGCCTGGAAGGGAGGAAAATGTGCCTGAACAGATATATGTGCAAGTGCTATAATACAGTTTATATGAATGACTATGCTGTGTCCAAGCATGTCTTTAAGCACTGTGTGAGTAGGTAACTATCAAGAAACCTATTCCTTCCCTCCTTCACAATATACACTTGTTTTTATCTTTGTTAGTTTTTGGGTTTTTTCCTTCTTCCTTTACCAATGCAACTCAACACAAGCAGGGACGTTTTCGGTGAAGGGGCAAAGGCTGGGAGGCACGATGGATTGCTGCACTGTATGCTGGGGCTGGGGGAAGAGAGCAAAAAACCCTAAACGTCTTTATTAAAGGAAGAGATTTGTTCTCTCTCTTCTTCATACTAGACACCATGTGGTATTGACTCCTGGGAAACCCAAGGGATGCCAATAGCCACTGAATTCTTAACTATATAACTGTATAGAGTGTTCTCATGTTGCTGGTTCCAGTCATTATGTAAATGCACAGGCCTATAGATGCTTTACACTAAAACATCCATGAGCTACATGAACCATGCTGTGTTCATGTATCAGGCTTGCAGACTGTGGTGTTGCATAACATATACCTGCAGAGGACTTTTGTGGTGCCTTAGGATTTACCCTGTCACAGAAAATTAATCTCTTCTTCACATCTGTTATAAACATCAATGATGGCCCCCAATCACTTTTATTTGGTTGTGGCTTGTTTGGCTGACCAAGGATCACCCTGGTCTGGGCTACAAGGCTGTGCATGAGCAGAACCCAGGCTACAAAACACAAATTTTAAAAGATTCCAGGATCCTCAAGGCTCCATAAAACTAGTTGTGAAGCACTGAAATATAAAACAAGTTGAAATAGTTTTGCTTTATTGGTGTCTAAAAATGCTTATTCCCCTTTAGTGCCACCTCAGAGTGGTGCAGCCCAGCAGTTTCACAAGGAAATGATATAAAAGCAGGTACGGGTTCCTCATCGTGAGGCATCACTGGATTCCAGGTTATAAAGGTAGAGAGGTTTAGCCAGACCAGTAAGCCTGCTGGATGAATACCCATCACTGGGCTGCCAACATGGTAGATCCAGTGTCATTTGCACTTTGTTTCTTTGCAACTCTCTGATTTATTTTATCAGTGTCTACGGAAATGTTGTGCAAAGATGATCAACTGTAATTTTCTGCTTGTATGCCCTTCTGAAAAAGCAGGGATTTTTACCCATGCTAGATGAGTGAAATTTTTGGAATTTCTTTTCTCTGCTCTGATTATCGTAAGTCAAGGTGAGTCTGTAGAGGCTGTAGCTAAATGTGTTCTGCTTGGAAAAGTCTGTGGAGTAAAAGGCAAGGCATGTTTTCGTAACATAGCCATGTGACACTCTTTTTCCTCACCCTTGCATTGCTTTATAACCTCAGTTATTTTAGAGGTAACTCCTCTGTAATGTGGCCCAAGTAGCAAAATTCAGTATTTCCATCTCTGTTTTGGGAGGGGTGGGGGAAGAGTTAATTTTGCTCTTCTGTTGTCTAGGAAACAGTGGTTGTACTTACTTCCTTTTTGAAAATAGATAGTGAATTCCACATTCAGGGAGCAATGAATAAGATAAAAAGCCGCAGATTAGAAGCCTGAATTAGACACCATTTGAGAGAGCAAAGATAAGTTCACGTATGATGGAAACTTTTCGGTTGCAGTGGAGGGAATAGGGGTGGGGCGAAGATCTGCCTTTAAAGAAGGTGCTCAGGGCTTTGAAGCTCTGGGCTGTTGGCGCTGATTCAGCAAAGCGTTTAACTAAGTGCCTAATTTTAATGACGTAGGGCCCCACTGAGTCCAGGGCTAAGGATGTGGTCCGGTTTGTGCATTAAGTACTTTGCCTCCCACCACTTTGAGAATTCAACCCTGTGCACATCGTGCTGAAAATTAAGAGAAAGAGAGACGCCAACAATTGCGATCTGGGCTCCTGTGCTGCAAACAGGCTATCCATCCAATTTAGGGCTGTAAATACTAAAATTGGAGATGGAGTTAATGACTCAGAACAACAGAACAGGGAACGAGNGGCTGTATGCAACATTGCACGTTTAACTGCAAATGTAGGTTATGTACTTGGTACTAAATCATGTCCCAGCGAACAGGGGAAAAAAAATCTCTTTGATTCAGATGGGACTTGAGCTGTAGATTTTTCTGACTCAAAAGCTCTGGATAATTCTTTTCTTATGTATTATTAATAGTTCTATTACATTAAATCTTAGGTGCTCAGAATGATCCTCTGGAGGTGTTTCTCCACTTCCCTCTCCCCTCTATTGTTCCCAGCTGAAGTCTAGGGTGACTGTGCTCCTGGGTAGGTGAATCTGGGCTTGGAGAACTGGCACGCAGTTTCATATAAAGAGAGACACAATTTTCAGGACTAATTTCTTACATGCAATTGAGCAGATGTGTTTTCAGGAGGGATTTTAGTGTAGTCAAGGAGGTGCTGCCCTCCAAAAGGAACAGTTTGAAAAATTGCAGAGTCCTGGGAAAGAAATACTAAAACAAATGAGTGGAAAGGGGGAGGGAGTGATAAAAAAAGGAACATGTTGGGAGTGGTGAAGCAGAAAGATCCTGGCAGGGAGTGAAGAACTGGTGTTCTGGATGTGCTTAAAGGTGCAAAAAAAAGGGCCGTGTCAGAGACAGTAATGCAGATAGTAAATCTCTTCCCAAGGATTGTGATTACTATGTTGTGGTTAAAAAAACCCAAATAACAAAACATAAAAACACTCAAAACTAATACAGAAAAAAAAAGTCACGTGGAAAATCCTCCTGTCTTTTTTTGTGTGCGTGTGTTAACTGATTACAAGCAGTCCCTTGTGAAAGTGGTCGGCATTGCTTTACAAATATGCACGCTGTGCTTCTGAGCAGCAAATTCCAGACCCTTTGAGGGGAGCTTTGCAAGAGATTTTGGAAATAAATATAAATGCAAAATCTAAAAACCGAGGAAGAATAAGAAAAATGGAAGGTGCTCAAGAGGATTTGTGATGGCTCCGCAGACTGGAAGTAGGATGCGAACTCCCAGGTTGGAAGAGGTTTCTGAAATGGCAGTCAATTAAAATTATATGTGATAGGGGGCTGACAGTTTCCGTGTTTCCAAATGATCCGACTCTGTGTTAGAGTGCAGTGGGTAAGGTGCAGCACTTAGCTGGATGTTCTCCTATGGCAGTTGTTAGTCACCTTTTCCCTTCCCATAGGGAGAGAGCCCTAATGACAGTGGATATAACGATGCCTTCAGGGATGCTTAAGGAGCTACACAGCTCCTACTGCAAGGTGTAGCCTGGTTCCATTCATCTCTGTTTCACTGGTGTGTGGAGGAGCCAGGACATGCCTCGGAGGGGTTGTCAGCCCCCCTCATCACCCCAGAGCTGCTAGACAATTAGTGGCTGCTTCCTGCACATGAAGGCCATGAGTGGAAAGGGAGTTCCAACTCCACCACCTCACGCAGGGCTGGGAGTCATTTGGCCTTTGCTGGAAAGAGATGAGAAATGTGAGTTACTGCTCAGCCCGGGCTGTGCATTTCACCATAAAGGGTTACCTGGCAAGACTCTGTGAGAGGCATCCATGTGTCCTGACAAGCTATCCCAGTGCTGCTCCTGCCTCATCTCTCTGACATCAACTTTCCTGGGCTGCTGCAGCCTTATGTAAGTGCCCCAGCTCTCCCAGCAGCCTTTTGTTTTTTGGGGGGAAAGATGCTGATTCACCCTATGTGCAGGTGCTGCAGCACAGCGTTGCCTGCAGCTCTCAGGTCGGGCAGCACCAAGATTCTCTCCCAAGCAGAGCTGGGGAGAAGTAGAGGGGGGGAAAAAGTTGGAGCATGGGAAAGGTCACACTGCAGCACTTGTGTTTCTGCCTTTCCACCAGAGATGCCTGCGAGAAGAAAGTAAATCTGATGTATGGCTGTATTTGCAAGAGAATGGAATGCAGAGCGGGTGGTACCTGGCGCTTCACACACCCAGGTACACCTTTATCTGGCTTTAATCCTGGCTGCCGTGGGTCCTGCTGACAAAAGGCATGATGGCAGAGATTGTAGGGAGAACCACACACGTGACAGGCCACAGCAGAGCTGTGGCTGATGCTGAATACCAGTATTAGTAGCTCTTTGCTATCCTGGTTGATATTTTGGTGATAATTAAGCAGAACTCAGTGTACCATCGGTGCACCTTGCCCAGCTGCAACACCATCTCCCTGCAGTGCTACAGGCATTCACCCCATGCCGTGCCTGGTTTCCTACCTCTGGATCCCTGAATCACAGTGGCCCATAGACTATAGGTCAGATTTTCTTGAAAAGGGGTCAAAATAGGAAAAACTGGCCCCGGCTCAAGCAGCGGACTCAGAAATTTGGGGCTGTAATTGTGGGTTCTTCTGTGCCCCTTGGTGGAGGAGAAGGAGCACCCCAGGGATGGATGTTCATCTCTTCCTGAGCTGCTCATGTACAGCAGATGGAATAAACAGCATTGGAGGGCCAGTTTGTGTCCATTGATTAGAGAAGGAACCAGCAGTGTGACCTCCTGTATCTGAGATTCAGCAAGATTACATGAGAAGATCTCGGGATATAGGTAGAAACCAAGAAAGGGAGGCATTTTTAAAATGTACAGTTCTAATGAATATTTTCAAAGCAAAACAAAATTGAAGTCCCAGAGTAAGGCAGTCTACAAAAATGCATGACTTCAAAAGCCAAAAAAGGAGGAGATGCATGGCTTTCAGTGTATAGAATGTGCAATATATAAAAATATATTTTTGAAGACTTTTAAAAATTCAGAAATCGGAGTCAAGAAGAAAAGAAAAGGTGAGCTGAGAAGGAACAAAGAAGGGTTTGAGGGTTTTCTTTGTTCTTTCTGTTTTGGTTTTTTTACTGCTTATCAAAGGCTCCTTCAGGACCTCTCCATCAGCCAGCTCTAAGGAACTGTCCCGAGAAGTGTCTCCTCTTGCAGGGATTAGCTGCTTGTTGTGAATGTGCTAATTTCTGATGATAGTTCTGAGAGTATATTTTCTTTCCTCGCTGATGGAAACCGTATTAGCTAATAAAAATAATTAAATTTATATTCTCTAGATGTAATTGGTGATTATGCCCTCTAGGTGGGAAAAAATGCTTTCAGATGAGCAGGGGCCTGTATTCTCTGTTCAAATGACTAAACTTCTTTAATTTCCACAGAAGTGGACTTTGGGGAAAGTGGTATCCCCCAAGCCAGCACAGAAAGGGCATTAGCAGCCATTTCCTAAAGTAATTTATAGTATAGTTCACTGTATTATGCCAACTCTAACAAACTCTCTCCTCCTTTACTGCTAGCATAGCTGTAATTCCAGTTACTCTGTTGGGAATTTGCCTTTTGGAAAGCTAAGTGATTTATAAATTTTTAAGAAGTGATGCATACAGCTAATCTAAAGGAAAATGGGCTCTTGCAGCCTCTGCACCTGCTGTCTGGGAAGGGTGAGGATTTCTTGCAGGATACTTCTGATAAAATTGGAAAGCTCTGATAATCTTTAGGGTAACTTGCTTTAACTTAATGAAAGGCCATTGCTCCTGGAACAAAGCCCTTGGTTAAGCCCACCAGTGGTTAAAGCTAAGATAACTATTTTTGCATCAGTGCTTAGTCTTGGATCATAAATATGAATTTCCCAACTACTGGCTGCTTTTCTGTCTATGTGAGGGTGCAGGTTTTTGTGAAACTGTGGTGGCCTTTAGTTAGCTTACACTCTAGAGTCCTTTTTTCCTTGCATCCCTCCCCAGCATGCTTTCAGTGTGGAAAACAGTTTTTCTAGGAAACAATTTGTTAGCAGCCTCCTTCCTTCCAGCTGGGACTTAGGAGCACTGGAGAAGTGTGGCACAGTTGGGATGTGAGGCAGGGAGCATGGGAAGAAGTCCTCCTTGGGGAATTCATCCCACAGTCACTTGATATTTGATTTCTGGACAAGTGCAGTTACTTGTGAAATTCTGGAATTGCCTCTGAAGGACTTAATGTGTGGATACTAACGGCAAACATACACTTCAAAACGTGCCCTTAAAGAATTTAATACTAATCCATTTACTCTTGGTCCTTGACAATGTGCAGGTCAAAAGTTGGGTGGTGTTTCCACTCCCCTGACACAGATGGCACCTGACACAGTAGAGAGCTGGAGGAAAAGCTGCTCTCTGCCCTGCTTCAGCTGTTAGTGTGTCATCGTTGCTAGAGAAACACAAAACCTTGGACTGGGATTCTGGCAGAATAAAAGCCTTTCAATTCATATTTGATCACATTTAAAGGAGGGGGAAGGAGGGCCCTTGTAAAAACCCTGTTCATCCACTAGAGAGCATATAGGCAGTGCTTCTCCTTGGAGAAAATAAAAATGTCAAGCTCTTATTATGCACAATAATGCAATAGTGTTTAAATGTTTACTGCTGTTCTGCCCACCACGGTTGCATTTGGTGAAAAGAGTACGTGAAAACTGGAAGAAGGCTTTGCTAATATATAACTTTCATGTTCAGAAGCCTCTTATCTCCTTGTTAGCGTTTAATATCTTCTTGTTCTTAAAGACTGTTCCTATTCTCCCCATGGAAATATTAAATTATTTACAAAGTTCCTGAGAAATCCAGGGATGGACTTGAGTTGGTGCAGAGTCGATTCTCTGCAAGGGCATTTTATGGCTTTTAGAGAATTCAAGTGTTTCATTTCTGGCTGATGTGGTTGGGAAGAAGCTTCTGCAAACAAACTGATACGAGGCTGCTCATTCCGCAGATGATCAATGCAAGAAGCTGGCGCTGAGAAGGTGATATCCTTTGAAGTCTAATGATATTAATGTTGACTCTTAAATATTTCATAGCTGTTACTCTTTTGTAGTGATTTTAGTGCTTGAGTTAAGGCACACACTTTTTTTTCCTTGTCTAATTTCCATTTTTCCCCTCTAAGCTGCCTCATTCTGTGTGTATACAATACACGTATGTAACTTCAAATTTAAACCATAGGGATCTGCATGTGTTAAATGGATAGTGGTACACCATACTAATTAATTGAATTTTTTTTTCCCCCTATGGGTGTCAAATTTACTTTTTCCAAAGGCTGTTTGTTAATACAGTGCATGTTAGAGGCATTTTTTTTCCAGTGGACTGTCACTGACTTTGTCTGCTGCCCTAGTTAACCTTATTCCCTCCATCTGTAGGTTACAGATCATTCCACTTACACTTGTAACCTGCTGTGAGAGCTAGCCATGAAAAATAGTATAGAAACCTCAGGTAACTCTTGTGATATGTATCTTTTCCTCTGGGTTTTTTTGATGCTTGTCTTATTTTGTGGGAGCTAAAATCCTTCATTAGTGCATTTACTAGAGCAACGTGGGTTTGCTGCAGCACAGGTGTAGATTCATTATGTGGCCTTTCCTGGTATATTTTTACTTTTTGTGTGCCACGATTCTGACTTGGTTGTTGAGAAAATATTTGTGTAGTACTTGGATACTGGATGAATTTCCACTGAGAATAATGGACAAGCTGGTCAGGATTTTATTTGCCCTCAGCATCAAGTAAAACTTTCTTTTTGTTGCCTTTTGCAAGTGATCAATGGATGCACTTACATTATAACCTGGAGTTAGGAGCAGAATTAGATGTTAATATCTCTCATTGCAATAAAACAACTGTTAAAGTCCATTACTTTTCTGGGAAAAAAATGGGATGTGTTTAATTTTAACTGCCTCAGTAGTGTATTGGTGCATATATAAACCCTGATGAAAGAAATCAAGCAATTAGGATTAGAAATTAATAACACAAGGCATCTAGTCATTTCAGTGAGTTTGCATTTTGATTCTGATTGATTTTTCTAATATGTGCTAAGTGCATATGTATCCACAAAGGCTCTATATCCATATGCTGTATTTTTAAAATGCCAGCAAGTTGACTTCTGGGATCTAGATCTGTTACTTGACAGCATATTATGATTTAATTTCTGTTATCTGAAAAACTGCACCATTAAAATAGCTGATATAGAATTTAAGCATGTCTGTTCATTGTTCTCTTTTTCAAGGTTTTTGGAAATTACACTTGCTGCATAACACTGTAGAGTTGGTTTAGATTTCAGACAGGGTTATTTTTGCTCTTTGAATGACAGCGAGTATTCGTGTGTGTGTATGCAAGTGTGACATGAAAATACAGAGATAGCTGCCTTACAGCTCTGTTTTTGCTTTTTAATTGATATTTGGATGATATAAAGCAAGCAACTGCCATATGACAATAAAGTAGACCAACTTTCCCAGCTGGATGTCATATTTGACCAAGTATGTAACCAGAGAAACTGTGAATTATGTAAAGTTCTAAATAGGATTCTGGGTGTAACTTATTACCCTGCGGGCTGGAAGGTACTGCGTGTTATTTACTTGCACTTTCTGAAGCAACATTATTCTGGGTGTTTCTTAGAAGTGCTAAACTTCATTATTGAGAAAAAGATTTTCAAGGAGTGAGTGTCATACTCGTGCTTTCCTATGGGGAAGGAGTGGGAGGTTTTGGAAGGCTGGAAGTGAGTATGATTTCTTGCACAATTGTCTGCCAGGCCTTGCTTGTCTACTCTGCTGCCTCCAGGTAGGGACCAGGGTGAGCGAGATCACTGCTCCTGAGCAGGACAGATGCTGCTCCCTGGGTCCACGGAGATAAGAATTCCTTGGGTGTCTTTGGGGTGGTAGCTTTGTTTTATCTTCTGTGTTACCTCACCAAGGAATATTTTATTTGCTTGTTGATTGGGTCCCTTTGTGGGTTTGTGCCTGTTTTTTTCACTTAAAATGAATCACAGAATTTATTCCTACATATAGTTCTTGAAATGCTGGTTTGCTAACATCAAGCATTTGCTTTATTGTGTAAACCTAAAGCAGCTTCACTGAAAAGGACATTTTAAATTTGAAATTTAAATATAAACTTTGCTACTTTTTTTCTTTTTTTGATTTTCACACTGCACCTGCAGTTCTTGCTCGGGGTTCCTGGATTTGTTGTTGGACCATGTGCAGCACATTCCTTTTTATCAACCAAAATGAGTGCAGCAGGTGATTTGTGGAGGCAGCCAAACTTTCTTGCAGTAGCATTTAAGCTGTGTCAGGAGGTTGTATTTACATGAGGGTGTATGAGTTGGTTTGGTTGTAAGGAGGAAATACCGTTCAGGAGGACCAGATTTGGTGAAGAACTTTGCTCTTTTGCTCAGGGCAGATAACTGGAGTCATAGTAGGTGTGAGGTTGTTATTTGTGGGAGGTATGCATGTCAGAAAAATGTTTGTGTCCCTAAGGTGTTGGGTGTTTTTGTTAAGATGAGGCAATATCAGCTGCTGGACCAGGCCCTGCGGTCAGAGTTCTCTCTGCCCTGCAGGTGAAGGGATGATCAGGGAACCTGCCAGGTTTCCATCTCCCTGCAGAGGCAACTCACCTTGCCTGTCCCTTCATTAACTGGAAGGGACAAAAGTTGGTGAGTGATGCTTTAAATATTCAATTATTGAAATAAATAATTTTATATTGCTTCCTATTTTTTATTTCTGAGCTTTGAGTAATTTTCTTCCCCTCCATGTTTTTTTGAGTTTTTCAAATCTGCTGGTATTGTGCAGTGGGAGAGAGGGGAGTTCTCTACTCTTCACACCTTTTCAGCATTTCTTTCTAGGGCATGGTTTCCCATGGTTTATGTGTGGGCATTACACAGAGTGGAGAAAGTACAGGGAGAGGCAGCAGCGTCGCTGGGAGGGGCAGCTTTGCACTTGCTGAGACTTTGTTGAATGGCAAACCTCTTCCCTAATGAGCTGGCCAGAGACTTCCTTGTTCTTGCAGCTAAATGAAAAACACTGTCTTTTTCAAAATCCTGCTGGAGGAACAGGAAAATACCAAGAATTAGAAAACACCTGCGTTATCCCCATGTACAAAACCTTCCCGACTCGTTGGCAGGTGAAGGGGAGAGCTGGTGCATTTCTCCAGAAAGATTTAGCTTTCAGCTCATGGGTATTTTCCCACATAAAACCTTGTTCGGAGTATGTCAGATCAGCTTATGGAGCAAGTCTGTTGGGTACAGTACATTGGGAGCTCCTTTTCCCACAATCTGAATGTTTCTGGGGCAGAAAGGAGAGAGCTGCTGTGGTGGTGAATCACCAGAGCCTCGTGCTGTGACCTTCACGCGTGAAGCTCTGTTACAGCAGAGACATAAACACAGCACAGGTGTTTGCAACCCTGGGCATGTGCCTTTCCTCTGTATTTATTCTCATTTTGAGCTTTAAGATCTGCAGAGCTGGGTGAAAAGGACAAGAGAAGATCACTCTATTGGCATGGTGGGAAGGTCTTGCAGAACCTCTGCAAAATGATAAATTTTGCATCAAAACCCGAGGAATATAAAAACAAGTAAACAGCTCATCCTTCTCCAACTTTCCAGAAGTATTTTATTTTTACATAAATTATACCTTTTTCCTGTGAATACGCTATCTCCAATTACAATTCTATGATTTTCCACTCCAACATGAACATAATTCTCAGTTTACCACAAAAGCTTTGAGGCAATGTAGCAACATGTAAAGTATTTGGAAAATTCAGAAATCTAAAAACTGGTATTTTAACTCAGGTTCCTCTGTCAATATTCAGGCAGTGGTGTAGCAGTTGTTGCCCAGTAATTCCTATTGTACAATGCAAAAGTATTAGGCTTAGCATGACGGTGTTAAAAAGGCAACCAAGCTGAATTTTCAGTTGCTTTCTTGTTTTTAGCATTTAGATTCAAAGTACAGTATGAATGTAAAACTTCCTGTCTAGGTCTCCTCAGTTAAAACCTTTCTTTTGGTAAATATGATAGATTAAAAAAAAATCAATTTACTAGTTTCCAGTAGGTTTCTAATCCCAAATACTCTAGTTCTGTAAAATTTTCGTTGTATTATAGTTGATCATTATTTCCTGTATGTAAGTTCTCAGCTATGGGGAAGAATTGCCAATATAATTCTCTGCAATCACCACCATTATCTCTGTCCTTCCCAAAATAATGTGGAGAGCTTAAAAATAAGGCATATAATCTTTAAAAGCTGCATACTTTTTTTCAGTTTTCATACAGCAAGTAACCAGCACTCAGACTCATCTTAGGCTCTTTAAGTATCTTATTCTTCTGCATGGTTTTGCTGCTGATCATGGCTGGATATTCAATAATCTAATCTTTTACTAGAAGTTGTGGCTTTGTCTAGAACTCCCTGCTTTTAATTTGAATTTCAAGTCCAAATGTTTGGGTTTTTTTTTTAACTTCTTTCCAGCATTTGCTCTGTACCAAAATTCAACCTTTTCAGCTTTTCCAGATTTCTTCTGTGGTGAGTTCAGCCCCGCTTTTCTGTATCAGTTAACCTTTAGCCCTATAAATATTCGTTAATGGAAATTTTTCTCGGTAGGCTCAGGTTTGTGGTAGTCAGTGAGGTCACGCTGATAACAAAACCCCGCTGCCAGCGTGCCAAGGAAAGCACTAAACCACAGCTGCACTCCTTAGTGCTCCTGTCTTTACCTGCCCTGGCCACATACCATTACACTTGATTTATCCAGCGCAATGTGAGCCTTATACAAAGCCAAGCATGGTTGTCATAAGACCTTCCATTTTCATGCCTTTCTTATCTCTTTTTCAGCTGCATTTCCCCCAGTTCAACAAATAGCTCTTGATGTAAAACTTTCACAGTAAAAAAGAGCCGGGACTAAATTTGGGCAGCTTGGGTTTGGATGGGACTTAGATAAATTTGGTTTGGGTTTTTGTTGTTGTGCTTATTTTATTTTATTCCCTTTCCTTTCAGCCTCTTGCTTTTTGATTTCTTTTATGTGATATCAATCACCTTGCTTATCTCAGTACTGGAGATACCTGTAGCATAGGCTGTTGTCTCCATGCTTTCTTGACCTGCATGCAAGTGACTTGGGAGCCCAGGCTGGCTTCTGTGGGGATACAGGGCACAATTTTGTGTTTCCATGAGGCTTAAAAGCTAAATAAAGTAGTCTGGGCAAAATATGCACGATACTTCCATAGTAAGTCCCACCAGGACACCTTTCTCTTCAGATTTGACATAAAACACATCTTAGTGCTGATCTTGTTGGATCGAGCTTACAGTGTGTTAAGCAAACTTTCATTCATGTGGCCCTGCAAATTAAAACAATCAAAGGGCTTAGGGAAACATAAAACAAGTTGCAAAATTGGAAGGTGCTGCTAAGTTCAGGTCATTAAAAAAAAAAATCATCCTTTTTAAAAGTCTTTAAATTTTGATTGAGAAATGAAGATTTCTGTGAAACAAAATAACCTAAAATATAAACATATTTATTTATTTGTCTTGGGAAGCATAAACTTCTAGGATATGTTTCAAATGTTTCCCTTTGAAGCCACATGGGCTGAAAACTTACCTTGTCCATTTTTTAAAAAGGGAACCCTGAGGATCCCCTGTAATCTAATGGATCGCATCCTTCCAGTTTTGATTTTGATTTGGTCTGGGATTTCTTGGATGCATCAAAAACATGACCTGCAATCAGAATATGTGTCCTTGTCAACATTTCAGTAGGTAGAGGTCAAACCAGAGCATGAGAATATAACTTACATATTCATAATTGCATGAATTGCCCTAAAAGAAGGTCTTTTATTATATGCTGTCCACTTGCATGCTTAGTTAATAGTTTAGTAGGCACCATGAAGATGTCAGCTGCTGCTTTATTGATTTATTATATTTTATTT
Source organism: Campylorhamphus procurvoides (assembly GCA_013396655.1). Lineage (NCBI taxonomy): Eukaryota > Metazoa > Chordata > Aves > Passeriformes > Dendrocolaptidae > Campylorhamphus > Campylorhamphus procurvoides. Next base: position 1,480,086 of record WBMV01009266.1, read on the forward strand.
TGCATAAGCCTACATACTTTTTTAAACAAGAGAATTAGTGTAATCTCTTTCAGCATGATAGGAAAATGGGTTCGGCATCTAAAAGAAGGGATGATAGCATTCCATATATGTTAAAAAGGAAGGCATTTGAAAGATTCTGTTCACCTGTTTAGATAAAGGGACTGGAGTCCTCAAAACATTGATGCAATGTCACCATATTTGTCAGTCTATGAGCACCAGCCTCCAAAATAAACAAACAAACAAAAAAAAGACCAAACTGGGAGAAAAGAAAAAGTATTTGAAAGATAAAGGAACTATAAACAGTTACTCTACTGAAGGTAAGGCAGTTTTTAACAGTGTGGAGAAAAATGGGGCAGGAAAATCATATGAAAGCTAATGCAAAGTTTAGTGAAAACTGGTGTGGTTTCCATGAATAGCTTTTAGGAGTCTTAGGGGAAAATCCATTTAATTAAAAAAAAAAAAATAAGAAAGACTGAACAGTGCTAGTGAACGCCACAGATGTGGCCACCTGAAGTCGAGGAAACCAGGCTTGATCCAGCATTGCTTTGGTGCAATTTTTGGTGGGATCTTTGTCAGCAGTGACTGTGCTACAGGAATGTTTGAGGCTCTCTGCTCTAATCAGCTCTGTGCTGCCCTGAGCACCGTGGCAAAAATTTTCCAAGGTGCTTAGTCTGACTGTAGCAAAGCTAAACCTGCCTTCAGTTGGGGTGGCTGCAATGGTGACTCAGGCCAACCCTGGAGAAGAGGGGGGTCCCTACACAGTTGTAGGGAAGACAGAATGTCAGGGATGGAATAAAAACCCCACCTGCTTACTAGTGAAAGCAAAGCCTGTGACCTGCCTTGCCTATTTTTCTTAGGATGTGGTTTAGCAAAATTGCCACCATGTGCCTGCAGAGGTGATGAGCCCCAAGCACACCACAGGGCTTCCCAACAGCTGGTATTGGCCACACAGCAGATGATGTGCCACAGCTCTGGGGGCAGAAAAAAAATCAATCCAAGAGGCAGCATGTAACCCCTGAGAAACACAGGCTGTGTGGGGCAGCAGCCCTTGTAGGAAACAGGAGGTGAATTAGAAGCGAAGCAAAGCAAGTGGTGTGGCAGAGCCTGCAGAGGTTCTCCTTTGAAAGCTCTGCATTTGAGATCTGCTGCCCTCTGTTTGTGCCTCCACCCCTCCCAAGCTCAGCCCCTTGCCACAGGAAACTAATTTTCATTTATGTCTTGAATTTCAGCCAGAGAATTACCTTCAGGAAATTTTCATGTTGCTAAATGTGTATCTGTTGAAAGTGAGTGAGGAATAGGGGCTGGAGGGGGGAAGCTAAAAATTTAATAGCATAATGAACAACCATCTTGATTTAGTAGCCTTTAGTTTTCCTTTAGTATGGGAAACGCTAGGTGTGATCTTCAGGGAAATACTCCATTCTGTAAAGCGCTAATCCTAGGAGGATACTTTGCCTTTGGTGGATATACACAGTGTCTGCACACTGTACCCAACATGTTGAATTCTGTTCCTGAACAACCCAAAATTAGCTTTGAGCAGCATCAGCCTACTGTAACAGTGCTGAGTGTCAGAACTTTGCCTGTGACTTTTCAAGAATCAAAAAACAACTCTGCTGAAGAGGCTCTTTTCTCAAGCTGACTTTCACATTCATTTGGGGGGGAGAGGGATGGTGCTTATATTATTTCCTGCATCCATTAAAAATGGCATTTACAGGTCAGGGAGCATTAAAATGATTTCATTTGCAAAAACAAAACAAAAAAAAACCCCAACCAAACAATAACAACTGAAAAACAACAGCAAAACCCTCTCTGCCTTTGTTGATTGTGCACTTTACCAAAGATTTACATTTTTCACATCTGTTGCCTTCTCATTATTGTTTTCATCTTGCATGTAAAGTTGATACAGCAAGATAAACAATCTCCCAGTGGCTGGAGAAGGGGAGCTTAATAATAGCTCTGATTTTTTTTTTAATCCAAAGAATACTAAAACAGCCTGTATTTTTTATGATGTCACAACTAGTAGTGAGTTTGGCATTATCACATTAACTGCTAATGTATAAATGCAACACTAATGCACTAGAATTAAAACATTGTATAATAACCTTCCCTTGGTTCAGCCATTAAAAATACATTAATACTCTGTCTTGCAAATTGGCCTGATGCAATTTTATTCATCAATAACTGGTTTATGGGGTTTTTTGTTTGTATAGATATCTGTGTTTATTTTCTGGAAAATCATTATGACTTTGTCTTTTGCAAAGTAGGTGTCATCGTCATCTCAGGTACACTTATATAGCCTTTATTTTAATTTTTGTTTGCAAAATAGGAGCCAGAACAAGGAAACTTAGTCTTCCTCCTTTTAGCCTGTCCCCAGTCATTGTGCTGGCCAGCTTTATCCAGTGCTGTGTGGTTCAAAATAGCCCTTTGTAAAATTAGTACAGTAGCCATCTCGTGTGCAAATTGAGACTTAATTAACAGATGGTTGTAACTGCTCTCACACCCTCCTAAGAGTCCCACTATATGAGTGCAAAGCAGTTGTTGCTGGAACATGAGAACACTGAAGCAAAGGCTTTTTTGGAGATGGGGTTACATGGGGCTTTTGGGGATTTTTTTGGGTTTTTTTTGTTTCTTTTAAGATATTTTGGAATCTTTTTAAAAATCCCTGGTTTGGAGCAGATGGGGCTCAAGACTGCAAAAGAAGTGTCCCATATAACAGGTGCCACTTCTTGCATCCCCCTTCTACAGCCTGCATGCATCAAGGTTTTAAAGCCTTTAAAAGCAAGCTCAGAGTTGAACAAAATGAGTGCTGGAACAGCAGTGGGCATGTCAAAGCACACTTGAAGATAACAGCTGTCAGGACACAGGAGATGAAAATGCAACCAAGTACACAGGCTACAGAAAAACTTGGCCTTGGGCATTTTGCTTTCACTTCAATAGTTTTAACCCTTTGCACCCCAGAAATTATTGTCAAACTTGGGGAAGCACAAAGGAGGAGAAAATCCTTTGTGAGCTGTTTTCTGAAAATTGAAAATACACAAACAGCTAGTAAATAGCTGCTGGGTCACCATTATAAAGTACAGGCAGGGCTGCATTTAGACAGCTTGGCTTTTATCTGATTGTGAGCAGTGTGTTTCCTCATACAGGAACTACCACCAACCCCATTTTAATCAGTTGCAATTTCGTTTTTACATCTAAATTAGAACAGTTTGGATTGAAGGGGAAGTGAAAAGAAATGTCTGATCAAAGCATTTCTGTAAAGCAATAACTCTCTCTCACTTTAGTTTCATCATGCGTCTCCAGTCTGATATTCTTCATTTTATCCAGATATTAGCAGGACTGTAACTCTAGTGTACTTTACGTCAGCTCTGTGCTTGCAAAGTTAAATAAACAGTTCATGAACCATATTGAAAGTGTCCCCAAAGATCTTGCTCTTTAAAACATATAAGTACAAGCATGACTCAGATTGGAGATGGAGAATAGAAACTTTCAGTTCTGTTGTTGTCGTCTCGAATCCACCTTGATTTGGGAACAACCAAAAATATTCCTTCCTGGTGACCATTCGGGGGCCTGTGTGAAAAGGGTCAGTGGTATCAGTTACTGCAAGTAAGCAGACACATATTTGGCACATGCCTCAGCAGTTCCAGCAAACTGGGGAGGGATGTGAGTAGGGCAGCACTTGATTTGTGGCTAAATTCCCATCTGTGACCCAACAAAGCCTCTCTCCACCAAGCCTGTTGCTCCTGCACTTTCCACCTGTATTATATGCAGTTAAAACAAAAATGGCTATATACACACTTCTGCTAGCATCTGTTCCCGTGTCTGTTGTCTGAAACAAAGCCTAACTATCACAGCCCCTTCCTTCATATTTTCTTTTGACTCACCAAATTGTCTACAGACTTGATATCTAGAGCATAAATGCCAAGACTGAAACGTGCATTCAATTAGATGACTCTTGACTGACCTACATAACAGTTCATTCATGAGATAATGTGACCTGGAGTCATGGAGATAGAAGCCAGTTGATTGAGCTGGGTTGGCTGTGTACACTGCAAACTCTCCAGTGATTGAGGAATCATCTAAAATTAGCCCTACACTGTACGTTGTTGAGAGCCTTTTAAATCCAGCTCTGTTTCGGTAATATTTCTTTTATGAGATGGGCGTATAATTTGTCACATTGTAATTCTTTAATGCTTAACTTTATTAGCGCAAAGTACTTGGGTATCAAATAAAACGAGCAATTAAGTGATTTATGTTTAAGGTCTGCTCTCAGTTCAGGGCGGAGGTAGCCAGCCTCCTGTGAAGGGGCGAGAGCGTGCTCGGTATTTACCACTTCCTTCAGAGAGCGACAAAATGGTGCTTTTTGAAGATGAACCTCGTTGTGCATGTAAATCCCAACTGCCTATTACTGCGCTGCAAGTTAATATGTATTTTTATATTAAAGGTTATTGTGTGTTTGTAGTGAACCACAGGATATTTTCCTTAGCTTTTGCCTACTGCATTTGCGAACTCGCAGCTTTCAGCTGTGGGAAAAGAAAAAAAAGAAGTTAAGCAGGGAGCAAATGGTTTCAGTGCAACGATTAAGCGGCAGTTTTTGTATTACTAAGCCACAAAGGAAGCTCAGATAAAGGTTGTAGGTCAGAAGGAAACCTTGAGGAGCATGCTCGTGAAGCGAGGCACATCAAGAGAGGCTGCAGCTGTCACTTCCACATCTAAGGGGCTGTGAGGTATTTCAACCGTTTTCCTACCCTATCTTGTCTAAAATATTCGTTAACAGCATCATGTGAAATTATCTGGTGCCGTCCAGGGCAGAAGTTCCTCTATTTTTATTTTTTACCTCAGTAAGTGTGGTAGGAGCAGTCTGTGCTCTGTCCCATCCAGTTCCTCTCAGATGAAGCCACTTGGGCACTGCCTGGCGAGTTTCGTGAGGAGGACTGGGGGGACATTTTGTGTAGGGAGGTTTTGTGCTGCTCAAAACACACGTGGGGCCCGGCACTGTGGTTCTTGAGGCTTGCTCTGTTAGTGGGGGCATCTCGTGTCTTCACGTGTGCATTTTTTGCACGCTTTGCCTCTTCCATGTGCTGGTTCGGTGGCTCACGCCGTGCTGACACAGTTTGTGATCCTGTCCAGGCAAGGGTGAAGATTAATCAAAAAGCCCAGGAAGTGGCTGTCAGCTGTCCAGCAGGAGGGTTCCTGAGAGTCCTTTTGTGAGTTTCTTAGTTGTTTTTTTTAATTTATTTGGAGTTTATTTACTTTATGTCATAAAAGAAATGATAAGGAAGTGACAACCTGCACAACAGTAAAAAAACATTTAATTTATTCTTTCACTTTGTATGTTTTGCTATGCTTTCCTATGATCCTTTATTTTTCTTTATGCTGCATGTACATTGTTTGGCTTTGAGTGAAGAAAATGTTGGGTGTGCTGGAGGGGGGGGCAGGGGAGAAACTTTTGTATTTTGCAGGAGTTTTGTGCTTGAGACAGACCACTCGGGCTCCAAGCTGAGGCTGAAATTGCACAGGGCCCAATTAGTGCCTGTTACCTTTGCTGTTGGCTCCTGGTGGGTTGCAGAGACAGAGGTTTAATTAAGCAGAAATGGGGATGTGGAGTTAATGTTCATTATAACTAAAATCAAAGCAGCTGTTTACCTTACCGAAGCCTTGTGTCTTAATGTCCATAAATCTCACCTCGAGGAGAGCTCAGAGGAGCCATCCCCTGTACACGCCTTCACAGACATCCTGTGATATTGTTTTACGTACTAATTTTCTCAACATTTCCTAATCATATTAATTGACACATTAGGGTATAATTCTTATTGTCTGCAGAAATTACTTCAATTAAAACTATTAACATATTACCATGATTGTTCTATTACTGCAACTTGCTTTGTTACTACTCAACAACTACTCTAGCAAACCCAAATATTTGAAATCAGCATAAAATTGTTGTGGCTGTGCTTTTCCTCCTAATGGTCGGATCAGGTCTCTGTAAACTTCCTGAATAAACTCTGTTTCTCTGCTGGGGTTTACTCAGTCAAAAAAGATGTGAGAGGCCGTGACTGTTGCACAAGATGAGTCTAAAAAGTTTGTCTTGATTAGGCTCTGCAGTGTCTAATGGGAGGGCAATCACGGGAACCTGCAGAAAGAGTAAATGCTACAGTGGAGCAAGACAGAAGACAGATAGAAACTGGTCATATTCATGTTAAAATTTTCTTTTTATTTTGTCTTTTCTTGGTCAGAGCTGTGAGTTTCTGGCCTTGCTGTCTTGGAGGAGGAATGGAGGCAATAGACTAGCTTTAATATTGAACATGGTTAAATTCAAAATCATCTTACAGCCAAATGAAACGTGCCCCCTGTGTAAAAGGCAAAAATTTATTGTTAGTGTAATTGAAATCTTAATGGTCTCATCAAAGATCATTATTATTAGTCCAGATCTACTTTTTAAGAAAGAGTGCTGTTATGGGGGAGGGAGGCCTCAATAATACATTTCAAATGGATATACACATATTTCTAAGTATCTATCCCTATCCAAGGTGTTTTGCTCATTCTTACTCCATGAGATTTCATTTTTGGAGCTAGAGTGTGGTTATGGCAAATAGGTACCAAGGGCTTCACTGGGAGGGGTACCTTGATGGGGGCTGGGGTTTCTTCTTCCTCCTTACTATGAGGGGCATAATGCTGATGTCAGCAGTTCCTTCATCCTCATTCTGGGTTCTGCTTCTGGCTATTTTGATGGGTTTTTAATGTTTTCTAACGTGTTTTTACACCTTGCTTTTTTCTCCTTAGATTGCAACACACATTACCTCTACATTCAATATGTATGCAATGCCTTCCATATGTTGGATATTCTATCTTTCATATCCTAAAATCACAGGTTTGCATTTCTTTAGACAGCTATAGGTGAGTTTTTGTAGCCCTGAGGTCCCAAGTGTCAGTCTGTGCCCTCTCTGATACCAGTTCATGCCTCTACTTCTCTGCACTGTATCTTGTGTTGCCTCTTCTGAGTCCTCAGCTCTGATACTACGTCTGTGTTCCTCTGTACTCTTTTAATATCTTGGGATCATAAATATTTCATGCTGTGCATAGTAACTACTTGTTACTACTGTCTGTATAAAAATTACGCTTAAACGACATCATTATGCGAAGATAAGCAAAAGTAAAATATATTAGGCAATAGCCACCTGGTCATTAAGAAAATTGCTGCTGCAGCTAAAGCAGCTAAAACGAAGCTCCAGGCTGGGCAATACGAGTGTAGGCAAGCCTGACATGCCCTGAGGACGTGCAGGCTCAGCACAAAGTCTGTATCCTATTACTGGCACCAGCATCACCCTGTTTACTGGGCTACAGGACTTGAATGTGATGAATGAGATCATTATTTGGGTTTACCCATACTGGCTGAGTGACAAGGACTGTCCCTTCTCATCTTGGATTTCTAGCAACACCTTAAAGTGCAGAAATAGAAAGGGAATACTTTGCCTTTACAGAGCAGATGTATATTGGATGGTATTAGCAGACAAGTTGAACAGAAAACAAGAAATTTGATCTAACTAAGGTAGATAATTGCTGTCATTATTCTAAGTCATATGTATTCTATTCATCTTCATGATATTGCTGTGAAAAAGCTGTTACCCTCCTTTACAGATAGATAGTATTTATCTACAGTTGCCCTACGATGCCTCTATAGTCAATGGGAAGACATTTCCACCTCCATTTTAGTCCACCTGAAGTCTGAATTGCCCTCTAAAATGATTATTTCTCTTTACGGACTAAACAGGAAATCCCACACACATAAATTTAATAAATCTGAGCCAAAGAGATTAGAGATTTGTCTGCAGCAGATGACTTTCAGAGCCTGTGCTTTCACAGCTGTTACTAGTAACTAGCTTAGCTTAAATTTATTTTGTATATGGACTATATAGGTGACTGCCATAGTTTAGATTGTAATTGTTGTTATATACTGAATGAGACATGTCCACATTGCTGAGTGTGGAATTCAATTTTCAAATTTCAGACGAGCAGATAATGCCCTAATCAGTTCTCGTCTATCTAATGCAGGCAGTGGCACTACTCAGTTCTTTTCAGTTTGGCTACTGCTCCAAACTGTTAAACCATCTGCTGATAGCAGCCGAAAAGATGACAATATAATAAATTACTAGAAAAAGTTAAGATGCCTAACATCTGCTCTCCACCAAGCTCGAGCATCTTCTCTGAATTGATGTTCTGTCATGTCTTGACACAGTAAGGGAAGATGCCTGCTCTGAAGCTGTTGCAAATTCAAATCATTTACAGCTGGACCTACATTCCAGTCATCCATCCTAGGCCTAAATAAAGAACAACAACAGAGAAGGGAGAAGACAAAGGCAGGAGAACTAATAGTTTCTCAAAATACCTTAAGAAGTTCCTGGCCTAGGTAAAAGTCCTTATCTACTCATTCTTCATTATGATTAATGAAGAAATACCTAATTATAGCAAGCGGAATTTTGCAAGACAAAAATAGAAACTGCTACCTCTTCAGAGCCACATGACTGTTTGTCCTGAATTATGTTCTGCATAATGTTTTAATCAAATAAAGTTTGCTTAGTAGTATGGATCCTGTTGGTTAGTGCAAACGGAATGCAAACATATTCTAGATAAGATTATGTAGCTCTGAAGGTGCTGGTAGGCAGACACTGTTGAGAAAATATACACATAATATTTACTTAAAACGTTCCTGGATCCTCCTTTGGTGTTATTAGTCTGTCATGAAAATCTGTAAACACACACTTATCAAAAACTCACTGCAAAACATTAGGCAGCTAGTGAAGTCAAATAGAGAGGGTGGATGCCATAGCAGAGCACACTTAATGGTTGAGCTGTGGCTTAACTTACACCCAAGTGCAAACATAATTAAATTAGAAAAAGTCCTGAACCTTAATGTAAGAGGTGTCGCCTGGTTGGAATGCAAAGATGAACCTGTATCCCATCCTACTGAAGTAGAACTGTAGGAGACAGAAGTCCAGAGCTTGAATCCAAGTTAAAAGGTGCAGAAGAAACTAGTAGATGCCACAGTGTTCAGCTCGTTATTGTACTACAAACATGCACAGAGTTATGTGATCTAAGAGAACAGACTTTTGGAATGCAGGGCTCATGGAGGTTGATGTGGCTCTAATTTGGGGGGATTTTCCTTATATTAACTAAACCCAAGTTGTTTTCTAGTTTCCTTTTCTAAGTTTGTTCAAGTCCAAAAATATTCACTGAAAGAAATGTTTTCTCTAAGCATAAGAATTGAATTTTTTTCTGTCTCTGATTTCTCTCATGTACGTGGCCCTAGCAGCTGCTTATACAGTGAACAGGTGAAGGAGAAGCACCTGGAACAGATACCTTGATGGCAGATCTCCTCTGATTTTAAGCCAGCTCAGGGAAATTCCACTGGATTTAAATTCACCTTAAGCAGAAGGATGATCCTTGTAAATAAGTATGAAATAATATAATGCAATTATAATTAATAAAAGAATACAAACATAATAATAAATAGTGTAAATACCTAAATACTCCAGTAGCCTTCACTACATGGTGAATCGACTGGATTTGATTCTGGTAAGTATATTCCACACTGTATTCCCATGAGTCCTTTCTGCCACAGATCTATCATCCAGCCATCCATGAAAATCTGTCCCTGCAGGTCTAGATTAGAAAATGCTCCCCCATTTCTTCTTTGTAACAGTGGTGTTCATCATTCACTCTGCTGCTTCTCCTTACCTCCTTCGCTCCCCTGACAAGACCTCAGGGCTGCTGGTTTGTGTTCCATAGGACCAGCAAGCTAGTCCTGAGCTAGGCCCAGCAGAAGCAGTAAGCAAGTTATATTTCAGCTTCTGTGATTTGGCAAGCATGGGCTATGATGTGGCAACAGTGAAAGAAGGAGCCAGCAGGTTAGCAGCAGGAGCAGAGAGTATCAGGGTGATGGCTAATCTGAGATTCTTGCCATCAGTGCATCTGAATGTCTGTCTAGGAACAGACTCTCAAGTTTATGTCATATTGCACCAGCCTGGAGTAGTCCTGAGGGCTTTCTCAGATGAGTTGGTGTGGTTTGTACGGTCCAGTGCTGTGTGGAAAAGGTGGGAGAGTGTAAGTCTGTGTGCATGTGCATGTCCTTGACTGACATATTTAACCTAATGCAGTATTAAACCTATAGCTGTCACTGTCTCATCCCAGCATGGTGACCAGCTGTGCCTGACTGATAGAACAGGCTGTTTTCCCGTTTAAAGGCATTATTTATAGCATTATCTTTCAGAGGAAGGTGTGAGACTGGTGTATTTGGCTGGATAGCAATTCCAGTATGTTCGTCTGCTACAGGGTAGAGGTGATGTTTCTAATCAAGCTGGGGCCGAATGGACTTTGCAAGAGGAGCGAGGTGAGATTCCTAAACAACTGAAAGGGTTTGGTTCAGAACAAGCATTAATCAGTCATTAAAAAGCAATTGCAAATAACATTACTTTCTGTCCATCTCTAGTGTTTCTCAAGCACGTCCCCGAAAGCACGACACCATTCTGCAGGTTTAGCAGTAATTTGAATGCAACAAATCGTACCTGCAAAGCACAGATGTTGAAAGCTGAAAAATCTGAAGGTGCCGTATGTTTCCTGTAATTGAAAGCAGGTGCCCTGAAGGAAACAGAGATTCTGTTTCAGTTTATGAAGTATCTAGTTGGCAGAGCAGGCAAAAAATACCTGCTAAAACTTCATTCACTAGGACTGGATAAAACAGATTAAAACTGTTGTTTTATGATAGCTCTCAGGGGCTCAAACTAGGGATCAAGATCCTGTTGTGCTGGGCACCACAGACAAAAGGAATTAAGTCACAGAGTTTGATTTAGTGAATAAATGTATCTACATGTATTTAAAAGATGGGATGAGAAGGAAGATGATGATACATAGACCTGCTGGAGCAAGTCCAGAGGAGGGTCACCAAGATGATCAGAGGGATGGAATATCTTACTCCTATGAGGAAAGGCTGAGAGATCTGGGGGTATTTCATCCTGGAGAAAAGAAGTGTCTGGGGAGACATTATAGCACCTTCCAGTACCTATAAGGGGCCTGGAGAGAGACTTTTGACAAGGACATGTAGTCTTTGACATAGGCATAAGACAATGGGAAATGTCTTTAAGATGAAAGAGAACAGGTTTAGATCAGATATTAGGAAGAAATTCTTTCCCATTAAAGTAGTGAGGCGCTGGAATTGGAACAGGTTGCTCAGGAAACTTGCAGATGCCCAATCCCTGGAAGTGTTCAAGGCCAGGTTGGACGGGGCTTGGAGCAACCTGGTCTAGTAGAATGTGACCCTGCCCATGGCAGGGGAGTTGGAGCCAGATGATCTTTAGGGTCCCATCCAAACCCAACCATCCTGTGATTCTCGTATGTGATAACCCTGGCTTGTGCAGCTCTGAAACCAGGCCCGGCATCTCCAGCACTTTGGGTCTATCCCACTGTGCATCGGAGTGGATGCTGCATCCCAGGTCTGTATCTCCTAGTGGTCCCACTCCTGAATGCTTGTGTCATTGCTTTAGTGAATGCTTGGAAGAGTAGGCTGCCAATCTGTCTTTTGCCTTGCTATTGTATATAAACAATCCAGGCCTAAAAATGAATAAAAGGTATGAAAGTTTGTGCTTTTGAGGGTGACTTTCTGGGAAACAGCCTGCACAGTGAAGCCTGCAGGATAATGAACAGGAGAGAAGTGCCCAGTGTGTCCTACCTGTGACGACTCCACCTGCAGACTTCACAAGTCTGCAGGGAGGGTTTTTTTTGTGTGTCTGGGCCTTAATTTACTTATGGACAGTAATAAAAGCCCCAAGGGTCATCTGACAATTATTTAGTCAGTGTTTACAGGGGATTTTGCCTGATCTGTGGTACTTTTAGGACATGTGAGAGTCAAATGTTATTACCTTATGAGATTTAGTAGAATTGTATTCAAGCTGAATATAGCCTGTGGGTGTAAGTAGTATTTGATACTTATAGAGAGAAGAACAAAATAAGAGAAAAGCACTCCAAATCATCAAAATGGACTGATGTTTCCAGCCAGCTTTGTAGTGTTGCAGTTTGAGCAAGACAGGACTATGCCCCCTTCTGTTCTGTGTTTTGTTGGCTATAGCATGCATAGAGACTAAACAACTTTGATCAAAACATTTTTGAGCTCTTCCTCTGGTGAAACAGATAGTGCCTGGCACAGTATCGTCATACAGTTATTTCATCTCCCTCAGAATACTTTTCATAAGTTCTGAAACTGCTGAGTGACCTGTGTGCACCAGGCTCAAAGCTCTTGCTCCAAGTCTTGGACTACCATTTAATGACTGCAGCACTTTCACTATATTCTTTCTTTTTGTATTGCTCACAATTTTCCCCCTTACTTTAATACTAGGCAGACATTTTTTAGGACTTTTTTTTCTTTAGTCTATCAAGCCACTTGAAAGAGAGGAAAAAAAAAAGTCTTTTCTTCACATTGTGACAGAGAACGTAGGTTTTGCTGAGAAAATAGTGAATTATGTTTACCACCTTTTTCTAATGGGCAAGAATAGATAGGAAAACTTGTGGGAGGGAAAAAGTCAAAGAAAATACCTGATTTTCAATATATATTAGTCTGCTTTTCTTTCTTTTTGACAATCTTTTTTAACTGACTTAATACTGGATCTTAATTACAGCCAAAATTTTAGAGACTAGGAATTTAATGACTGTCCCCATCATTTCTCTCTGTATAGTTTTCTATACATGAAAGGTCAATGTCAGTCAGACTGTACCATTTAGCATGAAGATGAATATAGAAGCTAAAGAGGATTTAAAAAATACATGATCTGGCATTTGAAACTGAGGTCTGGCAGTTGAGTCCTGGTTTTATTCCTTTATCTCCTGGTGACTTAGACGTTGTTTCTGATGGGGTGTATTTACAGATTTAATAGCCTTTTTGTCCTACCATACAGCAGTGGAGAAAGTCCTGCAAGGGCTAAGTCAGATTTTTAGATAGGTTGAATAAGTGTCTGGCTGATGTTACCCCTCTCCCTAGAGACAGTTCTGTGCAGCAAGTATGTAAAGCAGGGTTAATACTCTCCACACCTCACAGAACCCCAAAGAGAAGTACATTTACCTAAAAATCTTTGTCAGGGATTTCTGGTCCCCTCATTCCTTATTATTGACTGTAGAAAGAAGGGAAAGTGTCTGGGTTACTAATGTGGTGTTTACCGAGGCTCCTGTAGCTCAGTGAAATCCATCTGAGCATTAAGTGCCTTAATTTTCCCATCTGTGAAACATAGGTTATGTCTCGCAGTGCAATCATGAGCCTTGCTGCTTCTGTGTTCAGAATGCCTGCAGAAAGAAGGCAAAATTAAAAGACAAGGCATGATTCTGATCAGCTTGCTGTTTGCTCTGAAAACTACAATGTCCAACCTGTAAGTATAGCACAGGTGTGGACATGCACAGGACAAAAAGCCATATTTCTTTCTGCTTTTAGGTGTTGTTAGGCATTTCAGGAAAGCAGTGGAATACTTCCAGTCAAGTCTTGGAAATACCCATTTTAATGTACACAGCAAAGGTGGAGGAACCTTTGTTTATTATTTGAATACTTGCAAGCAATCTTCATCTGCTGACTTGCTATTCTTTGTCTTTAGCTGCTCACTTTTGATAATTGTATAACCTTTCAATTGAAAAATGCATATATATTACATATGGCTTTATTAGGCATTGTTAAAGAGTCCACCAACAACAGCCAGCCTGCAGAGATGACCATTAGTTGTTCTTACAAATATGGTAACAAATGACAAATTTCTGAACTTCTGAGCTTTTCAAGAAATGAAACCTGTCTGAATAAGCCACATCTTCATGTCATCCCTCTGTCTTTCTCTGGAACCACATAAAACTCCCTTCTGACATGTATGAGCCTTTTACACTTCCAGTGCCCCACATGGTTTACATTTTCCTTGCTCTGTCTTCCCATCTGTGTGACCACATCAAAGGGTTTGAATTGTAGTTAAAAGTTTTAACATAGATAAAATAATTGAGAGTAACAATTATATTTCAGGAAAATGTCATTGAGGATATAAAAAAGAATATTTCTTTTTTTACTCTTTGCCTGATGTAGGTTGAAGATGATTCATAAGTTTGAGCTACTCATTGATGATCCTTGGACTTCAAAGCACATCAGTATGAAGTAGTCTGGTGGTGTCTGACCATCTTATCTGGTTTTTTAGGTGTTTTAAAAGGGAAGTTGAACCTTAGAGTCAAACTGGCCAACAGATAAAAGTGAGAAGCTATTGTCTCAGGCTGTTCACAATTTAGTCTCTGTCTTTCAAGTCATTTGAACAGCAAGCGGTTCCAAAGTACACATTTAGCATTCACTCATTGGGTTTTCCTTTTTCTGTCTGCAGCCATTTCTCCTATGGAAGCAGAATTACAGTCTCTGAAAATTTGACCTCATTGGTGCTCACAGATGCTACACTGAAGATGAAATTACTCTAACTGCACTTCCTTGGGGCTGCTAAAAGTTTTCTGTAACTTCAGCCACTGTGATGGGATGTTTGGGATGACTCTTACTTTTATAACTGCATATTTAATTGCATATCTTAGAGAGGGGAGAGTGCTACTGTGGAATAACTTTTCCCTTCAAGGTAACAAGGTATGTTACCTTGTTTAAGTTTTCTCATTTATGGCTTTGTCATGCATATATAGTATCAACTGTTCTAGAATAACCTTCCTGTATTTAGAGAATGAGCTGAGTTTGCAAATTGTTATAACCTACACTGAGCTTTCTTCTCTGTTTTTAGGTGCAGAGAAATCGAATATCTAATTTCTTGGGATGCCTAGGTTATCAGGCACTATAAAATATCCATCACTCGTTCCTACATCTAGTAGTCATGCAGAGAATAAAAATCTCAATCCCTAATTGCTGCAAATCACCATTTTTAGAAAAGTAGGACAGGTTTTTTGAATGAAATCTGAGATGATCTGGTGATCTTTAACCTTAGCAAGAAAGTTCTTCGCTAGTAGGTGGCATGTAATTTATCAAAACCAAAAAGCTTTCATACTTTCTATCGTGTCATATAAGACTCAACTGCTGCTGAGATACATGAGAAGAGGTTATGCTGTCCCTGGAAGAAGAATTATCTTGTTTCATACTCAGTGCTATTTCAGTTTCCTCCCTTCGTGATGTGGTGGGTTTCTGTTGTCACTTCTCTTTTTCATAAGGTATTGTTCCTGCTGCTTAGTAGTAGGAGTAGGATCATGTGATAGCTGAGGTTTGAAGGTCCCTCAGGAGATCTCTAGTCCAACCTCTGGCTCAGAGTTGGGTCAGCTGTGAAATCAGACCATGTTTCTCAGGGTTTGATACAGCTGTGACTTGACAACCTCCCAAGGTGGAGACTGCACAGTGTTTGTGGGCAACCTGTTCCAGTGGTTGACTGTCCTCATAGGGAAAATATTTTTCCTTCTATCCAGTGAGACAATCTCCTTTTAACTTGAATGTGTTGCTTGTTGTCTTCCCACTGTTGTGCCATATAAGGGACCTGGTCTTGTTCAGCCTGGAAAGGAGAAGGCTTCAGAGGAACCTTCCTGTACTTACGGGAGGTTATTGAGAAGACAGGAACAAGCTCTTAAATTGGTAGATATTCCTGTACCATTTTATCAGTGAAGGTTGGCCTGGAGCTGTTCACATCTTGAGAAGACTTTGGTAGAAGATGCTTTAAAGGGAAGCAATCTCATTTCTGCCAATTGGAAACGTGTGAATTTAAGGGAGTCTGTCCCCCCTTCTAGTCTTTGACTTAGGGAATCCTTTCTGCATTGCATGACATCTTGTCTGTCTCGTGACTGAAACTGCCTGCCACTGCCTTAGTCCTTTGGGCATCCATAATCCATCAGCAGCCTGCTAATAGATGCAGTGAGACTTGTTCTGCTCCAGGTTACCTAAACAGATACAGCAGGTTTCCCAAACAGATACAACAGGTTTCCCCTCGATTGCTAACACTACGTACACAAAAATAGGAACAGTTGTCTCCATTTTTGTATATGTCTGAATTTTCTCTGCAAGAGCTGTCTCATGTTAACTTATTGCCTGAAGTTATACAAATTACTTCTCCAAATGGTTAACACTTAAGGAAATGGGGAAATTGTTGTTCAGACCATACCTATCAGTCTGGGTAGCAAGTACACAAAAACTTGTTTCATTGTAAGGCAAAGCAGCACCCAAAGGCAAAGAATTGCATCAGTGTTCTTGAGCTATTTAATAACATGGGGTTTGTTTGTTTGTTTTTTAAAATCTGCCAATAAATAGACATCTATTTGAGCTATTTTTTTAAAGCATTTGGGACTATGCTGTAATTTCCTTGTTATGTATGTCTAGGTTTTTGCATTTTTTTGGTAATCTTAAAAGAGAAATGAAAGCAGATTACTAGTCAGGGCTTACTCTCTAATTTGTATTTCTAAATCTTACACAACCCTGTTCTCCCAGGATGACAAATTACTTAGGTACCAATTCCAGACCTAAATGAAACAAACCTCTGCTGTATTTTGCTTCTGATCTGAATGAAAACTAGTATTTGTAGATATTTAATGAAAATAATATCCTTCCCAAAGATTTCAAAGGACTTCCTACATTTCCCATTTTCAGGTGTTCATTGCTACAGCTAATCCTACTTGTGCTGCATCCAAAGCACACCTGCAGATTTCACAAAGACAAAAAAAACTTCTTCAGCAGAAAAAATTTTGTCTTCTGAATCTGGAGGGTCATGAAAGTAAGGAGTGGGGAATAGAGAAAGAGGAGGATTTGAGATTTCATGGCAAAGGGCTTCTGTTTCAGGAGCAATGCCTAGTAGCTAGGCTGATGCATTTTAAGATGTGACTAAAAAAAAAAAAGAGGATTAAATTTTTTTTACAGCTGTTTAAATTTCATCACTGTCTGTGTAAAAGCACATCAACAGCTTTATGAGACCAAACTGAATGTTAACCCAGCCTAGTAGCCTGATTCCACAGAAGCCCATAGGTAATGTAAAAGTGAAAATAAACAAAATAATGGTGAAAGTGCTCAAGGATTTCATTCCTTTTCTGTTCCCATATTCTCTCTCATATGTTTTCAAAGTATAACATGCTGACTTCAAAACTTGAAGTTGCACCTACATGTTTGTTTTAAATAGCTTTCATTGAATTTCTTTCCTATCAGGGAAGAATTTGGTGGATCCTTTTAAGCCCTCAAACACTGGGCTATTTTGAGAACTAGATATATTTTCAAGATATCACTGTTTGCTGCTGCATTATTATACGCCCCTGTACATTAATAGTGCTGAGTTATTAGCCTCATCCCACACATTCTGTGTTGATGCCAGCAGGGTGAATCAGAAAAACATCTGCCTGGGAGGTAGAAATGTGGTTTTATATATGAATAAGTAAACATGAAAGCTCTACACCTTTTGATTTGAACTCACACCCGAGAGCACAGGAGAGAGCTGTGAATATCTGCAGTTGGGAACTGGCCCTTGTGCAAATCCCATGTGAGCAGGTTGGAAGGGATAAGGTGTCTGTTCACATCAGTGTTAATGAAGAAGAAAATTGGCAGAGCAACTGCTTCCTCCAACAGTAAAGCTACGGATGTTGTGACACTGGGATACACATGCTGTTACTTCCTTAGCATTCATGAACTACTTTGCCATTAATTTATGTCTGTGTTGCATTGCTTGAACTTAAATTCAGTGCAGGAAATATTTAAGGTGATGTTGATCCTTCCCATATTTATTTACTTATTTCTTTATTTTAGCAATAGCCTTTTTCTTTTGATATTTGAAATATTTTAATTTTGTCCCTTTGGGATGAATGGGGTATGTTAAGCAGTGTAACTCCTGAGGGTTATGCAGCTCAATGGGGTTGATGGGGAGATACAGGGTAGGAAAAAGACTGCTTAAAATAAACAAGGAGCAGTTCTTGAGTATATTGACACTCAGAGAAGTGCACCCATTTAGATATCCCAGAACACGCTGAGCTTTTAGTAAATATCTTAATAGGCTCAGGGGCCACAGTGATCCTGCTGTTGATCCTACGAAGTTTTCTGGCAGCTGACACCTCCATGGAAAAGCAGGAATGTCAGCAGGTGAAAGCAGCATTAGCATCTTGACAGATGTGTGTTGTAACAGCATCTTTAGACAGGCTTGAAAGTAAAACAGAGCTCACATGTTTCTGAAAGTTATTTTTTGCCACAATTACTTGAGTTTGAAAAGTCTTGTATTGAAAGGTACCCATAATAAAACCAGGTCTTTCAGAGGTGGCTGCACAGCCTTTCAGGAACAGCCCAGGGCTCTGTCACTCAGTTCTGCCCAAAGGTTGCATTATTAAGAGCAAGATGGAAACAGAATTCTCTTTCTTCTTTAATCTGCTCCCACTTTATCTTTTTATGCATTTAAAAATATTTCATTGTGTACCATGATAGAAATTCATCAGAAACCTGGCAGATAAGAAATCCTCCAGCCAGTGAAGATGCTGTACAAACAGCAGAGCTGTAAGTATTTAGCAACATCACAGTAGCCTTGTTCCACATTTGCAATTAATACACGTCTGTGTTTGCATTTGTTATAGGACTCTTGACAGCACCAACATAACAAGAAAAACGAACAACCTGAGTAATAAATCTCTGGAGGCATTCAGCAAGTGCCATAGGGCTCATTAATCTTGATTATTCCCCATAATAGATAACTTCACAAATCATCTATTCTCCCCAATCATGCACATAAGGATAATGTATATGTAATAACCTCCCATACTGTAAAACCCCAAATAGAATTTCATTTTTAAATATAAGTCTTGACAAATGCAAGACAAATATTTATAGAAAAAGGATGGGTATGAATAACAATTAACTGGACTGAAACAAGTGGGACAGACTGTTGTGAGAAGAAGGCAACATCTTTCTTTGGGTTTGTTGGTTTTGCTTTGTGGGGGTTTTTCCCTTTAATTTATGATGTCTCTATTTGAATCAAGGAATTCAGTTATTTGTAGCCTGAAGTAGATGGGGTTTTCTTCCTGAGAGTTTTGGCCAGGGAGATAGAGCAGTCTGCAGCTGCAGTCCTCATGCATGCTCTTTAAGGAATGAAGACAACAAGAGCAGCTAAGAAAGACCCTGAATTCCAAACAATTTCATATTTTTAATTTATACTACTGATTGCTTCTTTTTCTTGCACTCTTCCCAAAGCCTTCCTTTGAAAAGTTTCAGAGTTACCAAAGAAAATCATAGCTTTGATTTGACGTGGTGTTCACCTGTTTATCAGCTTTTCTCAACTATAACTTAAATATGCCGGCAGAAGAGATCTATGAAAAACATCATTCAGAGTAAAAGTGTATATGATCCTTTCAGGAAGAATAGCAGAGGTGCTCTAATACCCATATTTGCAGTCTGAGCCTCAGCTCAGATAACTGTGGTTACCTTAAAACTGATTGTTCAAACAACAGGAAGTATAGGAGACATTAACTTTTAAAAAATATACAAAATATTCTGGTTTAAATGAAATCAGTATTAAAAAAGAAGAAGCAAGTGGAGTGAGGAGGACAATAAAAGAATTTTTTTTTCCACAGAAGTGGTCCAGTACCTTTTATATCTTTGTAATTGTAGTGACCTTAACCTGGTGCTTAAGTTCTGCTGATTGAAGTCTCAGAAGTGTCAAGCTGTATTCACAGCTATCCTTCCTCTTACACAGTATAAAGCAGGAGATTTGATTGCCCTCATCTCTGCCCACATACCCACTTTGCCACCTTTCTTCTCCCTCCCTCCATGTGTCCAAATGCTCTCAAAACCCCAGGATTTTGTTCTGTGACCTGGGGCACCAAAATAGCAGTTTCGTGTGAGTGGAAAGGATTTTACAGAGTAATAACAGCTTTAGGGTGGGTTTCCTCTTGTTTGCTGTCCCTCCTCTACCCTTTGTATCAAGTAGTCAGGATTCATTTCCTTAAAATTTAATAGAAAAGAGAACATATCCCTCATCTTTTAGGGCTGAAAAAAAGAACAAGCTGAGATTTGGATCCTTTTTCTTTTTTTTTCAAAATCTGCTGTGCCATTAATTGAGCAGTTCTGTTTCTTTAATTGTTTTGCACGTGAATGCATAATATGTATCTATAAAGTATCAGTCTTTTAATAGCCTACACTGCATGTTCTGCCTCTGTTCCTAAATACATACATGGTAATCATTTCCACAGGCAAAATACCTTCTGACAAAGAGGTGAGGAATGGGTCTTGCCTCTAAGAAGTTCTAATAAGGGGAGGAAAAAAATATTATAAAATGTTCACAATCATGTAAGTTTGATTGAGCGGACAAAAGATCACGTATATTTGGCTTTTGTGTTTAGACCTTTGTTTCTTCAGACTTCTGCAAAGAATTTTTTATGATAGTGTCAAACAGCAATGCATTCTGGCTTGAAATTTTTCTTTCATATCAGCACAGTCTAGTTGTTTGAAATAGAGTTTCAAATCAGGATAAATAGGTTGTATTCTTAACTGTCTGAGAAAAATTCAAATGACTCCCTTAATCTCTCTTGGCCTCAGTTTCTCCCTGTATAAAACTATACTTATAATGCTTCACCATCTTTGTAAAACATTCTCCTCATCTTCTGATGAAACGAATTATTTTAAGTTCAAAGTGTTACTCTTAATGAAAGAATGAAATACTTTATATAAACATCAAAGAACTGTTTGTACCAAGTGTTTAATCTGCCATAAGGTGCTCCCGTATCTCAATTAGCAATATTTTCTCATTCACTTCTCCATGAAAAGGAACGTGTTTGGTGATCTGGATGCCATGTGATACAATTCCATCAGTGCCAATGTGTGCAGTAAACTAAGTGCAGTGTTTGACATTGGCCATAATATCCTATTCTGTACAGAAATGAGCTCAGCAATGGATGCAGAGTGATGGATTCACTTGTAATCATTCTCCTTCCACTGCCCTGCTGGGTTCATTTCTCTCAACAGCCAGGAGTCAGTGCTGGAGAGCAGCTGGAGCTTGGCAGTTCAGGTTGTGATCCAGTGGGTTACTGGCTGATTGTGACGCTTGGACCCATCTTCAGATAATGCCACTTGCAATCATCTCCAAAAGTGTGAACATACTTGTCTTTTGTTGAGGGAGATTATCAAAAATATAGGGATTGTTTCTTACAAGTCAATGCAAAAGGCCAGTTACTCAGGTAAGAATTGACACTAGTTGACCACTAACAAGAAGAGGTGAAGCAAGTGGAAAACATGGTATGTTCTTAAGTGGTTTAAACAACCATTTTAGATTTATCCTATTTGTTGAACTTCGGTACTTCTGGCCAGTCTCAGTTCAACCACATTAACTTGATTGCTTCTGTAGCTCTGCCATTGATAAATTGCAGAGTGGCAATGGTCTGTCTGCTTTCTGTGTTTACCCAGAGCAGCAGGCTACAGGTTAATGCCTCCTTTCAAGGAAGTGCTTTTTTAGGAGACAGTTGAAAGAAGAGGAGAAAGATGGGTCCTGAAGAGCTTCTCTGCATGGGAAAGTTAACGAGGATGCTTCTTCTGGAAGTATGGAAGAGATGTGCAAGAAGGCCAACACCGTAGAATAGAGGGTGGATTTGATGTACCTTGCCCCTTGTCTGGGTTGAAAAGGAATAAACACCGAGAGTAACCAATAGTCATGGATAACTTAAGTCCTGAAGGACAAAATTTCTGTTGATTCAACAGTCTGACTCTGATACTGTTAGCCTTTTTTGCATCTTGAAAAGGCATTAAAAAGCCTTTTCTTTTTTTGTTATGCTGATATAGTGGTACAAAAGGGGATAGTGACCCTTCTGGTTTAAACTGGAATTACAGGGCTTAAACTGGTAAAGGGTAGAGTTAAGCAAAGCCAGAATATGAAAGTCAGGGCATCTTTTCATCTCTTTAATTGATGGTGGAAAGAGAGAGGACAGCACTGTATCAAGGATGAAGGAACTGTATCTGGAGTTCAAGTACTCAAAGGGTTACAGGAAGAAACTGGTCTCCTTCCATGATAACATCTAGTATTGTGAGGAGACAGCACTCCACAACCCTTCCGGTGGTATCTCCTTTTACCTGATAAACCATCTCCATAAGCACTTTGCCAGTACTCCTGTGCTTCCATCAGTGGGATCAAGTGACCAAAACTCAGTTCCCAGTGTAAACAGAAAAATACATTAGCTGGTAATTTTTAAGTTGTTTGGAAACTTGACAAGTGAAAGCAGCCCTAAATACATCCAGATTCAAAAAACCATTACCCTGAGTATCTGAAATAGGAGTTGTGGTTGTGACAGACTCCCAGTGCTCACATCTCCGGAGCTGAAAGAGGAGAAACACGTCTAAACTCAGATGCCCAATTTAGAAATAAATTTATACAAGCTCTCAGTCTCTACACTAGGACCTGTGTTACAGAAAAAAAGTTTATGTAATGCTATTTCCATTACAAATAGAGACTAATTTTCTAAAAAAGTCTCTTAATACTGAGCGAACAAGCAAGTTTAGTACTAAAAACATTCTCAGTGCTTCATTGCATTGGCTTTACAATATCATTTGCACGTCAAATTATATTTCATCTTATGATTTAGTAATGCCAGAAGTATAGATCTAATTCTCTGTCTCATGGTACCCTTAAAGATGGAAGATTGCTTTCCATGGAGTGTAAAACTCAATTTGTAGTCATGTGTATAAAACATGACTTTATGGCAGATTAGCTTGCTGTAGATTTAGTTCTCTCTGACAGTGAACTGAAAAATATTAGCATTTCTCTGAACACAATATTAATGGCAGGAAGAAAGTATTATTGTAACATAGAAAGTAGAATGGGATTTTCTGAAAGCAGAAGAAAATGTATTTAGGGATTTTGGAGGAGTTTAGTAGAGTTGGTTTAGCTTTTTTTCTTTTCCTTGACTTTTTTCTCCCCATCTCTTCCCCCCACCCACGCCCCCCACCTTTGTGAGTCATTTTGAGAAACAAAAGTATATTTGCAGTTGTCAGACTGACCTTCCAATGATTTTAAATAAAACAGCAATTATAGTAATGGAGGATGTCTTTGGATCACATATGTTTCAAGTGACTGTAGTCAATTTGAATATTCAGATATTGTTAAAGGCTTTCTTTGCCTTGCTTGCCAGTCAGATGTGCTTGCTTTTTCTGGTGGAAGGAGAGGGTGTAAGCAGAATATTAGAGTGATCATTTGTGTGCAATTCATTATTTACAGTGCTGTGATGGTGGTGTAACACTGTGATGATAGTGCCAGTTTGTTGAAGCAGGTGAACATCACCTTCTGGGTGTGACAGGCTGTCCCTTGGGGTACCAAGTACTTAGAAATGAGTCCAAGCCAAATAATGCACCACTGAACCATCACAGCCATGTGTTGCACTGAGAGTTTTAACAGAAGAGGTGGAAGAAGGAAAGGAAAAGGAAACCAAGTAGACACTATAATTAAATGTTTATGGAGAGTGCTTCCTTCTATTCTATATCCTGAACTTGAATTTTTGCAGCCTATCTTGTATGTATCTGCCGGAGTGATCCAACATGTTTATACAGAGTCTGCTTTTATAATGTGACTGATACTAATGAAATTCTTTATGCCTAACTCAAAGCTAATATATTCAAGATACAAATGATATAGGGGGGCAGAAAAAGCATTGCAACAATTTAGCTGCAGTTGTAGAAAGGTTCCCCATGCTTCTGTTTTAGCTGAATACTTTTTATTTATTAATTGTGTTCATTTTAATTCCACAGAAAGTCAAATAACGATGTGTGAAAACAGCATAATTAAGCTTTGATAATTCTGCAAAAGTAATAACTGAATTCGATCTGCTTTTAATCTTTCAAGCTATTAATTGTATCTATCCCTTATTCCTACAGTTATCTCTTTTCGCATTCAGTTCTCTTTGATTAACAGGCAGTGGAGGTCTACCTGCTTTCTTGGGTCTGACACAAGCTCTGCTTGCTTTTAAAATACCTTTCAGTGTGATTACTGATCCTTTGTTTCTATTGAGGAAAGCATTTAAGATTGCAAATGATGTGCTAAATTGTCCCATTCTTTACAGAATATTTTCCAGTTATTCCAAAGGTTGAAAATTAAGAGTGTGCATGTTCTTAATTATGCATGCTTATATTAATTCATATTTTCACTAATTTTCTTTCATTCTTAGCTACAGCTTATACAGCATGGGACCCAGTCCTACAAATATGCATGTGATTAAATTAATTTTTCTCACCAGAATTAGTTTTGTTGCTATTGCTTTTTACAATCTCTATAGGACCTGCTTTGCAACATATACTACATACAACAGGGTGCACTTGTTGCTGGATGAAGTTTATTGCACAGTCAGAGCAGGGTGTTAGGGATGGAGGGCTAAACTGGTTGCAGTCTCCCTGATGTTGACTGGTTTGTAACTGGTTTGTAATGGCTCAGTCCCCCAGAAAAACCAGGCTGCTGTGGTGGGGCAGCCTCAGATCAACAAAGTGAGTGGCAGTAAGTTGGAGGCGAAGACAACAGGGGCACGCAGAGCCTGTTCCCCCAGCCATCCTGCTGGGGTGCTTGTTTTACAAGCTATCACAAAAGATATTTCTAATCTATAGGTGGTGTTCTTTAATCTCATGGAGGTCTCCTTGTCTTTGGTGGTAGTGCTGGAAGTTAAGTGGGTTTACTCTCGGAGTTACAGTCAACCTACCCTGAGAATTCAGTCCTAAAATCGTCTTTAAAATAGATGCTTCTTTGCCAAGCAGTATCTCAGGTTTTGTTTACCATTGCAACAAGGCAGAAGTTGGGACAGAGGGACCTCTCTGCTGTGATTTTCCTCCCACTGCCCCAGGGGGAGGTGGGGAGGCACACACAGCTTTTCCTCCAGGAAAAACCTCAGAAATGAAAGAAACCTGGTCTTTGGCTTGTGCAGAATTGAGCACGTGCCCCCACACAACCATGACCCAGGTTTGCAATGCTCATCTGTGCATCATGGACTTGTGGTCGCTGTCTGGCTGGGTGACCCAAAGGCAGCCAATGTCATCACAGCCTTCACAACCAGCCTGCTTGACAGCATCTGTCCCAGGTAGGGTTTGTCACTTCCTCTTGCCCAATACAGTTTCCCCCTTTGCATTTGTTGTGGCGATGGTAGAAATGCATTTTGAGAAAAAACAGGGCCAGAAAGGTATGCTTGCTGTAAAAATCTCAAGGATGTCTTAGCCTTGAGGGGACTATAGTGATGCCAGTTGTTAACCCTCTCAAGAAAAGCATTTACTGAAATGTCAACATTTATTTTAAGCTGAACAGGCCAGGACAAGTACTGAGGGTTTCCTGTGGTTCATGTGGCTCGGTGACATGTGCTCAAACTATTAACAGCCAAGCCCACCCGAGGGCTGCAAATAGGCAGGTAGTCACCAAAAATACATCTTACTCCATTGCGATAGCAATATCTGCACGTCTCAACTTCCAGAACATGCTCTTTCCCTGAATACGCTGCTCAGTGTTTCACAGTTTACACTGACATTCAGAGCCTTCACCTGATGGGCTGTGCTCTGTGGTACAGGAAAAGAATATCCATGCCTGCCCACCAAGTGCAAGGAAACGAACCTTACCCACACACTCCTATTAATAACAGCTTAGATGTTGCTACTACATGGTGCAACTTAGACCTTGTCACTGCTTAGCACAACAGAAGTTTGTATTTTGCATGCAAGGATCAAATTTTTCACGTGTAAGTATTTGGAAACACATGCATATGTGCATTTTTGAAGGGCTCTCAACATGCCTGACACAAGCACCTTTTGTCCTAACAGTTAATGAAATTTTGGCGTTTCTTTAGAGCCCTTACAGATCCCTTGAGGATTTGAAAGTTATTTGCAGAAATTTCAAGAGGCATTTGAAATATTTAAAAAAAAAATAGACACGGGTTTTAAATAGTTAATGAATGCACATCATTTACCTAAATAGTGTTTTTATAGATCTTTGCAAATATGACATTAATTAGGGAAAGTAACTAAAGCTGAAGTGCCACAGAATGTTAATCCTCAGCATCAGTAATTAGCTGTGGAGGAGAATTTTTAAAAATGTTTCCAGTTTATATCATTTTGTTTTGGAAGAAACACAAATATGTGAGTTGAATTATTAAGAAAACAAATGCGCCTGAAATAAAAACCAACAAGAAAACCTGAAACAAACAACCTCTTAAGGAGCGGGTGGGTGTATCTGTGCTGTTGCAGTGAGCAGGTCCATGGCTTTACTGGCTCTGGGATGAAAGATAAATCCAAGATAAACCTCAGCTATTCAATCCTTGCTCACTCTCTTCCCATGGTGTGTGCTGTGTGTCCTGTGCACCAGAAGGGGATGTCAGTCCAGCCAGCAGAGGATAACTGCATCCTTCTATTGCCAATGGCCCTTAGACCAGGCAGTGCAGACAGCTGCACAGCAATTAATTTGATTGTGGTTTTAACCAACTAGTAAAGGCATCTCTTTGACTCTCTCCCTCCTGCATGCCCTGATAATTGTTTTGTTTATCTGCACAATTTGACTCGCCACAGCGGGCAGTGGAAGGGCCGTCTGCATTGTTTGTCTTCTGAAATTGTTCAATGAAATGACTCAGAAGATTCAGGAAATTAATTTTTGTAGTCTAGATATATGGTGAAAAAAAAGAAGGCTTTGAAGTGGTGATGTCAGTGTAGCCACTCTGAAATTCATGAATCAGCCGTTGCAAGATTTTCAGAGGCTTAAAAACTGAGAATTTTTTTTAAATAGTTTTCATCCTTTTTAGTTGCCTATTGATATCTGAACCTTAACAATTCGTGTCACTCCAAGCTTTATTCAGTGGCTGGTTTATATGAAAATGAAAGCCAAGATACTCATATCAATAGGACTTCAGGAATCAGAGCTTTTAAAATAAAGCATAGCATTATTATTAGACTCATATTAATATGTGATAATAGCTACTGTTACCTACTCTTTTCGCTCTCTGAATTTTTTTTAGGATGATTAATTTAACAGCTACTGTTGAAATAGCCATAAACAATTTAATAAACCTAGTAAAACTTCAGATGCTTCTTTATTATGCATTTAAATAGGATTCTCAGCCTCTTGAGTCCTACTCTACACCCTTGAATGCTGCTAAGCAGTGCCATTAAAACAGCAATACTAGGAGACCATTCTCATTTATGGGAATTGTAAAATAGGGGCAAGCCACTTGTTTGGATTCAGTTTGAGAGAAGTGTGTTTCCACAATAAATGCTGAAGAATGAAATAATACTCTCTGTGGATATCAAATGTTTCACTTTGCCATGTTGACATTTGTTAGTACTGCCTCTGACTTTCCTGTGTTATTCTTGAACATTGGATAATAAATGTTAAAAAGGGATCTTCTTACCTAGAAGATGGTCAGAGTTGTGGCTAAAGAATAGTTATGTCTTCCTGAAATATAAATTTTCTATAGGTTTATTCCTTTTAAGATTTAGTGGGTTTCGTTAGTTGAGGATGTCTAAGAGGCAAAAGTTAATATTTTTATTGCCTGCTTATAAAGAAGGGCTTTGAAACTATTTGAAAATAGTCTTTCAAGGTATTTGATAAAAAATTATACCTTGTGTGAGCTTTGGAAATTCAGGCCTTAAAGCCATTTCATTAGTTGAAACATGTTATGCAAGTTCTTACATACCTTACCCTCATTTTTGTGGTACATATTTGCAGGTAATAACTCAAGCTGAGTGACAGCCATGTGAAATGTGAACCTGTGGCTTTCTCCCTAGGTGAAAAAAAGGTGAAGCCCTGAGCTTTGGTTTCTTGTTCATGTGAATATACAGATGCATGTCTGTCATTCAGAGGTATAGTCATCTTTTGGCTGTAGAAATATGCAGGAATTTGCACACAGTGTCTTGTGGGCTAAATTGGTAAAGGAGTCCTTTTGGGGGGAGTGTAGGCAGGGATTACTGATGAGAGCAAGTGAGCAAATACAGCTTTCTGCTTCTGCCTCCAAGAAGTCAGCTGTGATTCCTTTCTGTCACCTGTAGTGTTGCTTTACATTTTTCAGAGTGGTTCTGCTTCAGTGATGCAGCTGGAAAACAGAGTTTGTGACCAGAGTGCAAGAGAAGCAGTGACTTTCTATTTCTAAACAAGAAAGTCAGGAGTTGCAGAATTCTTTTGTCCAGTTGGTTGAGAAAGTCGATTTTCAGAGATGGCTGCAGAGCAGCACTCGTGTTTCTGATAGATCCCTCTTTTCCCTATGAAATTTGTTGTTCTGCACAGTGACAAGCTAATTAAGAGTGAATTTTTAGGGAGGAAATAGAACTACCTATAGTAGATGGAGAAGAGAAAAATATTAGGCTCTTGTGTGAACATCCTTATACCAGTGGTTGTGCTCCAGTAATTAAATTCTGACAAACAGATGAACAAACAATCTCCAGGGGTAATGAGGCTCAGTCAATGAACCACAAGTGTTCACAAGTGCTAACAATAAGAGAAAATACAATTGAAACCTCTGCATATGTGTTACTCAAAAAGCAAGTTAAGAACTAATTAAAGAGATTTCTGTTTTCCTCTCCATGCTTTGCATTTAGAAAGAGATTTATAGAGTATATTCTCTACAATTCGGCATTCCAGGATTCTTAGATATAAGCGTGAGAGTAGGTTTTAAACTCATTTATTTTAGAAAGGAAGTTTAGTAAATTCAGTGCCCCACTTGACCAAAAGTTATCACTAGTATTATGTGCGTCTTTTTAACAAATTTGAAAACCTGTAACCAGAGAAGTGAAATCCTTCAAATTCAATGTGCTCACCCCTTGCTTAGGGCACATGAAATGCCAACTGATGGAAATGTGGTTGTAGAAATTGAATAAGTTCCTTCCAACCTGCCTGGTGATAGCGTATTTCACAGGCTGAAATGTAAGTATCTCTTTCTGCTCTTCAGGGAAAATGATAACATATGCCATCACCTTAACTGTGCAGTAAAGTAACTCAAATTGGACACATCTGTAAAAAAGTGCTTTGTGTCATGTGATATAAATATCTACATTTTTTTAATGTCCCTTTTCTTATCACCCATGACAGAGGCCTGTCTTGCCACTGTCAGAATTGATTTTTTTCCCTTTGAAGTATTGTTTCTTAGTTCTTCAAAATCTTTTTTCCAGCAAAAGAAAAAGATTGGCAAAACGACCGTTTCATGTGACAAGTACAGATGGGGAGTTGACAGTAAATACAATATCAACTTTGCCTTTTGCTGCAGCTGTTGGTCTGAGAGAGTTAATCCCATCAATGACAGTCGCATTAGTTTTATTGATATTTTGTAATCTGTCTTTCCTTTCTCTCCCTGGTTCACTGCAATCTGCTCTTGGTTAGTGACCTGCCATATGCTACTGATATCTAATTGCTGCATGGATTACTTTTTTCATTTAAAATGGTGCCTTCGGGGATCATGTGAAATATCTTGAGGAACAGTGTCAACGGGTTTGATATAGATTGTTTTATCCCCTCTCCCTTGGTGGATCCCATATTTAAACTGTATTCATCAGGGTGCTGTTTGGCTGCTGGAAATGGTGAAAATCACCAGTGGTTGATCCCTTCAGCTGTTCCAGAGCAGTGGACATTTTGGAGAGACTTGTTAATGCATCCATAGGTACACAGAAGGCATGGTGGTTTGGAGTGGGCCAACTGAGTGTGTAATACCAGGGCCATGGTAAACCCCTATCATCAGCAAGGAATCTGATCCCCAGTTATGGAAGCCGTAATGTGTATTTTTTTTTTTTAATATTTCTCTTTATGGCACGTCAACCAGAACAAGTACCAAGGCCCTGAGCAAAGTAGGAGAAAGTACTAATGACTCAAAACCCAAGAGCAGAACTGAAGTTGATAGGCAAAATACTGAGTGTGGTTGTAACAATGTAGTCCAGAAAAAGATTGGTATCTGGGGTTTGGTTTTGTCCTTGGTCTGCCTCTGTAAACAGGAAGAGTTACTTGAGAGCAAAGGGGTCTGAGTGAAGGTTGGTCTGTATGCACAGTGGCACGTAGGACTTCACAGCACAGCTGGGGTGGGTGAAAGGCAGAAACATTTCTGTCAGTCCGTGTGAAGGTGCAGCCACTCTGTGCTTCCAACCACAGGGGTTTTTGTGGATTTCTCCTGACTGGGGTGGCACCGTCTTTGGCAGAGACAACAGAGTGAGGGGTAGTAAGAGCAAGACTTTGGCGTTTCCTCTACTGCCATCCAAAGATGGACAACAGGATAGGAAAGAAAATATACGAGTTTTCTTCCCAAATGAGACCTTTTTTTTCCTTTTCGACACATTTTTTTATCTAGAAGGGGAAGAAAACTGAGCAGACTAATTTTTACCACTACTCCGTTTACTCATTTAATTTTTGCAATTTAATACTTGCTGATGAGATGGCCTGATACACTGATGTGACCACTGATGATGTATTTTACATCCAGAATACAGTGCTATCCCCAGTATTTAGTTTCAAATCCTGTGTCTCCACCATGGGACATGAGTACAGCAAAAGGATAGACTGAATTGGTAAGTCACAGATAATTGCAAAAAACATTCAAGACTCTAGTGTTCATTTTACCTTGAGGCTTTCTGCAGCATGGAACCTTCACATAAAATGAATTTTTATATATAACAGGAACAAAAGCCTTAAGTCTGGCAAATTTAATTACTGCATTTAATAAAATCCTTTATTTTAAAAGAGTGAACTTGAGTGACTTGTAAACTTGGCAGTAGATATCTTTGGAATAAATTGTAGTAAGTATAGTTGCATGAATGTCATAATTCAGCCATATAAACATTGGTCTTTAATTAGTTTTATTAATATTAGTTGCTGTTGTGGTGGTGTTCAAACAGGAATCTCAAACCCTTCATTAAATGTTGAGTAAGCCTCAAAAATTCCTTTGTGCAGTTTTGTAGTCATTTTTCACATTCTTCAGTTGTGGCACAGAAAAAATGAAGCAATTTTCCTTCCACAAGAGCCAGAAATAGAACCAAAATTTCCCCAACCAGCAACTTCTTTACTGCCTGGCTTTGTGTTCATCATTTAAAACACGATCACTGTCTTTGTATATTTATGTTTGTATGTTTTAAGTTTCCACTGAAGTGTTTGCAGTCCAGGAATGGAATATATTATCTGGTGCATAGTATAGTTATGAGTGGGTATTCCATGGTCTGTGGAGTTCTTCTTACCCTTTTATTTATTTATATTTCCTTTTGACTTTGCACTTTTCCTGTCATTCCTTCCCCAAAAGAAGTTTCTAACCATAAATAAGGTCTCTGAGTTTTGTCCTCTTGACCTATGTACAAAGATGCCGTACAATTACTATTTTAATTTTGCAGAATTAATTGGAAAAAAAGGAATATTTTCACAATTTCTCCCCCATATGAAGGAAATCCCATAAACTTAAACCCTTTTATCTTCCCCTAGAGAAAGCAGCCCAGACATCTTACTTTCTGAGATCTAGCTAATGCTAAATACGCAATTTTAGACAGCTAGAGGGAAATTTTGGCTATAACTGAGAGGTTATTTATGTACAAACAGGCGTCTCCATCCTACCCGTCTGCGCACGCAGGCCCGTGGGCTCACACTCCTTTCCCCTCCCATCCTCCCACCACATTCTTCCCTTGAAGAGCTCTCTATTGCTGAGAAATTAAGCAGAAATTAAGCCTCTTTACATATCCAGCTCCAGTCAGTCCCTTTCTCATTAAACTCTTGTTGTGGGATCCCTAAATGAACTAACTTGTGTGTAGTGTGCTGCTTTCTCTGGTTTTTTTTTTTTTGCTAAAGCAGCCCCCATTTGTGTGGATTTTTTGTGCTGTGGAGTCACAGCCAAGAAAGAAAAACTTCCTTCCCACAGCACAAGAACAAAGCATTGTTTCCTCTTTGCCTGAAATTATTTTTCTTGAGATGGTCCTACAGGGACCAAAGCCATTTTGCCATTACCCCTTAGTGCTGCTTTATGTGGGATTTATAATGAAATTGCTTTGACGATTTGGATAATGATGGAACAGCGCAATAATTGATGAAACATTTTGGGGTAGAATGATTTCCTCTAGGAGACATCAACTTCTGCATTGAAATTGTAGCCCTAACATAATACACTGAAACTTTAAATAATAATAATTTGAAAAAATTAAAATAAAAGAGTCTTTGACTGCATTGCTTGGTGTCTCTCACTGGTTTTAGTTTCTGATAATTCTTAAAGTGAGCTTGAAAAGGACTCTGGAGTAGTAAAACCTACATAGCTCCAGGATTCTGTCTCTGATAATTGAATAATCGAGGAATTACATACAAATAAATATATAAAAATACAAATCTTGTGTTTGTATTAGTTCCAAGTTGGACTGTTTGCTGCAATTTCCACTAAGCTGAGTAAAAGGGCTCAGTGAGAAGCATTAACAGATGAGAGGGTTGTATTGTGTTTTTCAATAATGTCCCTTAAAATCTTAGTTTAAAACTTATTCCCTAACACAGTCATATGTTTTACAGTGTCTATATACTTTTTTACTGTCCATCTAATGCTTTTTTATTTAAAGATCTCGGAACATTTAACTTCAGTTACTTTATTAATGAGTCATCTCGCAGAGCATTTAATGTAGATCAGAGAATTACATTTGCTACTTCTGGAACATGGTTTCACTGATTTGTAAATCTAAAGGAATTAATGAAAATAGGTTGTACTTCCTATCTGTAATTTGCAAGCAGGAAAAGTGCTAAATTCAGAGCCTGCAAAGCAAGCCAGGGATCTGATCCATACACATTGTATACATCAAACCCTGTCTGAGTATTCGGGATTGTTTAGCAGGTGATTCCTTTCAGAGCAGGACTGTTTGCTTGGATGGATTTTTGTCATGCTAATTTCCAACACTTAAATGCTTTAAGGTACAGCAGTCAGATCAATTGCTAAGAAAAACTCTTCTTCTGAGAAAAAATTCTCCCAGCCGAGCAGTGGATTCCTGGAAAGGGAAACCAAATCCTTGAAAGCTCAGCTCTGCAGCAACGGAGAACTCCTCGAGAGCTGGCTTGGGTAGGTTTATTTACTAACCAGAGTAGTTTTGCCATGAATGCTTTAAGAAACCTGAACTCCAGCTGTATCTCTGACAATTGTAAAAGAGATGTTGAGTTAAAACATGTGACATTACACCAAACAGATATGTTAAAAATTGTACTTAAAGGTTAATATAATAAAAGTGTAGTTCATGTGAGAGTGATAGAAATATTGATCATAAAAATAAGTAGTGGCGCAGAAATTCAGCTGAAAGGGAGTGGGGGGGGGGAAACTAGTTGATATATGAAGAATTTGAGTTGTGACACTAAGATCAATGGCTGTATTTTCACCCAGTGAAGCATGAGAGCTTCAGATAAGGGCAGTTAGTCAGTGAAATACTGACTGACATACCCTTTTACTGTTGGCATTTGGTCTCCAATATTGATCTTGGCTGTCACTGCCAACAAAGTATACTGAGGCTGTATTTATGCTCAGATAATGTTGTGTTCAGGAATGATTTCTAAAAGCAAGGTGCATAAGGAGTTAATTCTGCCCTCTTTTGTTTGATTTGGTTTTTGACAATGCTCCAAGCCATTATAACCTTTTGCCAATCTGTCAGAAGGCAGATAACATGCTGTAATCCACACAGATTCTTTAAATCCAGAGATTTCCCATGCCTCTGCTGAGAAATGGTATACTGTAAACAACAATTATATAGTACAATTGTTCTTTGACTGTCAATGGTGGGAACACTGTTCCTGATTGTACAGAAGGTAGCAACTAAACTGATTAAAGCATAAATCTTTAAGAGGAAAAATCATTATTTTTCGTGTCAATTTGGTGGAGCTGGAAGAGTTAAATTCAGGGCTTTTAAAAATAATAGTGGTATTATAGCAAAACATGTTTACTGACAGACATGAATCAAAAGTTTTGACATTTTATTTTCCTTTGCCTTTTTCTGCTGGCTCCAGCTGAAAATCACATATGAACAAGAATCTTTGGTTCTGCTTTTTTAAAACTAACAGTTTGAGTTTGAGTTGGAAAGGCTGAGAGAATTGTGAGCTTCGTTTCAAGTGTGGTGGCTTTTAGCTTTGCTTGAGCCACCCTGGCTGGACAGAGGCTCGAGCTCTTCTTCCACTGCAATCAGAAGCTTTTGCATGTTATGAGTTAGCAGCTGGCTGCTTCAGAGAGAAGGATTTATCTAGCAAAGATAAGCACAGCCCAAATCAAACCGTTTTTCTCCATTTCTCAGAGCATCACCCACAGATTTGTGAATTCTGGTTCATTTTTTTTATGTTTGGTTTTGCCTATGGAATCCCCTATGGTTATCACAGATAGCAGACCCAGGATGGTTTTTATTGTAGCCTGGGAAACCCTTGAAATTCAAGGGAAGAAGACTCAAGGAGAGAAAGTAGAGCCCAAGCAATGGATTCCCTGACTGCTTTGAGTGTCTGGTGTGCTTGTTCCAAGCTACGCCAGGGTGGGTGAGGTGGCTCTATCTATGCTGTAACTCCATTTTTCTGAAGAAACAGTTAGTTAGATAAAGTTGAGTTATGTCATTTACCCAAGACAGCTTATGTCAGTCTTAGCCTTTGACCTCTTATTCAAGTTCATTTGTTTTCTGATAGCCAAATAACTCTCCATGATAATCCTAGTCAGCAGAAACAACATCACAAGAACACATAATGAACTTAGAGGCTGGAGACATGGGAACATTGTTAGGAGCAACCTGGGAAATTGCATCAAGTTTTCAGATGAATGAGTAGTTATCATGACAGTAATTTAAGAACATAACAGTTAAGATAGAGTATTTGCATGCAAAATTATATAGCAGAAGTAAATAACACTGGAAATAGCTTAATCGAGCTCTGCTGCATCCCAGTTCTAGTAATGAAGCTGTGGTTAAACCACTGGGAGCTGCCAGCCAACCAGTGTCACTTGTTTATCTGTAGCAAATTAGAAAGAACCCATAATTTGAAAACATAAATTCAACATTGTTTTTACCGGTCTTTGCTTCAGATTTTGTTTTCTACACCCAATAACATTGTGTGCTGAATACCAGATAGTCCCATCAGCAGGGGTGCATTTTATGCTGAGGTTGTTTGTCCACTGCACTGGGTGCAAAGACTGTCTGCAGTTTTAGTTATCACTCGATGTTTCTCTGATGAGATACTTGAAGTTATGACAGTACTTCACCTGCTTTAAAACTTGAGGGTTATACTGAAGACAGCAATTCTAGAGTTGCTGAAAGTTCTAAAAACACAGGTAATGAGTATTTTGTTTAAGGACAGTGAGGAACCAATAAAATAAAGATGTGCACTATTACTGGGCAGATCCTTCTCATACTGGATTGCAGTGGTGCTTCCTCTTACTGTGGGTTTTCCTGGAGTTCTTGAGGGTATTGTGACTGCCTTTTAGCTCAAAGATGGTGAATGAATACCATGAATATGATAGAGTATTATGTAGAGAAGCAGCATTTCTAGACTTTGGATGAAGCCAGCTGATGCTATTTTTGTCTTCTTACCTCAGGGAAGAGAATAAGAGGGTTAAAATGGGAAATTATGATGCCTTACTCATTAAGGCTTTTACAGTTACAAATGAGTGTGGGGTTAGAAGGGATGCCTTCTGGACTATCAGAAGCAATTTTAGCACTTTGAGATTTCACCTTTTTCCTGAAATGGGGAAATCATTTATGCATATTGCCAGTCACTTCCTAGAAGATAAGGTATTTTTCTGTGATGAGATTGAAAAATGAGACTTTTTCAAACTTTTTGTTTCAGTCAATCAGCTTTGATTTTTAAATGGTGAAATTGCTTAGATGTGGGTGAGCAAAACTGAACACCTGTGAAATACATCTGCTGATGGCAGCCAGTGACACACAGTGAGTTTAGTACCGAGCTAATGCCCCTCTGACGGGACCCCAAGTCAAGCAGGATCTGATGGTTGTCTGTTAAAAGCAAGCATTCCCAAAACTTTGAATTTTATATTCAAAAAATATGTTTTCCATTTCTCACCACGAGTCTTGCAGGCTGAGTTCCTTCAGTCAACAACTTCCTGGGTTCCTGGAAAATTTGCAGAAACCCTTTGGTTGTCAGAGTGTCCTTGAGTGTCCTCTTCCCCTCTGCTGTCTTTCTTGTCCCTTGCTGTGACTACCATGCTCTTGCCCCCACAGCTAGAAGCAGCTCTCCTGAGTGTGCCCTTTTTCACCCAGAGAGCTCTGACTCCCTTAGGCACTCTCATGTGCTGGGAATTGGCTTCCTTGGCTCCCTGAACCTATCAGGGGTTTCTGGTCCAGTCACAGTGCAAACCCCCAGGTTCTCTGTAGCCAATGATCACCTTGACTTGACTCCTTCTTGGCTGAGATTTGGAGCGTTTGCAGCAGACTGCAAAGCCTATAAATCATTGGAAACCCATTACCACAGATTAAAAAGGGTTTTTTTTTTAGGAAGCACTTTCCATTTTCAGAGACAGAAAAGGGGAACAAGGGGGAATTTATGGGGCTTTGGTATATTTGTTGTTTTTTTGCAGTTAAGGGCCCTTTGGAAACATTCTCTTCGACACTCTTCAAGGATCTGATGCAGCAGGTGTGTCTTCAGACTTTGTTTCATTCTCTCTCAATCCATCTTTGTTATGATTTACGAATAGAACAAAGGTGGTCAGGGGTGAATGAAACCAGACATTCAGAAAGCAGAAAAGGTACAGCACACTTCAGGAGCATTTTATGATGAAATGATCAAACGAGCTCATACACTACTACTGACCTTAATGTGATGACAATTTAGGAGAATTAATGATCTGTATCAGCATCTTCATCAGCCTACTGAAAAAAGGCAAAAGCAAATATTAACATAGCTTGTTAGAAGCTGAATTCATTTCTGATTTCACTTTATTTTGACATTCTGTGTATCCTGCCCACTATGACTCTTCACTGTAATACCATAGTCATACCAGCTCCATTTAAACTGCACTAAATATTGTAGTAAAAAGAACAATGTTATTCAGGGTTTGGAAAGATTTGAGGGTTGTTTGCAGTAACCAAGTTAGATCAAGCTGGTTCTGTAACCAGGTCTAGTGACCTTCTATTTAATAATTTTGAACTTGGCTTCTGATGTAAATATATGCATAGACATACATATGTAATATGTATGCTTGTATGCATAACACATTTAAACATAGAAAAGCACAAAGTACTCAATGTATGTCTTTCTAAGTGGGATCTGTGGATATATCACTGAGTTCACAACCCATCCTCTCTATTCTCCTAGGCACTGTAAAATTCATTAAGCTAAGTAAAATGGCAAGTATTTGCTGCTGTTGAAGTATATAGAAGCGTGCTTGTTTGATTTTTGGGCTCTTGTCTCTGTTGCTTACCGAGCAACGTTGCCTCGTATTAGAAGGGTCGTGATTTCAAAAGACTCTAATAAAGCAAGTCATATTATGTGTGTGCATTAGAGTGTAGCAAAAAGCCTTTGTTCGTTCTGACTGCAGTGGAGCTGACTTAATGCCCTGTTTTGCAGCTGTTCCCTAACTACTACTCACTCCAGTAGTTTCTCCTTCCAAAGACCAGTTGTGTCCATCCTTTGGGTTCGTTCAGGGATGTTTGCAGTAATGTCATTTGAGGGGGTTTTAGCCTGTGACCTGTCTAATGAAACAACTGGATGGTTGCTAGTGTAGACAGCTGAGGAATATTTTGTGCACATCAATTTAAGAGAAGGGCAGCAGTTTTATCCTGAGGTTTGATAGACTGGAGTATCTGTACAAATCAGCCCTCAAGGTAGTTAAGAGCGCAGAAGCATTCATGAGTTTACTCCTTGCATCTTGAGCTCCCTTGTTGCAACTAAAGATATGTCAAATCATTTCTTTTAAGGGTTTAGGGAATGAGACTCAAAAGGCTCAACTTCAAAAGAGCCTGTCATTTGTTGGTTTGCATTTAGACACCTAAATAAGCAACCTAGTATTGCAGGTCATAAGGCATCCAGCAGACTTGATTGATCTTGTTGGGATTGTTTGCAGTGAACACTTCTGATAACCTGACTGCATCTTTCAGGTGGCTTAATGGGGAGCTGAACACGATGGCTCCAGCTTGGGATGGGTGTGCTTAACACCATAGAAGACCCATTTCAGGATCTCTTGCTTTCCAAATGCAGCTTATTGGTATGGATGTCAGTGCTCCTGGCAGGCCTCTTAGGCTTTGCACATCATGCCGTTCATCACCTCTCTGCACAGCAGATAGTCTGTGCTCAGTAGCTGATAGCAGAGGCTAAGGGTGAAAAAGTATGCTTAGACCTCTTCTTCCTTCCTGCCCATACCCAAGCAAGGGTAAGGACAAGCATCTGCCAAGGAATCCATCATCTGTCCTGGTCTGAAACCTATAAATAGCCAGATCATTAAAGGTGTCACTTACAAAAAGCCTTTGTCACAAAAGCTATTTATGGTGTGGACTTCGGCTCTGCACAGTTTTCTAGGACTGCCAGAAGCAATTCTAATCTACCTGGGGCAGTGAGGCTGGCAGAGCTGGTTTTGATTACCTCTTCTCCTTTGCATATTGCTCAGTCTGCTCCAATCTTGAAACCTGGGAGTTATTATAAATTCATCTTGGTGTAAAAGAGAACAAAATTTGGCCTCATATATTTATAACCAAATAAAAAACAAACCTATCCAATGACTAGCAAAATTTTCATAAAAGTGTTTTAGATAGGGAAGTAAAAATATTCTCATAATCTTTAGTGTTCTTCGAGGGACAGGAAGGAAATGCACTTTTTATTTTAAAGATTTCATTGGTGGCTGCTTACTGCCTGGGGAACCAAGAATGCCACAGCCCAATGTTGAATGCACTTCAAATGAATTGTAATGAAAAGCTGCAGGGACAGAGTGTTTGGTGGTTACAGGGCTATTAAGAGACTCAGCAGACCCAGATTAATTTCCATCCTCTGCCTCAGACGTACATTGTTGCCTTGGTCAGGTTGTTCAGTCTATAAAGGGAGAATTATGCATAGCTATGTCTAAGGGTATCATAGGATGGTTTGGGTTAAAAGGGACCTTAAAGGTGATCTAGTTCCAACCTCCCCTGCCATGGGCAGGGACACCTTCCACTAGACCGGGTTGCTCCAAGCCCCATCGAGCCTGGCCTTGAACACTTCCAGGGATGGGGCAACAACTTCTCTGGGCAACCCATTCCAGCACCTCTCCACAGTAAAGAATTTCTTCCTTAAGTCCAATCCAAACCTAATTCCTTCAGTTTAAAGGAATTACCCCTTGTCCTGTCACTACATGCCCTTGTCAAAAGTCCCTTTAAGTACTGGAAGGTGCTCTAAGGTCTTCCCAGAGTCTTCTCTTCTCCATTCTGGAGAACCCATACTCTCTCAGCCTGTCTCCATAACAGGTGCTCCAGCCCTCTGAGCATCTTCATGGCCTCCTCTCGACTTGTTCCCTGTCCTTATGGTGCAGCCCAGGACATGGTTGGCTTTCTGGGCTGCAGACACATGTGACCAGCTCGTTTTGAACTTCTCATCACCCAACACCCCAAAGTCCTCCTCAGAGCTGTTCTTGATCCATTTTCTCTCCAGCCTGTGCTTGAGATTGGGATCGCCCTGACTCATGTGCAGGATGTTGCACTTGGCCTTGTTGAACTTCATGAGGTTTGCATGGGCCCACCTGTCCAGGTCCCTCTGAATGGCATCCCTTCCCTCCAGTGTGTCAATGTGCACCATACATCTTGGTGTTGGCAAACTCTCTGAGGCTGCACTCAGTCCCACTGTCCTTGTCACCAACAAAGACATTAAACAGCCCTGGTCACAATACCGAGCCCTGAGGAGCTGCACTCATCACTGGTCTCCATTAGGCCATCTGCAACTTTTTGAGTGTGACCATCCAGCCAATTCCTTATCCACTGGGTGATCCATCCATCGAATCCATGTCTCTCCAATTTAGACATAAGGATGTTGTCCGGGACAGGGTCAAATGTTTTGCAAAAGTCCGGGTAGGTGACATCAGTTGCTCTTCCCTTTTCTACCAATGCTGTAACCCCTTGCAGGTTTTTTAGGGACGGTGTTTGAATTCACAAAGCCCCCCATTATGCTGCAAACTTTCATTTTGCTCTAGAGTGCTTGTGGA
Source organism: Campylorhamphus procurvoides (assembly GCA_013396655.1). NCBI lineage: Eukaryota > Metazoa > Chordata > Aves > Passeriformes > Dendrocolaptidae > Campylorhamphus > Campylorhamphus procurvoides. The sequence continues at coordinate 1,520,121 of WBMV01009266.1, forward strand.
GAAGGTGCTGTCGTTATTTCCTTAGGTTTTTTTCTGCAGTTCTAGTGCAAACTGTGATTTGATTTCAGATCAGGGAGGGTCTTTCCCTTAACCCAAGCCAGTTAAATCATGAAGATTTTCTCTCTATTAAAAACACAGAAACAAATGTTGCTCAAATCAATTATTACCAAAAAATGCTTTGCTAATTGAGTTAGGAGAGACTCTGCCCATTCCATTGTTTCAGTGATGCATTGAATATGACAGACTGGCTTGACTGAAGGCAGACAGTGTGTGTATATACATAAAAATATATACGTGTGTGTGTGTGTGTATGCGTGTGTGTGTGTAGCACAGCTGATGCCTGCTGAAAGCTTTTGTGCAGTGAACCATGACATTAATAGTGAAATCAAGGTTCGCTGGCTGATAGACATCAGTTTGCCAGAGGCCATCCCTCTTCACCCTCCCTGGCACATTTGTGCACTCACACACACACACAGATATATCTTGCCTGCTGATTCCTGGCAAATCCTATGGATGCTTGTTCTCAAGAAATTTGCCAGCCAGCCTCTCATAATGTCTCATGTGCATTCCTGCAGGCTGAAAAAAAAATAAGAAGAATTACAGATGATTCAATTAAACTGATATTGTGCACAACAAAACTGAGAGCAAATGCAATTTGGGCCCTGTTCATGTGACTTAATTATCTCTTACCTCCCCACTCCACCCCCTTTTTTAGAATTTAAAAACAATTATGATATAATTGCCAATCTGGAGATCCCTAGATATGCAGTAAATATGCTTTGTCTCACTGAAGGCTCTTTTCCTCGATTCAGAAATGGGACCTTATTAAAAATGCACACACACAAACACGAAAAAAATCACATAAAGTCATGAAATGACCTTCAGGAAATAAAATTCTGTGATGCTGTATACCCAGGAAAGATATACCCATGTATTAAGTGAGCGAATCAGCTAAAGTCATTGAAGATAATTAGCTGTGTGCATTTATAAGATGCACACACTTTCAACACTCGAGGCAAATCCCTAGAAGTCAATTGAGATCTTATCTGATAGAGGCATGGAGGTGCATTTGAAGACCAAACATACCTTTTTTTGCTTGAATCTGTAGCATGTTTCAAAATTTACTAACAGCTTTTTAATGTGTAATCAGCTTGACTTAATGGGGAAGAAAAAAATCGCGATCATTAGGAAGCCCATACTGAGTGTATATATTCACACGGTGGGAAAGTGCCTTGCAGTATACAGTGGTTTGGAGTAAGTAGGATCCATTACCCATATCTGATGAAGGGCTGTCAGATATGAAGCAAATTTAGAGACCTACTTGTCCCTTCAGCTATTCATCACTGCTGAGTGGCTCTAGCGGCAGCCGGTGGTATTTTTAGAGAGGAGAATGATACGGAATTTCTCCATGTGCCGAACATTAGCTGATCCCATTACTCAGAGCTACTCAGAGCTACTCAGAAAGTCACAGCTGACACTTCAGGGTGGTGGCAAAGAAGAGCAATTGGCTTAGAAAGGGAAAGCACAGAGGAGATGCCTGAGGAGGGTACATTTGTGGGGACATTGCCACGTTGGGACTTTCGTCAGCTGCAGTCTTGTGTTACATGGAGTCAGCAGCAAAATGCAAAGATAATTTTTGAAAAGTACATTTTCTCAGGATTCTGTGCAATGTTGTTCAGGCATGTTGTCACATAATACTTGTAATAGTTTGAATAATAACTCATTTTTAGCTCCTTAAAGTGTCTAGCAGCAGAAAAAAAGGGTCATCCTGAATATTTTCAGAATAATATGGGCAGCTGACTACGTACAAGCTGTTTTGCAAACAACCAAAGTCATCTGTATTATCATTTATCACTATTCCATCAACAAAAATCCATTTAGTTTAAGGCTCATTTGAATTTCTTTTTTTTTTAGACCTCCAAATCCTAATAATGTGTCGAACACACTCTAAAATGTCAAAATAGTAAATTGTATGTAATTTTCTTTGACAGTAAGTGGATGAGTCCTTGCCAGAATTGTTCCTCTTTACACCCAGTGTGAAGTCATTGCTTTTCTTCCATCAAGTGGTATTTGACTCTTTCAAACCCACTAAGAGGAACACTGCTGACCTTCTCACAACAAATGCAGTCAGCGTTGAGCGGGGCTGGGGGAGCAGGGAGAAGCAGGCTGTGGTCTCCTGCCTGTCCTGCTGCAGCCCCATTGAGAACTGAGGGTGGGCACATGGACCAAACATTTAAAACCAGGGCAATTCTTTAAATAATGTCCCTTTTTCTTTGAATAGATCTAGTAGTCGCCCCCGAGCACTGCGATACTGAACTTCCAAAGCTTTGGGCTTACAATGAATAGCATTCATCTTCGCTTCTGGTTCTGATCTTGTAAAAGCTAACTCATGCATGCACAACATGATAGACCATGTTACGCCTCAGAGCCTTTTTCAGAGCTATCATCTAATACATTTTTTATAAGCCAGAGTGCATTCATAGAATTCTGCCTCAAAAGGCATTTGGTTTTAATGGCTGCACTGAAATGTCTAGGCTTGCTACTTCTGCTGTTTGAAACAAAAGGGTAGTGAAAATGTTGAAATTTTTTATGGTACCCTCTAAACTTCAGGGCTTTTTTTATTAAAGGTATGTTGTTTAAAAGTAGAAGAATGTCTAGAAAAAAAGCTGCTTTCTGCTAGTCCTAAATGAAAAGGGTAAGAATTTTGGCAGCTAAGAAGGCGTGTGCTCTTTGTGGAAGTGGTCTTTTGAGTGTATTTTATACCACATATACGTGCATATGTGCATCTGCAGAGAGGCTGATACTGAAATAAGTTAGATTTGGAAAATATTAGGAGCAGATTTCTGATGTCAGTCCTGAGACATAGTTCAGGTTAGCTGCTAACAACAGAAGGGAAGAACAAAAATGGTTCATAGATATAATTTTGTAATGTGCATCAAAGTATCAAAAAAAATCAATTGATTAAGGAATGTTTGAAACTATATATTTACCCTTATTGGATTCTTTACTAGATGGACAGTTTTGTATTCTCACTGAGAAATTAGTTTTCCAAAGAAAATTAGTATTCTGAGGCAAACAGTGGTGCTCTTGAATTTCTCTGTGCTCTGCAGGCAGGACTGCATTCATTTGGCTTGCTTAGATACATTTTGAAGATTATTTTCTTATGTATCAGAAATTTGATTTAGCAACTACAGTTATTCTTGGGTTTGTCTGTAACTGGGAAGCTTGTTTGTCTTTAAAATGGGGAGGACATTTGTAGTGGTATAAAAACTGACACTTTACCTTATAATGCTTTTTTGGATTCCCAAGATAAAAATTCTGTTGAAGTATTTTATAAAATGCTTTTTCTTTTTTTAAAGATACTTCTGAAAGGCTCCAAGATGAAAATTCTGCAAACTGTTTGCTGGTTATGAGTGACTTATTTTAAAAGCTGGGTTTGGCTCTGTGTTTTTCCTTTGTAAATCTGCAGAAATGGAGAGTGTGTCAGAATCTGGGCCTTTCGTTCCTTTCTGTGTAAGAGGTGGAGAGTGTCTTCTGTTTTGTCTGAAGAATAATAATTTATCCTGACACTATTGTCCTCAACTGAATTTGAAATAATTGAGTTTATGTATTTCTGAGTCAAACTAGAGCAGAGGACAAGATAATTGAATTGTAGCTTTTGTGTGTGTGAGGTATTCAGCAGAAAAAGTTGTCCAGATTTTACAGTATTTCTTTAATTATCTAGAACTTCGTAAAAGTTGCCACACTTTGCTTTGCCTTGGCATCTTTATGTCCAGAGAATTTGTTGACCACGTATAGCTGGAAGTGTTCAAGGCAAGTTGGATGTTGGATTATTTCTTCATTTCATACTTGTCCCCAGTTTTGAGCTCCCCAGTACAAGACATTGGCATGCTGGGAGAAGCTTGGTGGAGGGACACCAAGGTGACACGGGATCTGGAACACATGATGTAGGAATGCCTCAAAGAGCTGCTTTATCCCGGAAAAGAAGGTGAAGGGAAAGTTTAAGCGCTGTCCTTGTGCTGTTCAAGGCACAAGGTGTTAGCATGGAAATTTAAAAATGTTCACCATAGTGGTGGTCAAACACTGTAAGAGGCATCCAGAGGGACTGTCCTTGGAGATACTGAAATATCTGCACAGCCCTCAGCAACCTGATCTAGCTGGCCCTGCTCTGAGGGTGGCTTGACCAGGTGACCTCAAGATGTCCCTTCCTACCAAAATTACCCTGTGAATCTGTGCTGACACAGGCTCTCTCTGTTTAACAATATAGTCATGAAATTTTAATGCTGATGAAAGGGAAGAGGTCAGTTCCTCTGCTTTAAGAATCATTTGTGTGAAGTTAAACCAAAAAAAAAAAAAAAA
>WBMV01009266.1:1524492-1795695 GCA_013396655.1 Campylorhamphus procurvoides
GAATGCCCTTGTTGTGAGGTTTGCACAACTCATGACCCACAGTGAGCACATTAGAATGTTTTATGTCACTTTCTGCAGAAGCAGAAACTGTGTGGCTGTAATTGGCAATGATTGCAGTAGGAATTCATGGTTCTTGCAGGAAATGAGTATTTGGAGCCACCTCCATTGCACTCTGATTTTGGCTATGGGAAAGGAGCTGCTTGGTTCCTCCAAGCACTGGGATGAGACTGGTGAAGTATGTCTTAAGAGTGAACTATCTCCCACCTTTCTTTCTGCTTTTCAGGTTGCCAGGACATCTAGAAGCAGATTTAACGTATCTAATCTTTTAAAGCAAGAATTACCATCAGTTTCTGTTGCAGTAGTATTTACAGAGCTCAATCAAGGTCAGCTGCTCATTGAACAAACATAACACCCAGACTTTGCTTCAGCGCCTCCAACAAAAACAGTTAATTTGAATGTTAAGCTGCCTGTGCAGCTCCTGATATGACCCACCCCAGCTGGATCTTGTAGGACAGTTGTAGCTGTCTCCAGTGTTCATCCTTTTGGGGCCTTTTAGACCTCACAGAAGAAGAGGGGGTGCTACAGAAAACTGCCTCAAATGTTTCAGGTGCTATTAGGATAACACATCTGAGATTTATGCTTATAAAAGGGTTTCTCCAAGACAGACTTCTAGTAGTGTACAAGGGCCTGGAATAAGACCCAGGTCTTCTGAGTCATAGTCCAGAGCCTGTGTTGTTTTTATACTCTATACCCCTCTACCTGAAACATGATGGGCTGTCTCATAGAATTTTATTTGGTCTGTTTTCTACAGAAAAGTGTGTTTGGAACACCTGTATCACTTCTGAAACAAACAGTCTGTCATTCTAGATGTTTTTAAAAGCAGCCGACAGCAGCCTTGCTCAACATTTTTGCAATAATGATGACAACCACTGGAATAATATAAACCACTTACTAATCAGTTTGCAAAGGCAGGACATCTGCCTTACACAACACAGAAGCAAATTAAGGAGGTTTTCACAGTAGTCTGAAATTGTGTGTTAGACTTTAAAGAGCGAGAGAGAGAGAAAAGAAACTAATGGTAAATAAATTGAACCACAGTGCTAGTTTTCATCCAGCTGTACGTGGCTCTAAAACAGCTATCTCGAAAGGTACCTATAATTTATTAATTTCAAGATGACTCAAAAAGCAATTCCTCCATAAATTTCTTTCCAACAACTTTCTAATCTCAGTAAGGTCTTGGCAGAAGCTGTTCTGGGAGAGTATATCCTCAATCACAGCCTTCACTACTGTAATTCCAAAAGGCTCTTGCTTGTAGACACCTGGCTTTTTAAATGTTTAAAGGGTTTTTCATGCAGGTATATCATGTGTTAGGTGCAGGTGCTGACTTTAAACTCTCTTGCATTGCAGAAGAAAGAGGAGTCTGGGATTCATGGCATCCCAGGTTTAATGGATTTGGTTTGTATGACTTTATCAAGGTGACATCCTCCTCGTAGCAGCTCTGCTAGTTCTGACTGCCTCTAAGAAGCTCCACATATCATGTTCTGAGCTAAAAAGTTTCATATTTTGCATGCATGGAAGACTGTCAGCTTGTGTTTCAAGATGTAGTAATCGTGCAAGGAGGAGACTAACTCAGCCACCTTCAGGGATTAAGTGTCAGAGTGTCAGACAACTGGGCAAAATTCAGATATAGATTTGATTTAGGATGGGGTTCATCCTGGAAGCAGATCACTCTATTTAATTTTCTTTCTTGGATACATATTTCAATAGACAGCTATGTCTAGCAAGGTTTAGAATTAATCTGGGCAGAAATCCTAAAACTAATTTTTATCACTGTCCGGTCTATGGCAAGGATGCCAGTTTAACCTGTTTTTATTTGACCTAAAACTGGTGGGATTGGTATCTGAGGTTTTGTTTCCAGCAGTTTGCCACATCACTACTGTTTGGTTAAGCAGTGTCATTTAGAATTGGGAGACATCTCATTACATGGAGAACCCAGTCATGGAATTACACAGTACCATGCTTTGAATGCTTTAGATGGCACAACACAGAGCCAAAATCAGATGATCCAGAGAAAATTCGTCCTTTTGGGAAATGCAGATGTTAAAGATCTGAACATATGCAGCTTTTAACTAGGAGGAAAATATACTTTAAGTTCATCAATATTTCCTTTTTTTGTGGAGTGGGAAATGTGCTCATTGGCTGTGTTTTGGTGGGAATCGCTGGTTTTACTAATGTTAGGAGTACAATTTCCCCACATAAAATGGGAAGGACTGAATCCATTTGTAGAATGTATGTATATTATCCCTTTTAGTTTTTCCTGGATATGCAGTTTCCACCTTCCTCTCAGAGTTGGAAAGTTTAAGATATAAAGGAAAACATAATACCATTACTAAGGATGTTTAAAGCTCCTCAGGAATTGTTTTCATTTAAGTCCAAACTAATGATGTGCAGGTTTTCTTCTGTCTGTTTATTTTCAAAGGTGATGAAATATTTACTTCACTGTGTTAAACTCTTTCTACATTAAGTGTTCTGGATGTACATCATCTTAAAACTGAAATGGCACAGCAAAGTAATAGTGGAGCAAGACTCCACTGTAAGCTTTTTCTAAACCAAAAATGCGTGACAGTACAAATTTTGGGGAGCTACTCAGTGTTTCTCCCAGCTGATCCTCTCATCAAGGATGGCAGCAAACATTGGTGGTCTCCTCTGATGTCCAAGGGTTTCATCTGCCAGCTGTTCAGAGAAATCAGAGCTCTTAGCAGTGCTAGACTGATGCAAAAATGGGGGTTTCCTCTCTCATTAATGCAGCAGCTCACTGGAGTGCTCTGTCCCACCTTTACCTTAGCACGTGCTGAAGGGTGTGGATTCGCTGACTCCATCCACACTTCTTACTAATGTGAAATGGTGCTGGTCTGCACGATACTTCCTACAACAGGCTTAGATCCTGCTGCATAATTTTGCTTGATGATTCTTTTATTTAATTTTGTTGCCCTCTCTTTCTACCTGGAAACAGAGATACTGCAACACAGCCAGAGCATCTCTAAGAATCACCAGTGCTCCAGTTGCTTATAGCACCCCTGTTTTGTGAACTCTTAGGTGCGCATTACAACATCAGTACTTATTTTTGGACTAGGGGCCCACAGAGAGGCCCTGGAATAATATTTCTGCAGTAATTCAGGATTGAACTCCCTGTGGTTTGGATATACAAAGATATTCTAAGGATGGCAGCAATTTGTGCCTTCTGCACAGTGTTTCTCAAACCTCAAAATGTCTTTCCCTCAGCAATTTAAAGGTTGCTGTTGGCTGTGACTGCAGGGGAAAAGACATTACTGTTTCTGTGAAGAAGTTAGTTGTGAACATTAAAAAAGCTTCAGTAATTTCTCTAAGGAGAGGCACCAAATCTCATAAAAATATTGACTGAGTTTATGCATAGCTTTTCTGCATTTTGTTGGTTATAAATAAGATCAAGGTACCCAGATTACATTTCATAATAGAAGACAGGTGAACTGAAAATTTTATAAAGGTGTGAGAGAATTAAGAATGATAATTTTCAGTTAACATTTGAATGATATGGCTCCATTACAAGCCATTTAATGCAAGATGCAAATGAATGCATCTGAAAAGGGAACTTTATATTTGTGGGTTTACTCTAATCGAGCACAGTATGTATTTGAAGGAGTTGCTGGGGAAATTAAGGTTTAAGGCTAAATATGACCACTGTACTGAAAAAACTGAAAATGTTTTCATCGAGTAGAGAAAACAGGTCCTTAAACAAATAGTACTGACAGGAATGCTGACGTACTCTTTGGGGGCATGTGATAACCACAAGATCTTGAGTAATCAGGGAATTCTAAGGCAAAGAGAGGAGCTCACCAAATTGTCTTTGTGCTGTTGATGTAAGCTGTAGAAAATCCCAGTTCAGGCGAGATCTGACATGCTCAGCACTCTCAAAGCAGCAAATTTGCTCCCTCACCAAGAAGTTGCCATAAAAGCCATTGGTACTCATGGAAGAGTGGAGAAGACACTGACATCTCTCATGTGGCCAAGCAGAAGGCAATGCTGGCCACTCAGGTTGGCTCTCCTGAGGGTGGGTATACCCAGTGTCTTGTGTGCTGAGAATAAATCAGCTGGGTTTGAGGGACAGAAATGGCACTGACTGCATGCAGAGCCACAGGGATGGAAAAAGCCAACCCCAAAACCCCCCAACCACTGGAATTAAGAGGAGCAGCGAGGTCAGAGCAGCACACTGGAGCAATGGCTAATAGGAAAGTCATTCATTAACATGGCAAGTGGTGTTCAAAGACAGAAACCGTAGTGTGTCTCCTCCCGGGCGAGGCTGGAAGATAAATATTGCCTCCTGATGGGGAAGTGAGGCCGTGTGAAGGCCTCTGCCAGCAGATCTAGCAACAGAACATAAACCTTTGTGGGGATACCTTTAAATACTGATGCTTTCCTCCTCTCTGGGAAAACACTGAAAATGGCATTTTCTAGCCCAGAGCCACCGAGCAGAAGTAAGCAATCTGTTGACATTGTATGTTAAAAGCCACAATCTGTATCTGGCAGGCGAGCAGAGATTTTGAAGTTGGATATCGCTGAACTAGCTGAGATAAATAGACAGGAATGGGTGCTTTGGTCTTTAATTTGTATTCAGTTTTAATATAGTTTAATTGATTTTTGAAGTATTTTTGGAGCTTTCAAATAATTCGTAATGGTCTTTCAGAGCTTTAGATACAGCGCATCATATTTCCAGTTAAAGATTCATTATTTAATTAATGCAGCTCAGTCATGCCCTGATAAATACAGGCACCATCAGAGCTATTTTTGTTTCTTGATTCATTTCTCCAAGAGGACTGAGGAAACATGGCCTTGAACCATGTTTCTAATGGTGAACTAATTTCCTGATGAATAAAAACAAGGAAGAGAATTATTTGCATGTATTCTACTAAGGATTCTACCACATAATACAGAGATTAATAATATCATTAAATTTCTCCACCCTCCAAACACCTTACTTGACTTTACTTAGCCACACACTCTGCAGTAGAAAGCCAAACATTGAACAGGAATAGTAGCTAATATATAAAAAGAAGATTAAGAAAAGATAAATAACCTTTTTAGCTCGGTTTTTGCTGTACTGTTTTTATAACCCCAAGCCAACCTCTGTTTCTAAACAATTTATATGCTGTTTGGCTATTAGCACTGCTGCCATTTAAAGCTCTCTCCTTTTTCTTCCCTCTCCTCTCGCCCCCAGTATTTCATTTTTATACCTGTCATGAAATGGTTGGGGTCGGAAGTCAGCACAGAGTGCATCATTTGTACATTGTGTCTCTTTTCCTCATGTGCCTTTGCTGCCAGAGAAATTGAACTTTTGTCCATTAAAAATCCATTTATTGTGTCTTGACTTCACTGAACTAAGGAACAGGACATTTCATCAAACAGTACAGTTTAAAATCAAATTAAATTGTACTAGTGCCCAGAAAATGTGACATGACAAAGACCCCGGTCATTTAAAAAATCTTTTTAAAGACCTCCCTGATTGCACTTATCCTTACTTCCACATGTCCTTTAAGGTTCAAACTGTTCAGTGATGCAAGGACTTGACATGAGACACCTGAAAGGACCCCTTTTGCATTTTTTCCCCGTTCCCTCTTTCCATAAAGCAGGTGGTGAGCACTTCTTCCAAATGTATGCTCCATCAGGCTTGACACCTGCAAGCTGAGGCTGGGTGGCAGTGGTCCCCAGTTGTGATGCCCTCCCCTGTCCTTCCAGGTGATCCTTTATGTTGGACATCACTGCTCCAGCCTGCTGGCAGTACAGGACAGCCATCTCCAGCCATGACTTGTGTTGGTGGGCACTGAGTCTTTAAGTCACTCAGCAGCAAACCCATGAGAATCAGGGCAGGCAATGCTTGTCCAGTGAACTCACCTGGTGGCCTTTTGCCTTGGTTAAACATATACCCCCTAAAACGGGGTTTGCATCATATGTTCTTCTCTGACAACCTGGTCCCTTTATTGCCATATGTACCCACAACATGTGGGAAAGAGCTTCGCTAAATATGGTTCTTATCCTAGTTACAGTTTCCATAATGTTGATGGGCCACTGGAGTCAGGAAAGCTGGAATTTCACAGATGAATTGCAGAATAAAATGTGCAACTTGCAGGGCTACATATGTGCAGAGTTTCTGGGAGTCCAGGAATCAAACTGGGGGCTAAGAAAACACCCGTCTCCCAGACCCAATTGCACGGGCAACAGCTGGAATTTGCACGGCTCCTTATTCAATTAATATTCAGAAGCCACTATTGCATTTTCCCAAGAGCAAAGAGACAGTAAAAGCAAGCTGCTACGTCTGACTCCGCTGTTTGTCCCCCCCTCTTATGCAGTGTTGGGTTTTTTGGTTGGTTGTTGGTAGTGTTTTGTTTCTATTTTAACCTCTCATAAATATGTGTTACATTTGGCAAAGAGGCGACTGGGGACCGAGAAGAGAGCAGCAAAGTGGTGTTTCAGAAGCCAAGAGAGAAGCATGTTTGAAGTGAATTGCACCAGATTTTTGTTCAGATGGGAGATGCTTGATTTCATTTTTGCTTGACTTGCTTCCATGCGGAGTGAACTGCTGAGATGCTTGTTTATAGTTCAGATCTTTCTAAGGTATGGTTTGGGTTTACAGTCTAACCAAAAACAAGAGGAAGGTTTACTACAGTGATAAATATTTATTTGGATATCATGCTCACAAGGTTTCTAAAATGTAAGCAACAGATTAAATTCAAGTAAGTTATCACTGCCTTTCATTTTTGAAAAATGAGGTCTATCTTTTCACTTTCTGACTGAACTGTGCATTCTAAGTGGAAGCAGATTACAAAATGATATTTAGAAAACACGATTTATGGACCCTTCTTTTGTTTATATATACATAGGAGGTGTCCACTGTGTTTGTGTGCAGAAGGAATACAAGCCAGTGTAATGGTTTTCCTGGCTCTCAAGCTGCTCAAATAGAAGATCAGGCCAGGGAACGTATTCCCTTACGGTGCTTTCTGGACTGAAGTATGGTCTGGCCCTTGAATTGCATGTAGTACACTGGCTCCAGAAGAGCTGATTCTCTGGCAGTGTGGTTTTTTACCCTGGTCAAGGCAAGCCCTGGAGAAACAGAGGTGAAAGAGAGTTACTAAATTGCATAGCTCATTACTTGCTGTCTTCAAGGAACAATTTATCCTAAAATCATTTATCATTTCTCGTGAAGTATTGACAAGTGACCAAAAGCTAAAAAGAGGTTGTGGAAGTCAAGTTTTTAGTTTGCAATCAAAATGAGAGGCTTTGGGGAATCTGGCTTCCTTCTCTTTCTGACCCATCAATATGAGGGAATGAGAGTGGGAAGCACTAGAGCATTGTTTCATATACTTGCTTTTGTAATACATCAACATCAATCATTCATTGTCAGCTCTTATTCATACCAGCATGGTCTGAGAAGATGCAGATCAATGGTCTTGGCTTCAGTGTTTGGCTTTTTGATTCCAGGATTTCCATGTGCATCAGTTGCATCATTTTAATAGCAAACTTTTTTTTTTTGGTACCTCATCATGGTTTAAATAATTTATTTTGGTTTAATTTGTACCCTTTTTTCTATTTGGACAAATTACGATTATAGTGTTCAGCTTTATCATTGTCTTATAAATGATATAACAACTGCTTGTGAATGCCCATAAGTTTTTATTGTTGTGTGTGAATGTTAATAACAACACTGCAGAATGACAGAGAAGGTTTAGCAGAATGATGTTTGCATTTCCTCTAGTAAAATATCACACCATAATACAATTTCTGTATAATAAATCCATAGAATCTCTTCTCTCTCTGTGTCATGGTAATGATTCAAGTACAGAGCTTCTAAACAGAAGGTGTATGTTACATCTGTGATGTGGATAAATAGACAGAATCACAACCCTTCTAGATACCGAAGGGTTATGAGTCATCCAATGCCTGAGAAAATTATTGCCACCCCCAGAAATTCCATCTCTTGCTTCCCCATGATTGAATGGGTATCATGGCCTGACTGATCACTGTGCAGATTGCAATATGTGTGTATGGAGCAAGCAGCACTCACAGAGGTGAAATGCAAAATGTTAGAACTTTGAAGCATTTTGGGGGTTGGAGGGATCAGTCCTTGTCTTACCTTTTCTGGGTTGTGGAGTCAGGCTTCACTTTTGTGTAATGGCACCACTAGGGAATAAATGATATTACAAAGAAAAATTATATCAGGTCCTATTAAAAAAAAAAAATCCATTTCCTACATTGTTTCCTCCTTCTCCAGAAATTTTTCTGCAGGGTGATGATGTCTAAACCATTGGTTCTTTGGGGTCATCTGCCCCAGATCCTAAATGGAAGCAGATCCAAAATGAGACCAGAATTATGAGGGCCTTGTCATGCCATTGCGCACAAAAATCTCAAGAGCGAAACACCAGATTAATTCTTTTAATTCCCTCTTGTTAGTAATATGTTGTTGTCATACTTTGCTTCTTTGTTTTAGTTTGAGAGGATATTAATGTGTGTCTGAATGGGATTAAACATGTGTAAACCTTGCAGTTACTGATGATTTAAGAAATAGTTGTTTTCTTCAGCTAGAAGGTTTTATTCCTGCAAAATCCTCCTGGTCTTTTTTGAAAGCTTAGTCAAAAGCTAAGTCAAAAACCTAGAGCTAAAATTAGGGAATTATATATGTTTTACTAAAAATTTATCATGCATTGATTTCAATCATCCTTTTAAAAAAACTTTAATGAGACACCTCGCCAGGAACAAAAGAACCACTGCAGGCACTTAATGTGTTTAAAGTTCCTGATTATTTTGTTGTGGGATGGCAGGAATTTGGGACAGATGGAAAGCCTTGAGTGTGAACCAAACTTGACGCAGGGGATGGGCAAGATGGCAAGGCAGGTGTAAGATGAGGCAGGCTCATCCGACTCTGCTGGGAAACCAGGCACAGCTCCTGCCCCTTTCCTTCCGCATTCCCTAGAAAGGCACTGCTGTGCCAACACAACCCAAAACAGCAAAGCAAGGGGAAGTTGCACCCTGAATCTCACCTTTGGTCTTCCCTGGCCCTTTGCAGGCAGTGGAGAATTCAGGATCTGTGTGGTTTCCCTCTCCAAGGAAATCTCAGCAGTCAGGGAAACAATCTTAGCAGTTTTAACACTAATGAAAGTTGAAGGCAGTAAACAAACTCATGGAGTAAATCATCCAGTGCTGACATGTCTTTTGGACAGCAAAGGGCCTTTCATTCGAAGATGTGAAATAACATTTCCGTTGTGTTTTTGCTAGTCTGATAATTAGAAGTGATTTAGGATGGCAGTGAAGGTGCCTCTAATGGGCACCTTGTGGGTGTTAATAAAAGGAAGAATACATTAAATGTGGTGATTTGTGACTGGGCTGATGGGGTTAATATTTTCTTAGAATATAGCCAGCCGTTTTTCTTCCAAGTAGCAATGTAATGTAATTATAAGTACCTTAGTAGATGGACTCAATTGCTCCTATCATGAAAATTAATTTCAGGATCATGCTGAGGCTTTCTTTCCTTTCTTCTTTATTTTCTGCACTGTGCAGGGGGTAGCAGACACATACAAATGAAATTATGTTTGAACAGACCTCACAGAGGTCTGGCCAGTTCCTATGAACGACTGAAATTGAAATCTAAGGGAAATAAGCATATTTCTTTTTACATTCCTTTATATATTTTGCACCTGTAAGACTCCCAGATTTCTCAGGTGCTCTTGCAAAGCCCTAGACAAAGCAAGACAGATATCTCCAAATTGTAAGAGGAAAAAGTGAGATATGCTGAATTTTCCTAAAATGTTTCTCAGAAGTAACTAAGCAATGATTACAGCTTTTCCAATAAGTTTCACCAAGCTTTATAATCAAGTGTCTCCAGCACAGATAAATGTTCTTGCTGTAGTATTTGTAAACACTCAAATACAGAAATAATATTAATAATAATCTTAATAATAATCTTTCATGTTCACCATTCTTAATGCATGGCAAAATACAAGAAATGTAACTGGAAGTTACAGTCTCAGGATATACATTTCTAAATTTTTGTGCTAAGTGAAAGTCTAACATACAGAACAGTTGCAAAGGTTTGCAAAAAGAACAAAATGGACAAAAATCTGACATGAAATAACCTACGCTTAGTTATATTTTGAGCTCTCACCAGTAACTTTAGTCTTGAAGAACTTAATGGAATTAAATCAAATAGGACTCTCAGACTTTGCTCTGAAAACATACACAAATTTAGAGAGATATCAGCAACATGAAAGGATTGGATTGCTGCTGTGTGGTTTGAAACCTTAATTACCAACACTCATTAGCAGATATACCTCTGACCTATACAGATTTAAAACAGCTAAAAATAAGCCTTGAACGCATGGAAGAAGACGAATGTATAACAGAACAAAGTAGTGAGTCTTGGTCTGTTTGGAAGCAGTTTGTTGCATACTTTTAAACCCAGAGACACCCAGGATTAGGGTTTGTAAGTGTGAAAGTGGGTCCCGATTTTAGCTGATGATATAAATCTGTATCCGGGCAGAATTTCAATGGAAGGTTTTGTATCAATTGTATAGACTTTGCAGTCTCAGAAAATTTGCTGCCTGTGCTTCCTAAGTATTAATATTTCTTGTTACTCTTATTGCAGGCATTAAAGTGTTAACGAAAGAAAAAGAAAGTCTGCAAATTCCTTTCCAGAGAATCCTCTGCATGGTGAGGGAGGGAGAAACAAATATACTTGCAAGTTGAGGCAGAACTGTGCTGGAGTTCATCATTCCCTTTCCTTTGGTTTTCTGGAGAGGTACTTAATGGTGTTTGAACATGACTGTATAGTGCCATTAATGTAAGAATTTTCATTCGCACAGTGCAACACCAGAAAGATAATCTCTATGTTAAGTACTTTTCCTTTATAATCCCTGGAGAGTCAGAACTCTAAAAGCAAATATTGTATTTACCATAGACTGTAAAAGGGAAGAAATGAGGCTAAAATGCAAAGCAGCAGGGATAAAATAGAGTTCCTTTTGGATGTCTGCAGTGGTACTATGAATATATATATACTCACTGTTATGCTTTTTATATTATCTCTAATTTGAAATAAACAACATGATTACAGATTAGATCAATCATGGCTTCAGTATTTCTGGCCAAAGTGAGAAAAGGCTTGATGTGCCAGCTAACCACGTAATCGAAGCAGAGATTGTTTCACTGCTGGTGATTTGTTTAAGGATTTTAATTTACAGTAATGAGTATTCTTCTCTGCATTGTAACCTGGTTCCCCATGTCTCCCTTTGGAAAACACTTGCTGCTTGTATATACCAGTGGAATGATGATGTGAGGCACTAAACAACAAAAGAGAGCAGTTGAGCGCTGCTGCCTGACATCTCTTCCAGAACTGAACCGAGTGGGAAAATTGATGCCTAGCTGTCCTTACTTTGATTTGCACAGAGGCTCTGGTGGGAGCTCAGCCACTGGTGGGGACTGGGGGATGTGGGAGTGGAGTGTCTTTCAGAATTTATCAAGTGAATAGATAACCAGTGCACTCCAGAGGACAGTTCTGCCTGTCTGCTGGAAGGACTGAAGGATAAGATGACTTTTTCCTGCATCTAACTCGTGTGTTTCTTCTTATGAAGTTAAGCAAAGGAGCACCAAGCAGTGGCAGCTGGAGAATATCACAGGTGCTTGAAAGCAATTTGACAAAAACAGTAAAAAGACATCAACAGTTTACAGCATATTTACTTTTGGGGAATAGATATTCAGACTGGAAGAGAGCTGTTGGGAATCCAAGCAATGTTCCAAAATGATAAAACATGATGCTAGGAGCCTGATGTTCAAATGCTTTGAAGTTGCTGTCACTTAATCTGCTTTTGGAATAGTGTCCAGAAATGATGCAGTAGTAAGGGGCAGCTGCCATGACTGCCTTTCTTAATGGTGTATTTTTGCTGGAGTCATCAGTTTAATGATGAACAAATATATTAAATGTAAATAAGAGATGTGTTGAGGACAATTCAAGAGAGAAATTATAGGGAAAAAAAACCCTATGAATACAGAGGGAAGTAGAGGAATAGCAGGCAGCATAAAGAGGAAAATGTGGTCAAACTTATAGTTATTTGAATATCCAGAAAAACAGGCTTGGTTACTTTCTCCAGATGGACAAGTGATGCCTTTCCCCTTGAATTTCCTCCAGGGAATGAAAGCTTTCCATGCTTTCAGTGCACATCTATGGAGCTTGATGGACTTTCTCTTTGAGGTGCCTGGAAGCCTTGGCCATATGTCAGGGTCCTCTTGTGGGCAGCTCAGTTGGTATTGAGAGTAAGTCTGTCATTCAGACTATTATTCTTGTAATCCAGAATTGGAGATTTTGTTTCTGAATTTAGGGGATCCTGCAAACCACAGGATTTTGTTCTTCTTCTCAGGAGGCTGTTACTTAGACTGCCACTGCTTGAAACCCATGCTTAGTTTGCTCTTTGATAGTTCAACAGTAATTGTATTTACGGTTCATTTTGCTTGGATGCTGGTGACTTTAATCTTTCCGTAGTGTCAGTGGTGCACTTCAACTCTGATGTACGTGTTCATTGTCCTGCTAAATGGAAAATCCCATTGCAGTTATGATTTCTGTCATCTGTAGGAGAGTTAGGAGAAAGAAGTTGTGGATGTATTGTGAAAAAAGAATGGGCGGTGTGAAGTAGAAATACAGGTTGTGACCAAATCCTCGATCTTGTCCACTCTGTAATTTAGGTGTGAGTCTATATACATGAAACATTTAGTCAGATGGTGTACCTCTAGTTGTTAACGGAATGAAGTATTGGTTATAGAAACACCAAAGTGTTGCACAATACTATTGGGAGGTGTAATAAATGACAGACAGCTGGAACAGTCAGGCAAATCCAAGTAGCTGCAGTGTTACATACTTCTGTTTAATTTTTCAGTGAGACACTTGGAATGACATCTTTTCTTTTATAAATGCCAAGGAGAAGGATTTTCATAGAAAGCTTTTCAGAACAACGCAAGACTTCCGTTTCACAGGACTTTGCACCAAGTAGAAATATTAGTCAGCTACTCAGAAGGAAATAGGGCAGATGAATTAAATCTTCATTTTGTTTCTATTGAGCTTCAGCAACTGAACTTTAATGCTTTTTAATTACATTCCTTACCTGGCTGGTGAAGAGGGGCTGTATTAAACCACAAATACCTTAACATCTGGGGCTCATTTGTTGCAAAATGAACACCATCTCCTTTAATTCCCTATTTGTCTCTCTCTCTGCTCGTACAATATTTGCCTTGTACTCATTCCCCTTGCTAATTGCAATCCATCCAGCACTGTATGGGAAAAAAAGCCATTTTAGTTGCATGATTTAATGCTTTTAAGTCATCTTGCCTTTGCTGACTCATTGGTCAACCTTGAAAAATCATAGCAGTGCAAACATTGCAATGCCAGCAGAGGACTAGCAGGTTGCGCAGGGGACTCTGTTACTGATTAGTGTCATTTTTTTTCTGAGTTGAAAGAGCTATTGTGTTTAAGGCCATGAGATTTAGAATTAGGAGTAATTAAAAACCAAGGCTGCTGCTTTTATATTTTTTTTAATATGAAGGGCCCCAGGAGTCTCTGTAGTCATTAGAAAATCCTATTCTCGTGCTAAGCCTGTCCTTATAAGCAGTTCTGTTGTTGGCTTTCCTGAATGTAAAGCAGGATCTTGTTGAGAGTGGATGATGGGGAGTGGGAGGGGGGGAAATATCGTAAAGGCAGGGGAGAAGAAAAGTGTGTGTGTGTGTTTGGGGGGCAGATATTTAGTGGGTGTGTGGCTGCTTTGTAATGTGTACTTAGCAACTGGCTTTCTGCTCTAATGGGAAAAATAGATGGTGGGAAAGCATTCAAGGAAAGTGGGTCACATTTGATCCATGACCTAAAAGGAAAAGTGGGGGAAGGGAATAATCAGCTCAGATCATTAATGAGGTGAAAATTTATCCCTATAAAGCTTATTCATCGAACTGTGCAAAACTGCTGTTCTGGTGTCTTGGTTATGCGATAGAAAATGCAGTTTCTGCTCTCTCAAAACACAACAATTGCTCCATGGCTTTGTATTAAAAAAAAAGGAAAGAAGAAAAAAGTTGTTTGTTTTAAACAGTCTCCAGCAACACAATGATTAGACATGACAGTTTGGCTGTGGGGCCTTCCTTTCAGTTCAGGAAAATATAGAACAGAGCTGAGCTGTCCTTTCCTGGTAAAAATGAGGTCATTTGTAAAGCTTTGTGTACATTTCTGCAGCACTCGTGGAACAGAGCTCACAAAACAGCTCTGCTGAAGCCTCAATCCTACCTCCACTAATACTGCCATTTTTAAGAAATGCAGGCCCATTGCCCACGTAAGATGAGAAATAAGAAGCAGTGATTTAGGCGGAATGACTCCTGGAGGATGTATAGTTTTGATTTAACTGGCAGGGGCTGCAACCCTGAGTGCTCTGCCATTGCTGACACAGCTGCATGTGGCTGAGGCAAAGCTCCCTGGAAACTCTGCCTTCTCCATAGAAGCTGGGTGTGTGTTCTGAAATAAGCAAAACTACGCTGTCAGGCTTGATTATTCTCTCTGTTACATATACAATGTATTGTATACATTGTATTTGCTAATCTCTGTTGTTCATAAAAATGCCCCAGGCAATTAAAATTTATTGAATAATAATTTATTTTATGTAAAAGCTAATACTAATTTTCATAGAGAACTATTTTTCTTCTACCAATCAAATGTTATGTAGCTGCTAATTTTTCAAGGTAGTTTTAATTAATGTCTCAGCCTGATGCAAGTCTGTTGAAGAATGCATCACTGAATTAAATAGGAAAGGATAGCAGGGGATATACTGGATAAATGCCTGGAAAATATGGAGTAATGTGAGATGTGAGCTGGTGCATCACAGTTGCATTCTCTTCTATCTCAAAACTTCAGGGAGTATGTTCCCATTCTGTCCAGGAAACCCTTGGTGTTAACCCCCTCATTCTCTGACCCTGCTCAGGAAAAAGTAGCTGTTTCAGCCAGCTGTATTGACATTCAGTCCAATCATGGTAAGATGGAAGCACAGACAATTAAAGAGGCATTCAAGATCTTGGGCTCATTAATGAAGGTTCTTGATAGAAACCCATAAATTAAAAATCCCTTACTTTGTTGGCTAAGTGAATTCAGACCTTCCATGTCCTTGTTTCCCCTTTTTTTCTTAACTGTCTATTAAAATAGTCTGAAAGTGTGTCAGGTTTCCTACCATATGAAAATAGTAGGAAAACATCTGGACTACCTAATAAAATTAGGTCTGCTACTTAGAAAGCAGGCAGCATTGTTTGGGGCCTCAGATACTCCTGCGATGCAAATAGTAATAAGGACTTGGAAAAGTACTTTACTTCTGCTATATTATGTAATTTTCAAACACTGCTTTGGAAAGAAAAATTAGAATTGCATCAAATTAAAAGAAAAAATATATCATGAAAGGGTTGTTGTTTTGGTTTGGGTTTTTTCCTTTAATAACATAATGGTTTGACTTTTATATAGTGATTTCCTCTGAGTCCTTTAGAATTCTTCGTTGTGATGGGATCACAATTCAGAGGGGAGGGAAATAAGCACAGCAAAGGGAAGAGGCTTATGAAAGACTGTGGAACTTCTCTGTTGCATAGTCCCCTGCTCTTTACCATTCGACACACTCCCCAGCTTTGTTCTTCTATTGGATTTCATCTTCTCCTGAAGGATGGTTATAGCAAGAAAACTGATTTGCCTTAAAATAATCTGTAAGTGATACCCCTCTGAATGAATCTGAAATTGCTGGAGTGAAGCTCTGTGTTGGGTGTTCAGAGCTGGCCTGTGCCCAGCTGGTCACTGTGTGGTCACAGGGGACAGATTTCCTTCCCTGCTTTAGACCCAAATGAGCACAAATCCACAGCTCTCCAGTGGTGACAGTCAGAATGAAAACTCAGGCTTTGTGGTTTTTTTCTCCATATCTCTTACTCCCAGTGACAAGCCCAGCAGGTTCAGCCTTCAAATCATTAAAATAAATGTTTATATTATATATTATATAAAATCTCATATTTGATGCCTGGATTCCCCTCTGTTTCTTGCATCAAGCGGTTGAGACCTGTGAGCTTCGAGTCTGTGTTCTCCTATTGGCAGCATCCTGCTCCCTCCACCTGCCCTGGGGCAAGTTTCCTCCCTTTTCCATCTGTTGAGCGAAGGTGCCGATGACCGTATGGAGAGGGGTTATGTGGAAAAACAGTTGGAATAGGGCTGGAGATCTTAGGGAACCACATGGTGTTACTAATCCTCCAGCTTTCCAAAGACTTGTCATCACAAATAAGAGTTTTCCACTTTCAAGGGGAGAAGGGAAGGAGAAAAAAGAAGGAAAGAAATTAACCCTGTGGTGTGATGACAGAGATTTCTATAAATCACACTGCGCTTCACACTGCTGCTGACAGCCAGCCAAACCTGAGCTGGCCAAGTTTCCACAGGTCGACTGTGTTACAGGGAGCTTAAAAATACATACACAAGTGTTTAACTATCTTTTCTCTGGTTGGAGTTAAGAATCTTTGCAAATTATGGGGTGGTCAAAATGGTGTGGATGTTATTCCTATTTATTCCCATCTCCTTCTTTTCCATTTCTTTTGTAAAAGTGCCAGCAAGTCCTTAAGACCTGGTTTCATTTTTGCTTGTGAATAAAACCTCCAGAGCAAATAATAACCCACTCGGATAAGCTTTTGTCCAAAGGGTACAGTTAAGAAGTTATCTCATCCTTTTAAATTTTTCCTGCTGCAAGTATTTAAGATGACCTTAAAAACATGGGGTTTGGCAACCATTCAAGCTGTATTCTCCTTTCCTCTTGGCAAAAGACTTCCAAATGGCAGCCCTCTTCTGTTTTCTTAATGCTGCATTTGCATAGAGTGTCCTGCAAACTCACAATTAGAAGGTGGATTTGTATCTTTGAAGTCAGAAGTGTCCCCATAAATGATTGCCACATGACTTGGGAAGCATGTGTGTGTTAGGGCATGGTTTTGTTGGGATTTTTTGTGGTATGTTTATTAGGAAAATTTAAACCAGTTTTTCTCATTTTGTTTGTTTGAATGATGCCTTTAAAGGCGGAGTTGCTCCTTTCCTAATTATGTGTAGTTGTTTATTTTCTTGTGAGCTTCAAAAGAACAACACAACCAGCAGAGCAAAACAACTTCCTTGCAATAATAGAGAAAAAATCAGAGACTAAATAGAATCTTATCCTATAATGAGAGCTTACTTTTAAAAGGTTTGGTTTTGACTACTTGTATACCAGTGTTATTAGCCTTTTATATAACAGCTCTCTCTTTGGATGTAAAAGTATAACTGTTGGTAACCCAAAATACAAAGGAAAATGAATCCTTTGAAGATGCTGGAACACACATTGCAATGGAATTTAGAGATTTCAACAAGTGAGATATTAAGACAATTTGTCCTGTTTTGCAGTGCGTACAGGACAGTATTTTCCATCCAGCATGTGTAGGGGTTTTTTCATTAAAAACTGCTGAGTATTCTGCCTTCACATCCAGTTTCCCTGTAATCTACCTATAATGGTTGCATGTACTGTTAGTGGTATGTCTGATGGGACCTAGTTCTGCCACCATTTGACTGTGGTAGGAGTAAGACTTGCCCATCTGAAGTTGAAGCCAGGCTCCAGTTTTACTCATTACTCTGTCTTCCACAAAGCTGGTAGAAGTACTTGTGCTCCTACACAGAATCAACTACCACTAATATTAGGTTTTAGAGCTTTTCCCCCTCCCCCAAGAAGCACTAGAGTGAGTTATAAGTATGTTGAAACTCACTGGGGAAAATCACTTTCTAACTATTGACATTTTAGTAGCAATCTAATGAGGTACTTGGATTTTTCTAGTATGTTGTATTGAGGAATAGTTAGAAAAGATTCAGAAAGGGGAAGCGTTTGGATTTTTTTGTAAGCTTCCCTGTAATACAACTTGGGAAAAAAAAGCACTTCTATTGATTTTGTTGTTGTCCAGCAATCTGATCAGAGCTGAAATCTGCTCTGCAGAAAGACTGGGCACTTTTCCAACTCCCTTTTATGCCCCCAAAAACCTGTCTGGACAAAAATGACTCCTCCCTGAAGAACTGTTTTCTAGACAACATTCATGTCTCCCTTTACAAAACAAGCAGAATTTAGAAGAGGCAGGAGAACAGAGGTGTTCGGTGGAAAGGAGGGGGAAATGAGCAATACATTCTGCCCCCAGGCCCTCTCCCCTGCTTTTTTTTCCCTTTAAATGGCAAAGTCAACTTGTCTCCTGCCCTGCATGCAGATCTTCAGCTGGGCTACAGTTTCATAAGATTATTCACCCCAGTAACATTCAAGAGCTTTTCCACAATTCCCAAAGTTTTGTCTGCCCACATACCTTACCCTTATGCCTTGGAAAGGATGCAGATTTTCTTCCCTGTTTGCTTGTATGTTTAAGATTTCACCCTCCTCTGCCACTGAACCAAGCCTGATCCTTATTTTCGGTTCCATTACTTTATCTGTAGCCCCTCTAACACTCAACTAATACCACACCCCTGTTTTCCAAGGCACTGGACAGCAGGATTGACTCTACCTGAAAGAGTTCAAAGGCAGGCAAGGGACTAAAATTCCCAAGGCCAAATAGTGAAGTTAGAAGAGATGGGACCAAACTAGCACCTCTTGGTTGTCCAGCCAGAGGCAATATCACCTCATGGATAGGCACTGAATATCTTGGCACATTTTATCCACTTGCAAAAATTGACACGTGGTCCTCTGGTGTGGGATTGCCTCGCTCCTTTCCTACTTCTAGCTTCTGGTAGATGGCCAAAATGAACCGTTAAGTACAGGAATAGCCAAATTCCTTCCCCTTCCTGTGGCAAGGTGGAAGTCCACCTTGCCCAAGTGAAGACCTTGATTTGTTGAAATAAAGCTCAATAGGCTGCATTTCCCTCTGTGCTTCAGAAATTGGCTTTGTCGCCTCTTTGACCTTCAGTTCACCAAAACCTTTCCATCTGTGGAAAGAAAAAAGTTAGCTACAGCCCTTCACAAATGACTGGCAGCTCCTCCAGCTTTTATAGGCTTGGTTAGCACAGAAGCAGGTCAAGACCACACCATGCTGTCATCTCAAGTGCTCACAGTGGTTGCCCTGGTGGTATCACATTAAACTCATCATGTATCAAGATGTGGTGGAGCAGCCACTCCGATTGGAGCACGTCTGACACCCGAGAGCTCCCGGAGCCCGGACCGTGTCTGTGTGGAGGCTCTTCGTGTTTCCACTGAGGTCGGCATCTTTCTACCAGCTCGCTGCAGCTGGAGCTGCGGGTTATGAAATGGCACGCTTCAAAGTGCCTGGAGGGGCAGATCCTTGCGGCCTCGCACTCTGAGGAAACAAGAGCCACGCCATGCAGCAGCGTGTCTGCGCGTGTCAGCAAAGTGCCTTTTCAGCCTCAGAGCTGACTGCAAAGATTTTCAAGAGGAATCAGGCAATTAAATTTTGAATCCGCATCTCTTCTGCTTTTTTGTTAGGAATTCATCCTTTCAAAGAGATGCAGCATTCCATGGTGTGCCATGTATCATCTGTATGCACAATTTCATTTTAATTTTTTAATATTGTCTTTCCCAGTTGTTGGGAATTTTTTTTTCCTTTCTTTTTCTGGACAAGTTATACATATGCTAATAGAAATATGCCTATTATTTGAAGCATAGTTCTGCTTGTCAATGAAGCTTCATTAACACCGTTATCACTGCCTGACATTTATCTTATAATTTTCCAGAGTTGACTGTTACATCTCCATGGAAACCCAAATTGCAATTGAAACAAGTGAGATAATAAAGGCATCCACAGAGGATTGACAGTATGCAAGCCCACAGTGTTTGCAGGCTACATTTGTTTATAGTTCCTTAGATAAATCCCTTGCAGTGGAGATTTTTATTACCTGTCTCCTGTCTTTCTATGACTACTGCTTATTGCAAGGTTTAGAGCAATGCTTTTTTTATTTTCCTGTTTAATTAGAGCAATAAATTTTATTGGACTCAGCAAGGGAGGCATTGAAGATGTAAATTCTAGAGTGATTTCTCTGGGATGAAATGTGAAGTTTTTCATATGTGATTTTGGCACTATATAGACTAAGGCATTCCTGCATTGATTCGGGCTTTTGTTGGGGTTTTTTTTTAAGGATCCAAAACTTACAGTCATGGACTCTTGATTTGCTGACTCTTTCAGTATGCAAGAAGAATCTGTTTTTTTCTATACCTAAGAACTTGAGCTCTCTTAAGTTCGTGACTCTAAATCAATTTAGATGGTGCCTCAAAGCATAGAGTCATGAAACTGGATTGGGTCCAGAGTGAATTAATCTGAAATTAATTTGATTTTGAAAGGCTCCATCTGGCTGTGTTTGGAAAAGGCATTTAGACAGATATATAAACAAATGATCATCTGTATTCTATATGCCAGATGTGGTGTCAAAAAAATGAAGAAATGGTTTAAAGAAAAAAAAAAGAATCAGCTGAGGGGGATTTTGCTGTAATGATGCTCAACTTGTTGAAATCACAGTTGCATCACACTTCGGACAATAATCTTTTCTTACACTCAGATTTGTAAAAGAAGGGAGCATGGGCGAGCCTGATAAGATTTTTTTGTTTAAGTAAGAAAATTGAATGTCACAGCTTGCTTTAATGGTCTGAGATCTAACCAAAACTGGCTAAACAAAATTGGCCGTGCCCTTAACAGAGGCAGGGCTATGATCATCCATTCCCTTTCTAAGGAAGCTATTTAGGTAAAGTAGTCATGTCAGGCACAAGCCATTTGCCTCTCTCTCTTTGGGCATGGCTTCTGGACCCACAAAAATCACTCCCTGCTCTTTGTGGAGCTCAGCTGGGACCTGAGAATGTGTGTATACACGTGGGTGCCAGTCTTGAAATAACGCTGGACTGTAAATTACTTCTTGCAATAACCAGTTGGGTTTAGCACACAGAAATGGCTGGGTTTCAAAACAGATGTTTGGAGAACACCTTTCCCATGCCCACCATCCCTCCAACTCCAGGCCACCATTTGCCATAAACTAGATAAGCCCTTTCAAGCCTCATAAGAACTTGAAGATAACTGCTGGCCTGGGTATAAAACTTGCTGAAATAGTCATGTCATTAATTATCAAGTTAAAAAAAAAATTTTTTTTGAAGTCTTCATTGCTGCCTTTGAAGTTTTTTTGAGGGCAAAAAGGGAACTGAGTAACAACTTTGTAAATTTGGAGCAGTAAGTGTTTGGAATGGGGAGTGAGAGAGACACTGAGGTTGTTGACAAGAAAACAGATGGTCCTACGTGTCCTGAATTTTAAAAGCCTGGTACTATTCTAATTCAGTTGTTGACTTGTCACAAATATATAAGCATTTGGGTGTAATCAAATACTGTTGTGCTTTTTTAAATAATAATACCGATAAATGTTTCCTGCCGTACAGAAAGAGGAATTTTGCTTCATTGCAAATGTGTGTAATCAGTAAAACAAAGCATTAATAATCCACGCCATTAATACTGAGCAGTCAGCTACTTCAGACTCAACTTCATGTGAAAAATTATATCAATCAGTGCTCCAAAACTATAATGTAATCGCTGAAGCACTTAAGTGCACTCTGGTGTTACTGTCCAGCTTACAGTGGTGCAGAGAGAACGAACGCGTTTGCAATTAGGGTCACTTTTAGACACAGCACAGATATTAATACATAAGGACAGCCTTTGCCCCAAAGAGATCACAAACAAAAAAGTCGTTGAGGAGCACAGGAGCGAAACAGCAAGTTGCAGTAGTCACCATAACAGAAGTTAGTTTAAACAGATCAAAAATTAGAAATTAGAAGACTTTGCTAATTTAACAACTCAAGGTCAAAAGCAGACGTGCAGGATTCTCATCTAGGAGCTGGTCAACAGAAAACAGATATTTAAAAGTCGTGACTTAGGTATTTGTCGGACATCTCACAAGGGCATGTAGTGGTAGGACAAGGGGAAATGGCTTCAAACTGAAAGAGGGCAGGCCTAGATTAGGTGTTAGGAAGAAATTCTTTAGTAAAAGGGTGGTGAGGCACTGGAACAGGTTACCCAGAGAAGCTGTGGATGCCTCATCCCTGGAAGTGTTTAAGGCCAGGTTGGATGGAGCTTGGAGCAACCTGGTCTAGTGGAAGGTGTCCCTACCCATGGGTGCGGGTGGGAACTAGAGAGCCTTTACGGTCTCTTCCAAACCAAATCATTCTGTGATTCTACATCTTAACTCCTGTACTTTTCTTAGAAATGCACCTACCTTTGACCTGATGAAGACCCAATCTTGTTTGAACATTTAATGTACAGAGCAAGTTCTGCCCAGAAAGCAAAAATTAATTATTGGCTGGTTGCCTAAGCTGAGATTTATGTTGCAGAACATTATTGCTTATAACGGAACCTTGAACTACATACATCCCAAAGCATATAGGAACAACAAGGCTTGGGGGTTACGTGGCCTCTGAGTTTATATCTTCAAGCACTTATTTTAGTCATTCTTCTCATGTATCCCTAGAAATTTGTGATCCTCATCTGCGCTTGAACCAGAGGGGAAACAAATTTCAAACAGTCAGGGGTGGGGTGGGATGGCTTTTGCTTTCTTTAGCCATTCAAGGGCAGGTGTCTGTCACTGGCTGTTGAGCTTCTAGTCTCAAGTTTAGTAAAACCTATAGGCCATTGTAGGCAAATCCTTAAAGATACTGAAAATAGACCATTGTAAGTTTTACCAGCATAAACAAAAAACTGCCCAGTTCAGATCTGTACAGATGGTGTGTTTAATTGTTTGCTTCCGCTATTAGATGAACTAGCAATGATATTTAATTGGTTTCCAAAATAGAAGACTCTAAAAAAACAAACCTCTTCGCCTCCCTATTTGCTTTGACTTCTGCACTTACTCACTCTTGTTTACATATAGTTTGACTTGTATGAGTTGCTCCACTCACAGCACATACACATCATTAAACAGTACTGCATGTTTTAAAAAATAATTTGCTTGGTAAAAAATGAGTTCATGCAGCAGAAGTAAGAGTTGAGACAGGTCTGAGACACAAAAGATTTCTTTTTATTTATTTATTTTAAGATATATTTGAATGTGAAGGGTTTTTGAAGATGTAATGTAGCAGATGTACAAAGCTTTTACAAAGTTACTTCTGCTTGACTCTATGGTTCTAGGAAGCATTACAAACAGCAGGGCATTAAACTAACATCATTTGGTAAGTTTGAACGTGTATACAAGGAATGTCCAGGGTTTAGGTTGAAACCCCAACCTTAAATCAAACTGGTTTGTAATGGAGGTGGTGCAGGAGCACAGAGGCCGAGCACCTGAAGAGCCACCAGGCACTAAAGGTGAATGTTTAGCTTTGGAGAGCAGAACACTGAGGGCTAATTTTAGGAAGTCAAGAAGCCTTACAACACTTGGAGTGTATGTGCTCCAGTGTGCACCTCCAGCCGGTAAGGGAATGGCATTTAAATGTAGGTCTTACTATGACTTCCTTTTGTATCCTTGATTTTTTCCTGTGATAGTAGTGGGGAGTCTGCATGTATACCTCTCTAAGAAATAACATGTTTTGTCTCAGGTGGGCTCAGCTCTCTTCTGATGTTTCTCTAGTATGTGTTTTGTTCAGTACTTTCCCCAATTCATATTGCCCTTAGTATCATGCAGTCTGACCTGTTTTTGAAAGGCAATTTCCCTCTGCTGCTCCTTCTTCCTGCCCAAATTTATTCCCCATCAAAATATTTTTAAGGTAGGATTTCCCCTCTCCCCCCAGTTCTTCAAATCTTTTTTCCTCTGGGATAAGATGCTACCTCCTTACCTTACCTAAAATTTGCATTTGAGGCATTGAAGTGATCATATGCACTAAATTTGAATTAATCAGAAAACAAGTATTCCCTATAGCAACAATGGTTTACCATGGTTTGTATGATCTAATATATGGAGAGAGTTAGCAAAGCTGAGCTACGAGTAATCACTGATTCACCAGGAAAATTACTGTGAATTTTAAATTATCAGGGCAGGAAAAAGGAATCCATTGTCTTAAGAAAAATTACACTTTTACAGATAATTTCTGCCAATGTGGAGACAACACCAGAAAAACCCATCTTTGCATTTACCATTAAGTGCTTACACAAGCACTTCAGTATTCTTAGCTGCTGAGAAGAATAAAATCTGAGCATTGTATGTCATGTATTAAAAGCCATCAGCATTTTCATGTAGTTAGTGTGTGCGTGTGAGTGCAAGTGCGGTTGCTCTCTGCTGGGTGGATGAAGAATTGCTCAGCTCTTTGTTAAAGGCTTTATGGGGCTATAAGATGGATTGCAAGCCTTATAGCTACTCAGTTGTTAGCCCTGCCAATGGGTGCAGGGAAGCCTGGAGGAAATTATTTCGTAGACTTTACTGCCTGCACAGGACTGAAGATCCTGCTGTATGAGCTTTGCTCATTGAGCGTGATGTCAGGGTCATTTAGCAACTGCAGTTCTGGGTATGCGTTACTTAATAATAATTATTAGTGTTATTAGAGTGTAATAGTTCTTGCCAAAAACTGTACAAGATACCACAGTGGAAGCACTTAATGATTTTTGAAACATCATCTTTTCTTTGAGCTGCTTTTGAACAAGTACACTGTGAAAATGCTGATGGGCCAGAAAGCATCTGGAGATGACTTTTTTCCTCCCCCACCCCAGAACACAGAGACCCGGTCATTTACGGCTTAAAAGTGTTGCACAGCTTCTTTTTCTGTTTGTCAGAGGTTCTGGCCCTTATTTTGCTGGCCAAAATCCAGTGTAGGTAATTACCTTCTGTGTCTATAAATCGCAGCCCCCTGCAGTTTTCAATTGGGTACGGTATTGTTCTACCCATCCTGGCTGAAATTGTTGTGCGATAATGCTCCATGTCATTAAACAGCTGCCGTCTGTCACCTTCCGATGAAGTCATTTCTCTCTAAACAATGAGTTTATAAAGCCCTTTTGGGTCCTTCCAGATAAAATTTGCTCGTAAACCAGCAATTATGATCTTTGGAGTATGGTAAGGTGATGCTTCCTTGTCTCTCTTGATGGCAGTCAGAGGCCTTCAAATGGATGTTGTCCCTTTTTTTCAGCTTGTGTGATATCCTGGCTCAGATGTAAATATTATTACTGTAAAACCTTGGTGCCTGCAAATGCCTCAGTGCTGGGATGGTTTTAGTTGTCTTTACATTTGGAACCCATTTGTTGTCATGTTCTTGTTCTGTTGGCTCTTAGAGGGAGTTCAGGTGTCTTAAACCATAGAACACAAAAAAGGCAAAGCTCCAGCAAAATGGTAAAATCATTAAAATGGTCATTGCAACATGAATTAACCAAAAAAGGACAGTGTGAAGGTTCGAGGTAGGCCTAGAAATAGATTTGAAAAACAGGTCTCCTGTAAATCCTGTCCCTGTTAACAGCTGTTTTTCAGCACCTGGTTTGACACTAAGGTCATTAATGGAAATGAACGTGGATTAACGCCAAAGCTCTTAATGGCGATGAATTTAAGAGAGTCCCTTTTGATCCAGGCATTGTTTCTGAAGTCTCCCTCTCTGTCCTTAGTGGCCAGTCCACTTTTAGCAGTCTTTCAGTAATTACAGATATGAATGGAAGAGACAGAGAAGGCATCTACCAGGTTTTTCCCGTGCTCCTACTGAAGCAGCAGGGATATTAAAACAACCTCTAGCTCCTCAAGAGTGGTCCTGTCAACTTGCTGAAATGATGGAATGGTAGTTAGGTTATTAGAAGGAAAATTGGCACAAATTGAGAGAGAGGATGCTCTGGCAGAAACCACAGGCAGCCAGCAACTCAGTGGCTTAATCTCTGCCCTCAGGCTGCTCTCTATGATACAGATGACACCTTGTCAGTGAAGATGATGTGCTGGGTCACCCCTGAGTCCAGTGGGCTAAATTGACCATGGAGGGAAGGATTGCTGCAGTGTAGACCCAGCAAGCCACATAATCTAATTTTTTTCCTTTTTTTTTAAAAAAAAAATATATGTCATCATTTGGATACTGACAGTAATTGTCAAGGGATCCCATTCTCATTAGTGTCCCCTAGACACAGCTATCTCTGTACGCTCCTGCTTTCAAGAAATGGTCCTAAACTTTCACAAGGTCTGCTTTGCTTCTTTTGGAAAGTTTAATGTGTAGTTCCTCTTTTTTGCCTTGTTATTTCTTGGGTACAGGAAAAGGGGAAGATGGGGGTAGGAAGAAGCTGCTTCCTCTGGGAGCCATTGTGTTAGCAAAGAGAAGTTGGTAAAAACCCTGCAGCTGTTGGTGACCAAGAGGTCTTAGTGCAGAGCAGTAATGTCCATTGTGTGAAGATGAAGGTTGGGAGAGGATAAGGGAATTCATCTTTAGGAGAGAGTATTTGCAAGGGATCAAGGATATTTGGCTGGATTTTGTATAGACCCAACAGGCCCGGTGACAACTGAACCATCAGGCAGGGGTGGTGTATAGTTGCTCAGTGGAACCTTCAAGTATACTGCAGGGATCAGATCTGTAGATTCTATAAAACTGTTTTTTTTCCCTCACTGTTATCTCTCTGCTGTTTTATTCACTTGTTTAGTTTGTCTCCATTGCCTCTAATCCTACATCTACTGCCAAAGCTGGGTGAGGATGCTGCTGAAGTGTCATTGCTCCTACAGTATTCATGAGCTCCTCAAAGTCCCAAGAGTGAGACTTGGATTCCCCCTCTGAGGTGCTGAAGAGCCTTAGTTTGCACTGAAATGAAAGGAAATGCAGTTTAGGAAGGAGCCCAGCTGTGCTTGCAGAAATGAGTGCTCTCTCTGCAGCCTGAACTTGTCTATCAATCCCCCAAAATGTTGGCAGCTCAGTCAAGGCCCTACCTTGTGGTAGAAAAGTATTATAAAGAAAAGTCTAAATTAGGCTTGGTTTTCTCCTAAATCTGCAGGAATTAGTGGATTGACAGAGCTGCCAGTGGACGGTGGAATTTAGTCCAGAGAAGTTTTAATATCTTACCCAAGTTATGGCAGGCAGTGAGTCACAAAACCTGTCCCCTGGAGCTTTGCATCACTTACACCTGGATCAGAGCCTTTAACCATCTTTATCCAATAAAGCATTTAAGGAATATGATCAATGTAATTCAACTTTGGTTCCAATGAAGTAAAAAAAGGACTGAAACATTTTGTGAAATTAGAAGAGCTCTTGGCCTGTGCCTAAAATCTTTAGCTCAAAGCAAATACTTGATGCTAATGGGGTCATTAACCTGAGAAAACAGGTATAAGTGTTTGGTTTTGTGGTTTCATAAAAGTTGGCTGATTAGCAATGGAAATTGTGGGGCTCTTGGTGGTAAAGGTGGTGTTGGTAAAGGAAAAAGCAAAGGACTAAACTTGTTATTTTTTATTAAACAAAACCTTTTGGGCTGAAGTAGCAATTCTGTGTGGACTTCTTAAAGAAGAGATCCAACAGAGAGAATAGATGAAAGGCATAATTTAAAAATTAACCCAATTCATTTTCTTATTGTGAACAAGAGGATAAATAAAGTGAAAAGTGAAACAAATTTCTGAAAGAAAGTGGTTGACCAAACCCAGAGCAGAGCTGGGGGCTTTACTAAGCTTCTACTCTTCTTGTCCTTGCAGGTCCAAAATAATGTGAAAGCATTTCCCCTGGTTATTTTAAGCTACAGGTCAGGGATTTTTCAACCTCCCTACCAGGGAGGTTTTTTGACCGATTGGGTTTTACGTAAAGAAATCAGAATTGAAAAGAAACAATGGAGTGATGTTCTAGAGGTTTAAGTGTCATGTCAGTTCCTACTGCTCATTGAAAGTCTTGCAAGTTGTTCCCATGGAGTATCATTCAAGTGAGTCAGTCAGGGGTTTCCTGTTTCTTGGTGATTTTTTGGGGGGGTGGTTCTTTGGATGGTTGGTTTGCTTTGTCTTGAGTGTTGTGTATGTAGGGAAAATGCAGCTTCTAAGGCCTGGGGAAATCACAGTTTCTTCAGGTGTACTGGTGACCTATAGAACTTATGGAAAATGAAGAGCATTTATCAGATGAGAAGGTATTTGTGCATGAAATGTGATATAAAAGTTTGGACCAAATCTTTGAGTCTGTAACTCAGGCAAGACTCCCACTAGAATAAATAGGATTTTTAGCTATTTATGAATGTGACAAATGCTGTTGTCTGCTGATCCACATTGAAAACACTTCACAAGGGCTGATCAAACTTCCTGTTGTTGGTTTAAAATGTGTCTTTAATATAACTTTCTCCTTTCTGCTGTAAGCAGGGAAAGTGCTAAAGTTAATATGGGCATATTAATGTGTTTAGGTGAATTCTGCATTCAAGGAGATAAAACACATGAAACTAAATAATTTGTCTTCACACCGGTTATAGCTGTGAGACAAGGGAATTACAAAGGGTTGTTTTCTCCTTGCCATTCTTAGATATTATTTTTTTTCACATGTAAAATATTATTTTCATCTGGTTGTGCAGATTTTGAGCTCTTCCAAGTCCTCTGGTGGGCATTCTCTCCTGAACAATCAAACAGAGAAATTGTAATTAAAGCCAAATTTTTTGAAAGTGGCAGGTGGCTTTGAAATGCCTGAATTCTGCCATGATTAACTTCTGACACTGCTGCACACAGGCCATTTCCCCCCACTTCCCCGGTGGAAAGATGGGGAGGATGCTCAAAAAGTCGTGTCTCATTTGTGTTCTTTCTTGAAACGGAAACAGCCAAAAATTATCAGCAGTTAGAGAATCTCTAGCCAAGTAATTAGTTGAAACTACTGTCCTAATTATCAGTACTGAACATAAGTGGACAGGGTTTTGTATTTTTCTTATGTTCAGTATTTAAAATTGTTTTCCATTTAAGAATATGACTCTTCCTAAACCATAATCTGTCATTTGGTCTCCCAGATCAAATTATTTTTTGTGACTAAGTTCTTTTCCCCTGCAAAAGCATGTGTTTGTTTTGAACTTGGCTGTAGGATGTACATCTGGAGATCAGATAGGGTAAGAATTTAAAGGGGGTGAAAATGTTCAAAAATTTGATCTGTTTTTGCAGGGAGAAAAACTTTGCATAGCAGTATTTTGATTTTCACAGCAAAGTAGGCAACTTTGCCACTGCCTTGTACTGTGTTGTTTGTTGTTTTCTTTTTTTTTAATGGCAGCAATAACCAGTGTGATTTAAGCTCTCCAGACTGCTTTTCCTTTTTAAAGAGCGTAGGCAACTAATCGGCAGCAACCAGCCACATAGCTGGAGTGTTTTCCATTCTAGGCAATATCATACTAATTTGATGCACACATGGATGCTTCACACAATCTGCAGATTCATCGCTGGCATCTTGCATTAGTCATCTGACAGATTGCCAAGTGTTTCATATTCCTTTCATGTGACTTTATTACAAAACGCACACACACACACGCACTCCCTTGTTTCTGCCAGTAGCCAGTTCAGTGAGAATTCACTGCAGTTCTCTTTACAACAGCCATGGACAGAAATCTGCACTTATTTGCAACTCTCCTCTGCTTTCAAATGCAAACGTCCCAGGTTGTGTTGTGCCGCTCTCATCTTATATAATGACATTAAGCAGCAGCCTGCAGAGAAAACCAGACCCAATGAAAAATGTAATAGCATTGGTTTTTTGTTCATCATACTTATGTTATTAATTACATACTGATTTTTTTTCTTTATGCCAATTGACATCATCTTCTGCATCTAGTGCACATGAAAACTGCGTAGTCTCCTAACTTGCCTTCTTTTCAATCTGCTTTTCCACTTTCTAGTAACGGCACAGCTAACAAGATGAATGGAGCTTTGGATCATTCAGACCAACCAGACCCAGATGCCATTAAGATGTTTGTTGGACAGATTCCCCGTTCGTGGTCAGAAAAAGAGTTAAAAGAACTTTTTGAGCCTTATGGAGCTGTCTACCAGATTAATGTTCTCCGAGACAGAAGTCAGAACCCTCCCCAAAGTAAAGGTACAGTAGTTGTGCTCTCTTTGCTTTCAGTTTGTTTGTTTTTCTGATGATCTTGCTTGCCTTCTGCATTTCTAAAGAGGTTTGCATCTTGGCTGTGTGTTTTGGACTATTCTCTGTTGAGCTATGCAGCCGTCCTAAGAGGAGAGGACTCCTGAATCCTATCGGATACTGTCTTCCTCTTCTTCTTAAATTGCAGTTTAATTGTCTGTTATCTGGAAGCATGCATTCCAACTGTGCAAAAAAGAACAAAATATTGCTCTCCTTGTTTAAATTATCCTTGCCAAGAAACATGGAGACCTGAGCGGTTGCCTCCCAGGATTAGCTCATGAAAAATATAATTTTCTATTTCCTTTTGTTTCCTCTCTTTGCACCCCAGGTGGGAATTATTTTAAGGATACAAAAGGGAGAAATTATAGCAGTAGGCTCTTGCTACGTCATTGCTCCAGAAGCAATAAAAATTACAAACAGTCCTTTTTCCAAAATCCGATTTCTTTTCTGCAGTCACATTAAAGGATTGATTTTTGGCACTGATATTGTTCTAAATGAAAGGGTTGGTTTTCCTTCCTGCATTTTTCCTAGACACATGTAAAGTATTTGTCCCTAACTGTGTTGCTTCCTTTCACTGTATAGCTGTGCATATTTAGGCATGGGAGAGTTTTGTGCATTATAGCTGTGTAAGTGTAACACATGCTTACCTGTAGACTGCAAGTGAACATTTTGTTTCACAGAATGTATTTCTTTCTCACTTATATTTTCATTGATACTTCAGGTTTGGTACATGAAAGTGTTGCTATAAATAATAAGTGTGGCTCAGAGGCATAACTAGATGTCCATGTGTGTGCCTGGCTGTAAGGTTACTAGACACTTTGTCATTCTGCCACTGATTCTAAAAGCCTTTAGAGCACACGTGCTATGGAGAATACCATAAAATGATGTGGTGGCTGGCAGCTAACACTGCAAAACAGCCCTTGCTGGGGTTCCCCAGTTTGGTGAGAGGTGACTGCAGCTGTGGGAGGCACAGAGCACAGCCTCAGGTGCTCCCCTGCTTTTGGGCAAAGCACTGCCGAGACTCAGCATGTCTTCCTTGCCCTGCTACAGGGCAGAGGAGCCTCTCAGTGGCCTCTTCTGTGCTGCCCAGTTGAAGCAGTCCTGGTGCTTTGGGGGTTAGTAATTCATTTTCGTTTGCTTGTGGCTGTCACTTCTGATTAAAGGACTTGGTCCATCAGTGTCACACCAATGTTGGAGGGGGTTTCATCTCACCATACCTCGCTGCTAATCAAGTCTCTGCACTGGATTGCTGTTTCCCTTCCTCATCCCTGGAAGTGTTTAAGGCTGTGTTGGATGAGCAGCCAGGTCTAGTGGAAGGTGTTCCTGCCCCTGGCAGGAGGGTTCTAACTAGGTGGCCTCTAAGGTGTATTCGAACCCAAACTATTCCATGATTCTGTGATTCAGAAGCAGAAGTTGCTTCTGGTTGGAGTGTTTCAGTGTAGTTTTGTTTCCAGTCCCCTCAGTTCTCTGGGACTGATATATTCTAGCACATACCCCCCTACTGTGTTAGCACAGAGCCCTCTCCAAGTGTCCTTTCCTTGTAATGCTGGACAGGAGACAGCATTAAGAGGTCAGACAACTGGATTTTCTGCAGTCCAGGCTGCTATGGATGGGCAAACTCCTACTTAGTTTAAACCACTAAAACGCTGAACTTTGAGACTCCTCCATTTGGAAAGAGCTGATTCCTGAGCCACAGAAATGGTTTGCACTAAGCAGTAAATGAAGTGAGAACAGTATTGTGGTTAGACAGAAGAAACCCATTGATTCCCATTTCTGCCGTGTTTGCCATTGTCCTGTACCTGCCCCTCAGGCAGCTGGAAGGCGTAAGGATGAAGCACAGGTTGTGCCAATCATTGTAGACTAATTATCAAGGTTTGTAGTCCTCATACACAGTATTCTTTTTGAAAGGTGGAGTTTGGGGATGCATTTTGCTTGGACTCTCTTCACCAATGCAGAGATGATGCTTGTCACTTCAGGCATTGTGTGTTTAAATGAGTAAATGAAATTAATCCTGAAGAAAAACAGAATAACCTTCAGACTTACTTTTCCCTGACACCAGCAACACACTCATCTAGTGGTCAGCTTGTCCCTTGCAAGCTTTGGAGGAGTGTATCTCCACACTGGCTCTGTTCTTCATGCTGGCTGAATCTGTCAGCAAAATTGCCAGAAACCTCTTGAGTTTTAGGTGGATATCTCTTGACTAGGAATGATCTTTATTTTCTTAATCCAGTCGTACAAATGATTCTGTGTGAGAGATTGTTAAGAATGCTAGAAACAAAGAAACCAAAAAATTGCTGCGAAAAACATCTTACAGTCTTCTTGTCATCACAATGCATGAGAAATACTTCACTTATCCTATTTAATTGGCATTTATTAATAAAACTGAGCTTTCATTTTTTGTTCAGAGGTCATAGAATCATAGAATATCCTGGACTGTAAGGCACTCATAAAGATCACAAAGTCCAACTCCTGGCTCTGTCCAGGACAGCACCAAAAATCACATGTGTCTGAGGTGAATTCCATGCTCCTCTTCAGTGTACATATGCACACAAAACAATAATTTTCATATCATTTGAGCTGGGTGGATTGGGGCTATGCCAGGCATTTTTCATCACCTCCCATTTTGTAGAACAGTCCATCAAAGGGACCGTAAGGTTGGGTGATGCAGAAAAAAGTCCATTTTTCATTTCATTGCATGATCAGGACTCTGTGTCAGCAGAACATTCACAGCCTCGTGTCACCCAGAAATTTTCTATGAATATTCTGCAAGCCATGAGTTGCAATGACAGGAGTGCAAGTTAGTGTTACTACACCACACGGGGGGGGTGGCAGTTTGGTTTTGTTCTTTAAAGAAAACCATTTTGACTGTTGAAATACTTCTCTCTTCCCAGACACGGGTTGTGTATTTCTGTGAGCTTGGCCAAAGGGGCTCCTCCAATTTGGACAGAATTTTTCTCTGATGAACTGTTTATGAAGCTGCAATCTGAGTCTCTCCCAATTCTGTCAAAAATAACCATAGGCTGCTTCTCTCTCTCCTGCTGTTATTCAGACTGTCTTTCATACCCTCCAACGACAGCCGGCCTAGTTCATGTCTTTCCTGCTTTTTTGTATTGCTTGCCAGCTCTGCAAAGCTGAAGCTGGAGAAAGGCAGGTAGAAAGCCAAGTTTTCCTCACTTTGGAAAACTAGAGGAAAGCTATCTAAATTCCACAGTGCTACCAGTGCAAACGTTGAAGCTTGGCTTTTTTAATTCAGGAATGGCTGCATTTCAAGGGGTGATGGTTGGAATATCCTCTAGGAAACACCTCGTGCTTTCCAGAGTTTGCAGTTCTCTACTTCTTTTGGATGTGTGAAAGAGATCAGCTAAGTATTTTGCTGTTGTGTTTATCCCCTGTTGTTTTGTAAGGCTTTTTCCTCTTTTTGCAACAAGAGAAATCCAAGAGATTAGGTAAACTAAATACAAAAAAAAACCAACAACAACAAAAAAAGCAGGAAATCCTGTAACACTGAAATAAATGGCACTTTCAGCTTCTGGGGGCTAAGGGGATTCAAAGTCTGGGCAGATCAGCCCTATCTGTCCCCAATCCAGCTTGCTCCCTTTATATAATTTATTCTGGGTGGATAGATGACTTTTTTTTCAGAGAAGTTGTTAAAAAGAGCTTCGCTAATACCTCAAATGCAGCAAGCTCTGTATGAAGGCAGCATACACTGCCACTGAGATCTCTCTTCTTCCCCACTGCTTTCCTAAGCCGGAAAGATTTCCTTGGCTGCTTTGGTTTCGGAGTCCAAGTGCTGAAGCAAGCAGATGGCACAGGGCTACTTTTGCCTTTTGAAGTGCAGCGGAAGAGTCTCGGGCCAGATCCACCCTGCCCTTTTGGTACCTTGCCCCTGTTTTGATACCCGATAATCCTTGTAGGGATCAAGATCCCCCAAACCAGCCTTGTGAGCCTGAGTCTCCTTGTGCTGCCGTAGGAATCACCATGCAAAAAGCAAGGAGAGGCACCTCTCTAACAAATAACTCCATGTAGCCTTTTGCAGACCCTTTATCAGATTAGAGGGAGGCTGCTGAGTGAACAAGGATGTGCTGTAGTTAAAGGCCAGTGTTTCTTATTATCCTATTTAACATGGTAATTTAGGTCTACTGGGAAGCAACCAGAGGAATGTGATAATGAGGCATTCATCTGCTGCATACAGGAGAGGCTGGATGGTATATAGGAGGCAGAAGTTACCTGGCTTGCTTGGGTACCATCTCAGCCTCAGTTTAGCCCTAAAATCAGAAATAGGCTGATGCAGAAAGGAAAGACGGTTCCTTTCCTTCAGCAGGTCCCTCTCACGGTGCCCCATTTGCTGCACAGCAGGAGCAGAAAAGGGAACTCGGGCAGTCCGGCACAGGAGCAGAGCTGTGGCAATCTGCCTGTCACACGAGCCCATCCTGACTGTCCTAATCAGCAGCAAACACCAACTGCTCCTTGTTCCTTGCCTTGCCGTGTGTCACCACCCAGCCGATTGCAGGCGCCTGCTCCTTCGGGCAATTTCAACGCATTGTGTTTGGCAAAGCTCTTTTAGGTGCCCTTTAAAAGCTCTCTTTTCCAGGAGTCAGGGTTTCTCTACATGTTTTGTCTTATTTTGTGTTTTGAATGCTCTCACAGGTCCACATGAACATTGTTTAGCGTTTGAGGTCAGATAAGTTGCATCAGGAGCAAATACACTGTTGAAACAGGACTTGTGACCACAGGCATTATGTAGGTGTATATTAGACTAAATTTTAGTGATCGTGGCTGACAGATATTTTGTTACAATTGCAAACTTGAAATCTTTCCTTCATTGAATCAGAAAGTGCCTTGCATGTTATTTTTTTAGCAGGTGCATTGTGCACTATGAGAAATTTCACACAACAAAGACTGGCAAAAGCCAGATGTTGCAATGAAACACCAAGAGTGGGGAGAAGGAGTGAATGATAAAGCTGAGTTTTTAACTTAAAATTTCTGACTTTAGAAGTTTTAAATTGAAACCTTAAAGAAGCACAAATCTATGACTTTAAATGGGCTGCATTATAAAATATATTCTAGATGTAAGCTGATTTTTATAAAAGGTAACTCTTATTCAACAAATCTGGTGGAGTTTTTCAAGAAGTTTCTGTGCAAGTGGACAGGTGTGAAATTGTGTATATAATCAAGCTGGATTTCCCAGGGGCATTTCACACAGTGTTACACAGGAGACTAATCCATGCTGTTGCTGGTGAAGCAAAGAAGGGCCCATTTTCAAATGGAGAAAGGAGCTGGTTAGATGATCGAGGGCAGATTAGAATGGGGAAAGGTTATGGGCCAGGGGAAGAGAGGGGATGATGATTGGAGTGCAACAGGGATTGTTATTGGAGATCAATACTTTTTCACTCTCTATGTAAATGGCTTTGACAGAAGGAACCACCAACTTGTTATCCAACTTTTTGGATTGTGCAGAAGGGACTGGATGGGGGCAAAGCCACCTGATAACCTGGAGAAAACAATCCAGTACAGAGAGATTCAGCTGGGTAAAATGATCCATGAGCAAGAAGAGTAAATCTGAGTTTTGAGTGAACACATATGTTGAATGAATGTATTTTTCAAGGATTTGAGAGCAGGAGAGGATTTGAAGAGTGCACATATCAGAAAAGTACTGGCATGATGTTTTGTATCCGGGTGGTCAAAAAGACACAGAAAATGAGAAGCTGTATAAAAGGAAGCATTGAATAGAGCTTTCAAGGAAATACTACATCACTTAAAGAAGGATTCTTTTGATCATGTTTAAACTACAGTTACCAATATTTAGTACCATTCTATAGAAAAGGGCAGAGGTCCAGAGAAGAGCAGCATGATTTTGTATGAAGTCAGGAAGGGTTAAGCCATGGTAGAAGGTCTAAGAAGGGTAACTTGTAAAGGGCTTCAAACACTGACTTACAAGAAAGCTAAAAGGGGAAAAGCTAAGGAAGAATACAGGACTGTATCATGGTTTGGAAAGAACAAGTTATAAGGGGATACAATTGAAGTTTCTGCAGTATGTTGAAATGCATACCAAAGGCAGGAATAGATAAGCTCTTTCAATTAATATTAAACCCAGGGACTGCACAGCGTAGACTTAAGACTGAGAAACCGCAGGCCAACAGAAAAAAAATTCAACTTCTTAAGTCAAACTTGCTGAGCAGAGAATGGCTTCCAGAAGAAGCAGCAAGAAAGGTTCCAAAAGAAACTTTCCATTTGTGTGCTTCCACTTAGTGTTTTGAAATAATGCATCTGGAGCAGTGCATGACACGACTCCTCCTCGTGCCCAAGTCCAGTCTGTGTCCATGTGCCACGAACAGGACAAAGTGACAAGGCTACAATGGACACATTTGACAGTGGCTTATCTATGTCCAGCATGAAGAGGTTCTGACACTGATGTCTGCTGACATTTTTGCCTTGCTTTGAAGAGAGGGAGCAGATGAGGATAACAGCCCATTGCATACTTGACTGCAAACCTTTTGCCCAAATAAATCAGTCTCACTGTGTATTCCCTTCATTTGCCATGGCAAGAAAGTCAGCCCCTTTAATGCCAAAAGGTATCACAGCAAACCCAACCCAGTCAGTCAGTCCAGAAGTAGTGGAAGGTATTTGTGAGGACGCTGTAACATGAGTGGGGGGTTGTGATTGCAGAACTGGAAGAGTGGAGGATAGTGGAAGGGGGTTGGCTAGAGGATATTTCAGTTGTATTATTTAAATATAGAGATAGCACATAAACCTTTCCTTAGCCTTGTTTCTGAAGTTCCTG
Organism: Campylorhamphus procurvoides; assembly: GCA_013396655.1. Classification (NCBI taxonomy): domain Eukaryota; kingdom Metazoa; phylum Chordata; class Aves; order Passeriformes; family Dendrocolaptidae; genus Campylorhamphus; species Campylorhamphus procurvoides. The sequence continues at coordinate 1,561,297 of WBMV01009266.1, forward strand.
TATACAGCATGTGAATGGCTGGAGCTGTAGCAGAATTAAGCTGTTTTGCTTTTCTTTTTAAGGCATCTTTTTACTCCATGTTTTTATGGTATTTATCACAGTGGGAGCTTGGTCCAGAAATGAGGACTCTAGGTATTGCTGTAAGAAGTAAAGAAAAATAACACATCCCTAAGGAATTAAAGTAGATCACTTTGGGGCTCATTGGCTGCAGTTTTGTAGCAGCTTAACTATGATTTACAACTGCATATGAATTTTAAAAATTAAGCTGACTGTATAAGCGCATTATTAATTACATCTATGCTGAAGAAACACACAAACTTTAGCTAAATGAATTGGTTTAGTTAAATTGATAGAAAACCCATGTGCAGACCAGTCACAAGAAGAGCAGGACTTCATATTCCAGTTGTGGTTTTCTCCAGCATTCATATCTGATAAACACTTGGGGAAAAGGCAAGTTCGGTAAAGGAATGTTTGAAAAGGGTTCTTTGGGCTTCAATTCAGGCATGAAATAATTGCTTTTTAAGTATTTTCAACAACCCCAGGAATACAGGTGAAAGTATGGATTCCATTTTCCCAACAGTTCAATAAAAGCAAGAACACAGAAAAAGGGAAGGGATATGTTTGTCTGTGAAGGTTTAGGGGTTTTTTCTCATATTTAAGAACAAGTGAAGGTTCACGATAGGGCTTAAATAATAATGAGTTTTATGTCAAGACACTGCTGGAAAGAATATCTGGTACAATAGTTAGAAAAGGCAGGCAATTGCTATAATGTTGACATCTTCAGCACTCCACGCGGTGTTCACCTATAGAATATTTTAGAACAATTCTACAAAAAAAGTCCCAAATATTCTTAAAATATAAACGGGTACTCTGTTTTGTGTACTGACATCACTCCATCAGAAAAAACACATAGGCAGGCGGTTAAAACAGCCTGAACTTCCAAAAAAATTGAAAAAAAACCACCAAAAACCCAGCTAATCAAATTGCGATGTTGAATTTGAATAATAAGCCAAACCTCGGTCTCTCAAATATATAATCTCAAAGGCAAAAACTGTAATGCATGGAAAAATCTAAGTCAAGTCATGCTCGTGCTTGCACACAGGAATTAATCAATGGATATATAATACTCAGACATAAAACACGTGCATGTGTAAGTACTTTCAAGATTGCTGCCTACATTTAAAATATATACATCTATTATAGTGCAAGATACTGTCACTTGGAGATTTATAGTATTCAGTTTCTTTAGTTGCATATTAAAGCTCGTATCAGTGAGATTCAAGCTTTTTATGACATTGCTGTGACACTGAAATTCTTTCCTCTTCCAATTTTCTATGAAATGGATAAACATACAGTATTTATCTGCTTGTCACATAAAACATGATACGAGTTTTTGTTAAAGAGCAATGGCTTCAAAACAAACCCCACAATGCTTCTCTCATTATGTAGTATTTCTAATTCTAGTCACTTTTAATATGTGAATCATTTGCTCCAAACATATGAGGAGCTTTTGAGGGTTTGAGAACTGGTCTGAAATCTTCACATACTTTGGCACAGAGCTCAAAGGAAGCAAATGTTTGACAACTGAGCACTGTCAAAAATGAAGTGTAACTGGGGAGTAGCCGTATGAGGATGGATTTCTGCTGTATTGCAGCTTCCAAGTCTCTCATTTCCACCTCAAGTACAGCATTTTACTGCTTCTGCCCCGTTACCCCGTTAAAACCAGTCACAAGTGGTCTTGCACATATATGCACAAAGAACTAAAAACCTAAAATTAAAACCCACAGTGCAAGGAGTTTTCCCTATTGAAAGACAGAGGCAGAGGCTCCAAGGCAGTAAGAGTTTTTTTGGCACTGCTGAGATTATGTGAGAGATATAAATATTACAATGGTGGGTCACAGTAAAAGGCTAAAGACAACATAAAACATTTTTGCATAAATATCATCAATTTTGCTGGTTCTTAAAAGGAAGTTTAAACCCCAGGAGGGTCCTGAAAAGATGTCTGTTATTCTTTATCATTTTGAAATATATTGCAAAGAAGATATGTATAGCATGTGTAGCAGTGTAAATTAATTACTGGTTCATTACTTCCATCTTCCCCATACCAGACCTTGTCCCCTTGTATTTTTTTGAGAGAGCAGGGCAGCAAAAGGACAGGCTTGGGTATGTTTTGGGTCTGGCAGGATCCTCAACCTGCTCAGTGTCAGGCTTCAGTGATACAAAAGGATGTGCCGTGCCAGTTGTAGTATTACTTTTTTTCAGATGTCAGTTCCATAGTGCAGTGCAACCATCAGCATATTTCAAAAGAACAGCAAATAACTCCCCAAGGATAAAGTCTGGTAGTGGCTTCTAAGCCTGGTTTGAGCTTAACTCAAGCCAGTGAGCTGTGGGTGGAAGGCGGCGTGTGCAATATAAATCTCCTGGTCCATCTGTCTTGGGGAAGAATGCATTTTCAGGAATCTGTGTCTTTCTAATTGCTTATAAAAACACTCTGAGACAAGCCAGTGAATAAATTAAATTTGAATGTTTCCAGTGGATCTTTTCAGTTTTTCACTGAACCTAATTACTGTCTAATCTATGCCCATGAGTATGCAGTTTTAAGTGGGACGTTAGACTTTCACTCTGCAGATAAACTCTGTGGTGCATAAATTCATTATTATTTGTGGAGAAGAAAACTTCAGTGTCTACTACCTTGTGGTTTTAATTTAAAATGACTACTGCATCTGAGTCATGCATTCTTATAGAAGAATAAGACGAGCTGTAAGGAAGGGATAGATGTTTTCTAATAAACCATGCCTCTTATTTGCCTAACTGAATTGGGGAAATTTATATTTCACACAATAATTAAACTATCCTCGTAGCTCAAGATGTCATGCCTTCAGCTGCAGTTTTAGGGAGCTCTGCCACAATAAGGAGTAGATTAATATAATGTACTGCATGAAACTTTTCGCTGCAAGGATGAGCGTGGCACCGTAAGGAGCAGCCGCTGCTGCTTCAGCTGGAAATCTCCAAGTGTTTGGCAAAGGGAGACAAATAGCATCACTCCACTTTCACCAGCTGGAAGAATTGAGATACAGAGGCCCAGGGGGACTTTTCCCAAATTTTTTGAGTCACTTTGAGCAGGCAGAGAATAACGTTCTGCCTGTGCTGGTGTTGTGTTGCCTAAATCAAATCTGCTCCCTTCATTTGCAGAGCGTGAATCCCTGAGCTAGTTGACACAAAGCTTTTGTTGTGTTAACACTGCCCAGGTGAGATCTGCATTAGTTTATTCACATGTTGATGGGATCTGATGAGGACTGCAGTTGGAAAACAAGTGTGGAGCAGACCCATAGGCAAATCTCCCACTGTTTCTATGCCCCTCCCTAATTAATACAATGAGTCTTAAACAACAAGCTTCCTTTATTATTTGCAGATCATGGGATATAAAAATCATTGTAGATTTAAAATGGACTATATTAACCCAAGTAATTCCGCCAGGGCTTGAGTTTCTATAGTGAAAAGTGTTGTGTTGTCTCTGGCTCAATTAGATTTTTCTCAGTGTCAATTTTAATTCACTTCACCAGAGCGTGGGGGAACTCTCGGTGGAAGGGAAAATGTTCCTTCTGAATGAGAGCCTCCTGTAGCCCACATTTCATTTAAGAGTTTTAAAATGCTTTGCAGTCCCACGTTCTCCCTTGAACGTCTGCTATTGTGCACCATAAGAGCTGAACAAAATCACTTGATGTTTCTTAATGTGACAAGGATCTGAGTTTGAGCAGGAGGATGGAAATGGGGAAAGGAAGGTCCTTAGTTCCCTCTTCTTATTTAATAGTAATTAAAAAGAAAAAAAAAAAAAAGGTCTTGGTGAGCCTTCATGACCAAACAGCATTTTGTCAAATCTTTCCCACCCTTCCAAACACCTGGCCATGCATACTGAGAAGTAAGAACTAGGCAGCAGGGTGTCCTTTTGCAATGCTGAGCCCAGGGCTGAGGTTGAGTGGTCTGAGAAGTTGGTTTTTCCCCTTAGATTTGGTATTTCCTACCGCCTGTGGTTGTCAGCACTGAGGTGTGGATTGCTTGGTTACACTCTGCTTAGTGCAGAGTAGCTCAGAATGACTGTTTCTTCCTGATTTTAAAGGGGAAAATTGAGTAGATCTTTAGTTTGGGTATGCTTCCCATTGTGAGAAAGCACTTATGATAGAACTGTAGGGGAAGGTTTACCATGGACAAGGGCCTGAAATGTCCACCACTGTATGTGGGGCTTTCCAAAATGCTCCTTTCCATCATGTCCAGCAGTTTTCTCTTCCTATCTCTACAGCTGTCCTTCCCATATTTCAGTAAACTCTCAAGACATTAGACTTATGATTAGTTGTGTACACTGAAGTTTTACTTTGTGCTTGGGTGGGTTTTGGTTTGTTTGCTGGTTTGGGGTTTTTTTTACTGACACCTCCCAATTTCCAGTTTTGCAAATGGCTGAGGTTTCTTTCCAGTATATCGCTGGGCTGTCTATAAGAAAACAGCTGGGACTATCACCAAAACCAGTCAATTGGGTCAAAAGATGTGGACCTCTGTTCTGGTTCAGACAGAAGATGATGCTGGAGTGCCCCATAGCTATTAATAATACCAACTTGTGTATGAAAGGTAAATATGAAATTATCTGCATAAAGAAGCCCTTCATGTTTTAGAGAGGACCTGTGCAAAAACACTCTATGAAAATTCTTATTTTCAAATGTGGCATCTCCCAGACTTTTCATTTTCAACAGCATTAGCTTCCCAGTTAGCATGGAATAGTCTTCTGTGCTGTGTTGCTTGCCAGTTCTCACTTGGGTGTACATTGAGTTAAAAGGTGCTGTGTGGAAGTAGGGAATTATTATTATTATTACTATTATTATTATTGTCATTATTTAGCTGCTGCAGTTTAAGTAGTTCAAAAAAATCTCACAACTAAAGGTCAGCATAGCTTGTAGGTTTGCACATGCACAGTACAAGTAACCTTCAGAAATTTCCTCATGACAAGATAAGTGCAGCAATTATATTTAAATGAGTGCAGGAGAAAATTTCACTGTAAACTACATTAGCTGGAGAGCGTGTGCTGTAAGAGGATTTAATTGAATTAATGTTACTTACTATCAAAAGCTCCATCTAGTGTATTACCAGGTCTCCTTATTACTAAGAATAATATTTGGCTCATAAAGACCCCTGTTCAACTAAGCACACAGTCGTGATGACTTCAGCAAGTGATTAAAGTTAAAGCATGTTTTCCCTGCTTTGCTGCACAGGAGCAGGCTGGAGGCTGGGAACAGGCACTGTGTACACAGCACGGAGTCACCCAGCCCTTTAACGAGGCTCTTCATGGACATTCCTCTCACCACTGGTTTTACAAGTGCCTAATGATGGTGTGATTTTGGCGTGAGTGTCCCCCCTAGTCTGAGTGTAGCTGTTGTGGATAATGGGCTGCACCAGCAATGGGGATGAGCAGCAAAGCCAGTGTGTACAAGAGGGAGTTGGGGGGATCCACACTTGGGGTCCAGAGCCCTCCGCTAACTAATAAGGAGTAACCCATGGCCAGGGCAGAGGGATTCATTGAATAACCCTGGGGGTATTTTTAATGCTGTTATTAATGCAGGATTCTCACTCTCACGTTATGCTGAGATGCCACAGTGAGATCCAGAAAGGTATTTTGTGTGACTTCCTACATAAAAGCAGAAATGCAAATAAGCGACATTTGCATATTCATATGGTATAAATGCAACACTCAGACGTGTGGCAACACAGTGACATAGCCAGAGACGTGCCTCAAACCAGTGATAAAGATATCCGTAGTTTTCCGACTCTACTCTTATGTTTTAACCATTAAGGAGAAAATGTGATATACTGGATGTTTTTTGTAGAATGTTTTTGAATGTCAAAAATCCCATTGAAGTCTGCATCTCTTTTATGTTTGATATTATTTTATTTTCCCTTCACATGCATTCTTTAAAAAGTGAATACATGAAATCTAGCGAAAAAAATCTTTTATTCTCTATTCATTCAGCAACAAAAATAACCAACAAAAACAACTAAAAAAAAAAGGGGTTGAACCACTGTTTTATGAAAATTGGGAAACAGTGGAATAGTTTCTACAGCAACTTTCTTTATTGTTGACTGAATCAAATGGCAGAAGGTTTTTTTCACCTACGCATCTTATATTTTAATCAGCCATATGTCACTCCTTAACTTCACCCACCCATGTTTCTGCATGCGGGTGGCATTCTGGTACAGTCAGTAAGGCACATGCCATTCAAAAGGGTTACAATCTCCTCTTTGTTTTTGTGGTGTTGTTTTGGGGGAGAAAAAGAAAGAGTAATTGCCCGTGTTAACTGATGTTCATTACACGGAATTGTTTAGCTCTCTTAAAAAATCATTGATCTGCTTTTTCCCCCGTGAAAGTATTCAAGGTCTCAGTTCACAAAAGAGAAATCAGCATGTAAAGCAGCAGCCTGGCAATCTGTGCTGCAAGCAGCAGTGCCATGTTCTGTGCAGAAATGTCAGCAGAGTTTGCTGTCTTCAGAAACAAAACAAAAAAAAGACAAATATTTAATACGGATGAGAAACATTATTGCTGTTGCCTCGATGTGATTTTGGGGGACAAAAAAAGTAGGGATTTTTTTTCTCATGCATTTGTATCTACAGTTTATGATCGAACATTCGTTAGGTAACATCTGGCATGAGCTGTTCCTCCTTCTCCCTAAGTTTCATGGCTTTGTTTTGTGTTTGAGAAGGATATTACAAAAGGCAATTTGATGTCTCATTCCCATTGGTATGGTCATGGTTTTAACTTTTGAATTACTCCCTTGAAATAGGAGGAAGGGGGGAAAACACCATTTGGGTATTTTTAATAGGCAATAGACAGTATTTAGATTTCATGGCGAGTGCCCGTGGTATGTTGTGTGCAGCAAGTCAAAAGTGCAGCTGTGGATCGCGGTCCATGTGCCACAGATAACAAAGGAACCCAAAATCTGGGGCTCGAGCCTTGTCCACATGCTCTTATTATCATTTGCTCTTTGTACTGCAGATGCACGTAACAGATTGTACAATATGCTGTACAAACAGATTGGTAAAATGATCTTTGTCCTGAAACAGTGATGGCAGAGCTGAGCGAGAAGGATTGACAGCGTGCCTGCACTGAGAGCTGCACAGCCCAGACGCCACAGCGTTGGACCCATGTCCTCAACAAAAAGGGCTTTGTGCATCTTTAGTGAAGCAAAGGTCTGTTCTTGCTGATCTTACTGTAAAGGGCTGAAATTTTAAATGAGAATTAGAAGAAAACAGCACAAAGATCATTAGAGAGCGAGTAGGAGAAGGGAATGTGCCTACTTCTCCCTTTTTTTTTTTTTTTTCTATTTTTCTTCTCATCTAACAGTTGCCAAATCGAGCGTGTCAAAGGAGCAGACTTTCAAACTTTGGGTAGTTGCTCCCAGTATTGGAACAAAGCCCTGCAAAAAAAGGCTGGGGCATGTAGGGCTGAGGCTTTGATGACCTGACTGAGGGAGGCACAGCTCATGGAAACTCTGACACTGGAAATGACAGCAAGAGCAAGACTACAAACTTGGCTTGCCTTCACTGGGCTACTCAAACAGGAAAAATCCTAATACTTAATGTGTTTTTCATCGTTCAGGGCATATAAAGAGATCATCCACTTATGCCCTGTGTGTGGTTAAGAAAACCAAGAATTGCTCATCTTATTTATTGAAGTAGCTAATGTGCATTTCAAAGTGCCTCAGTGTTGGCTTGTGGGGGAAGGAGGAGTGAACATTAAGATTAATTTCAGTGAAAATATTTTTGTGGGAATAGTTTGCTCAGTGAATCTAGATCATCTGCAGCTGGTAGATTAATGATATAAGCCTGTTTATATGATTTTTTAAATCAATAAACTATTTACGTGAAAATGGAGGTGTTTGGATTGTGCAAACAGCTTTTTTCAGTGCAACTTTGCTTAGGGACGAGAAATGATTTTGCCATTTAGAAACACTTCTGTTTTTCTTTCACGTGAAAGTGCTCTCTCACTAAAATTATTAAAGAAAACATTTTTCAACTCTGAAGCATTGCTGATATTTTGGCAGTGGCTCTGACCAGTAGTCCAAGTGATGGGAACTGCTGAGCACTCGGTACTTAAACAACTTCTGTTGACTTTGTGGTGAAAGATATTTTATGGCTGGATCAGACATAACACTTGCCCCACGTGGTTTTCTGGGTTTGAGGTATGATGGTACCCAAACACTACAGGCTCCAGGGCTCAGTATCCCTGGCTGCTCAGAGTTGAGCTGCTGTGGCCTTCACCAAGAGAGGTGGGTCTCTGCATTGGGCTGGAGATCTCTTGTTCTAGGATGCAAAGATCTCAGGTTTGGAAATCTAACTTAAATGGAAAAACAACCCGCTAGTTCATCCAGCTTGTTATTTGCCAAATCCACGCTTGTTCTGTTTAGTGCATTCCTAAATATTTTGTCCAATTTTATTTGGAAGTGGACCATGGGGTGCTCTTTCCAACTCTCCCTCTCCTCCTACAAGATTAAATGTTTTATTATTGTTCTGTAAACACAGAGAATCCTAACATCTTTTTGGTATTTTGGTCCCCCCTCTTTGTTTATTTTCTGTTGTATAATCTCTCTTCTGTACTAATATTGATGAATAGGAGGGATGCATTTTCTGTCATGTAAAATAGTCCTGGGGATAAACTCTGCCTAGGATTTTGGCTGACCCCTTCATCAGGCTTAGCTCAAAAATTAATTTGTCATTACCCAGGTGCTATGCACTAAGCTTTATTGGCATTGAGGAGCACCACATCCTGTATGTTCTTTGGAAGGAAAAAAAGTGATCATATAATCACTGAGACAGTAAACAGTCATTTCCAATCTAGTAATATTTTATATGAACTGGCACTGTATGTTGTATATCATCCATCTTGCTAATCCTTGTTCCACATTGCCTCCCACTTGAGGCCAAGAACATTACAGCTGTGCCAGAGAGTGGGTGGAAAAATAGCCTTATTATTAACCTAAGTTGAGAACATAATGGCTTTTTGAATGTCTTCATTCACGGATGCAGTCATACTAAAATATTAATACCCTTAAGTACAGAGAAACAGAACTTTCATTTAAAATCCATTGTCCATGTGTGTTGCAAAAGTGAAAGCCTTACAAGTGTTGTGAATGCCCTGTAACTTTTATGGTTTATCCTGTAAATGTCAGTATTCTGTAAGAAAGAGCCAAAGTATTCTTCAGAGGGGGTTTTGAGGAATGTTGCTGCCATTACTAGCATTGCCTTGTGGTAAAGGAAAAGGAGTTTCTCCAGTTTTCTCTTTCTCTTAAAAGCCTGGTAATAATTGAATGGATATTGAAACACACATAATGACTTTTAAGTACCATGGTCAAGCAGGATTGGATTGCCAATGTCAGTGTTAGTTTAAATCTCATCCCCAGTGGGACCAAGATGTTCAAGGTTCATGTGTTTTCTGGGACCAACCATCACAATGAGTAGAGGAGAAAACTGCAAGCCCCAAACTGCAAACTGATTAATCTTCATAGCACGCCAGCATCCCACATTTAAAAGCAGAAAGGAATGAAAACTGAGTAAATCTGCACCGCAGCATCACTGAAAAGCCACAGAAAAAGCAGATGATGCTGTTCGCTGTGGTTTGCCTTTCCTAGCTCTGTTACTCACTTCTGTGTGTAACGTCCCAGTAAAATATGACTCTTCCCCAAACATCTTAAGGAGGTGTAACAATTGCTCCTGAACAGTATTCAGAGAAAAAAAGAAATAAATCTTGATTGTACTAATTTATGACTACAGCATGAAAAAATGTCCCCTCTTTTAAAAAGCAAAATAAAAGGATTCAAACTTCCAGTGTATCAGGCCATGTGTTGTGAATTAGCCTAATTATTTTAGAATTCACAAGTGTTTCATCGCTTTAAATTGGGCTTGTCTGATATTTAGTTCCACATTTTTTATAACTCTGCAGGACTAATATGTAGCCTGTTGTTGCACATGAAAAGCTTTTTTTATCCTAATTTTTAAGACTGATGGAATGAGAGGAGGTTGGCAAGTAATCGCTTAGTTATCTCTGTGTCGAAGCTTATAATATGCTTTATAGTGAAAATGTGCAATATGCAGTTCCAGAAATAATTTTGCTATACATTATGGTTTATCTTTCTGGCATACAAAATGTAAGAGTGAGTAATGCTGAAGTCTGATAGAGGATTTCAAATTGCTTGGAAATATCCTTAGATTTGCCCTAATAAGGCGTAGCAGGAACCAAAATATTGTACAAGATATGAGTCCCAATCTTACCAGGACTTCCCTCCAAGCACATCTTTATTCCTCCATATCCCATCTCATATGGGTAAAGAAATTTCATATTTTTAGGGCATCATATTGCAGTTTCTCTGTTAACCCCCTGCACTGTGGATAAACACACATCATCTCTGAGCAGGGTTTCTTTTCTGAAATGGCCAAGTGATGCCTGTTCCTGGTAAGAACTGACGATTGCAGGGCTCATTTGAAAATCTCCCCTGTAACCCACCATTTCTCAGTTCCCATTCAGGGAAAGTTTGCATCGTTTTTGCTTAACATAGATATTTTACACCATAACAACATGTTGAATAAAATACGAGAGCACACTCTAAAGTTAGCTAAAGGACGCTGCTACCAAGATATGATTGCTCAGGGGTTTTATTTAATTTTTGTGGTGTTTTTTGGGTTTTTTGTAGTTTGCAGTTAAGGCTGGGGACTTTATTCTAAAGCTCTCTGCTTTTTGGTAGCAAAGTTGCACATCCATGGTATTTTGTTGGATGTGCTCCTGTGGCTGCCATGGTGACCTGTGGAAAACACCATACAGAATCCTGCTTCTCCAGACATGATTAGATACTTTCAGGAGCCGCATGCTATTGATGCCAAGGAACACTGAATAGTTTCATCTACTTTGCAGACAAGCTTCAGTGTAAGCCCTCCTGCCACTGCCTGCTCAAGGCCACCTTTGACAGCCACAGGAGCCAACACATCACTGTTTAGGCACTCGTTTTGTTCCTTTTCTCTATTTTTCCTTCTCCCTCTGATTAAGTTGCCAATCATCCAGCTTCTTTCTCTTCTTGTCTTGATAAGTTGCCAATCATGTCATACAGCCTGTACCTCTCTAGCCAAGTATTTCTCTTGTCATAACTTGGAAACAGGCTGCTGAAGATTTATTTCAAATCTTGGTCTGATTAAATGCCACATCTTGATCTTTGGAGAGTCATAGGACCTATAGATCATGGTAGTAGTCTGGTTTGGACTTCTCTGAACTGGTATTAATTAAAGGGCTTAAGATGTGTCCCATGGGACTGTGCTGCAACACAGTCTCAATATTTCATTCCCTGAATAGATATTAATTATTGGTGAATAGATCTTTATTAATCCGTTTTCCAGGGCATACATAATTGCTAGAAATAAACCATCCATTGTATGAAGACTTCTGGGGAGAATAACATATGTATTTGTGTGAGACATGGGGTTTTATGCTTTGCTCTGGTTATTGAATCATTTATACAAAGATAAGTGGTAGCATTATTTAGGAAGATTTTCAAGATATAAATAGCAATGCAAAATTAAGCAAAACTGAAAGTGCTTATCATGAAAAGTGTATTAAAAATTAATTTTTGTGAGATTGCAAAATAGTTTCCTGGAGGAATTATGGGAAGTCTGATTCTGGGAAATCTACAGATAGGATGAGATAAAACATTGGAAGAATTACATGTAGAAGCATAATATGCTGTCCTCTCTGGGAGGGGAGCTTAGCTGAATGTTCCTGCCTCTAACAGTTTTATAATTCTATTAAAACTGCTTTCCTAGATATACAAGATAACACTTTCCCCCACTATTTATACTTTACTAGCTCGTTTTCCAGTCAGGAGGAAAAGGCTGTATGAATCACCTTAGCTTTTCTCTCTCTTTTTGGAAGTACATGTGTTACACATCTATTCCCTATCTCCCTTCATTGATTTTATGTTAGTTAATCAACAGACGAAAATAAAGAAGAAGAAGAATTAACTAGGATAACAATCTCTTATCACAAGTATTTTTCTTGCTCTGGTGATGCTGCCCAGGCAAGGTGAAACATGAGCCGTAGTTGTTTATGAGGACACTTTGTGTTTTTACATTGTTAGTCTGTGCAAAACAAGATGCTGTGCAAGGGAAAAATGTGAGGCAGGTTGGGATGCAGTTGTGAGATACCTCTCAAATATCTTTGAGCTTGAGCTTTCTGAGCATGGATCCCCCACACAAAGTGTGTTCTTCATTCTCATTGCTTGTGCTCATTAAGTGCTGCCATTTATTTTTGTGTGTCTGCACAAATATATGGCTTTATTACTAAAGTGGTTTGTTTATCTTTGCTGCTGCTGCATTTATTTTAGCACTCATCTAAACAATTAATTAGGGAAACACTTGAGTGCCGAATGCACTTCTTCAGATACCACTCAGTTAGGCTTTTTTATTTATTTCCAGGAGCATCAAGCATTTAAAAAAGCCCATCTTTTGCATTTTTTCTAACTATGCCTTTTCCCTCTTGTTTCAAGTCTCCACAGCAAAGTACATTGCTTTGAAAGATCAGGGGCTCTGTTGAGAGTTCAAAGCCAAGTAAAGATGATGCTTAAAGTTCAAAGGAGTTACATCTTCATCTGCATAAAATTGTTTCAACCAACTAGAAAGACAGAAAAGTTGCCAGGAATTTCCTGTATTTCTTTATTATTATTATTATAAAGGAAGCTTAATTGGGGAACAAATGTGTCACTGCTAACAAGTTCAGGGAAAGCGAAGCTCCTTAGATGAAACACTGCTTGAAGGTGTACACAGTGTAGGAAAGATTTGACATGTGCTGTGACCCTGTGAGAGTGAAGCTGTGAATGCCTGGAAATCAATACAAGATGTGTAAAGGTTCATGATGTTGAAGTCAAGAAAGAGTTGAAAGTGTTTGACTGCATCTTGAGCAAAGGGAACAGGGGGTGTGATGGATTCCGACAATGCATTTAGACCCAAGTTTTAAAGATAGGGAAAGGTATTTCTAAGGGGAAAAAGATAAAATTGTCAAATAGTTGAAAATTAGCTCCATGAAAATAGTGTGTATGTTGTAGCAGATCATGACTCAGAGTGGAGGCTTTGCCAGTTCTTTCACTGGCAGAGAATGGAGCCCCTGATTCGGTGCCTTGGCCAACAGCACTAAAATACAGGGTTGGGGGAAATAGGTATTTGTTGATTCGAGTTCAGAGCATTTTGAGGCAATATTCAACCTAGAATGTCTCCCCATGCTACTTAAGCATCCCTTAAACCATCTCAAATGTCTTGTATTGATTTCCTCCATTTTCTATAAGCTAACTTTTGGAGGAAGAGTGCCAGGCTGCAGTGAGTTAGATGGAAGCAGCGCTGGCAGGTGTTGCTCTGCTGTTACTCACATCACTACGTTTGCAGTACCTTTTTACCTCAACTTTATTTTTTTTTCATGATTTCTTCAGAGTATTCCTTTGAGCTCAGGACATTTTATTCTTTCTATTTTACAAGGAAAAGCTAGGGCATAGAGAGATGAAAGGCCAGGTTGTTCAAAAGCATTAAGGCATAGAAAGATTCAGATGGACATTGAATGTTATTTTCAGAAGAACTTCAACACCCTATTCCTAGAAATGAGTGATCCAAGGTCAGGTTTTAGATTCTCTTGCAAAAATGGTATCCAACTCTTCCAGTTAAATGCTGAAACCACCCACATCATGTTCTTACCAAGTTTCTGGGTAAGGGATAGGGTTGGAGCTTTGTTGTTGTTTTTTGAATGAGTTAAGTGTCAGCAACAGCAATTTTTCCACTCTGCCTTCTTTTATAACTCCTTCTCCCTGGACCTTTTCCTCTTTTGTGTCTTTGTACTGCTAGTTCTGTCTTTTCCTGTGCTGTCCTTAGAAGACACAAGCTCAGAAGTTTAAAGCTGTCAGAGGGGTTTAAACAAAACTTCATGTCAAATACAACAGGACTGGATAAATTGTGACTTAAAAAATGCATCATGTTATCACGAATTCTTAAATTTATTGATATCTTTCTAAAAACAAGATGTAACATAAGACACTTGTATTGTCTTGTATGCCTCTGGTAACATGGGCTGTGCTGGGATGTTCCTGGAATCATCATTGAATCATAGAATGGTTTGGGTTGGAAGGGACCTTATGGATCATGCCATGGGCAGGGACACTTTCCACTACACCAGGTTGCTCAAAGCCCCATCAAAATGGCCTTGAGCACTTCCAGAGATGGGACAGCCACAGTTTCTCTGGGCAGCCTTACCTGCTTCTGTGTCTCACTGCCCTCACAGTAAAGAATTTCTTCCTAATACCGGACTGAAACCTGCCCTCTTTCAGTCTGAAGCTGTTCCCTCTTGTTCTATCCTATATGCCCTGGTCAAAGTCCCTCTCCAGCCATTTCCAGGCTCCCTTAAGGCAGTATAAGGTGCTATAAAGTCTCTGATTCTGTTTTTTTAGTAAAGAAAGAAATATTAATTCCTGGTTCTTGCTATGAAAAAACCCATCTTGTGTGTGAAATTTGCTAGTGAATGAGAGCTGGTTCCCAACTGATGAGTGCAACAATAAAACAGTAATTTAACTGATGTTGTCTGGTAAAGTTAAATAAGCTTGCAATATATTTCTGAGGGAGTTAAGCTGTGTTAGCAGGGATGTCGTGGAGAAGCCACTTAAATTCCTTCATTGCCATTTCACAGAATCACAGGCTGGCTGAGGTTGGAGGGAACCTCTGGAATTCATCTTATTCAGCCCCTGCTCAAAGCAGGGTCCCCTACAGCAGTTTTCTCAGGGCTGTGTCCAGACAGGATTTTAATATCTCCAGGAATGGAGATTCCACAAACTTGTCTGAGAAAACCATGCCAGCATTTGATCACCCTTACAATAAAAATGTTTTTCTTTATTTTTAAGTGGAATTTCCTGTATTTTAAATTTGTGGCCATGGCCTCTTGTCCTGTCATTGAGCACCACTGAGAAGGCTCCATCTTCTTTACTTCCACCCTATCAGGCAATTATAGACATGGATAAGATCTCCCTGAGTGTTTTCTTCTCCAGGCTGAACAGTCCCAGCTCTCCCAGTCTATCTTCATAAGAGATTCTTCATTCTCTTCCTCATCTCCATGGCTGTTCACTGGACTCCCACCAGTATGTCCACATCCCTCTGCTGGGGAGCCCAGAAAAAGGTCCAGCACCCCATATATGTCTCAGCAGGACTGAGCAGAGGGCAAGGATCACCTCCACTGATCTGATGGCAGTGCTCTGCCCTTGCAGCCCAGGATGCCATTGGCATTTAACCAGTGGAAATAATTCTCAATACAGAACATAGGTTTTTCAGTGACAGTCTGTAAATTGCAATTAACTCGCAAAAATTTGAGGATTTCAAAAGGGTAATTTTATGGTAAAGCTGTTCTAGTCTGAGTGGTTTTTACTACAGAGTTGAACTAGGACTTGAGTGGCTTCTCAGGAATCACAGTGCAATTAGAGGTTTCATCAGAGCAGTGATCTGGTATCAGGAAAAGCCAGTCTTAGTGATCTTTCTCAAGCATTCAAGTGAAAGAAAAAATAGAAGGAAATCGAGGGGTATGAGATGTATGTGCTGGGAAGTTTGATTTGCTACTAGTGAATGCCAGGGTTGGAGACTGTGGGGCTTTTGAAATGTCATTAGGGAAAGATGTGTCCCTGCCTATGTTAATTTATGTAAACATGATCTTTGTAGAGATTTTTTGAACTGAAATACAGTTTTCTGCTCTCAGAATGGATTAACAAGGAAGGACATCTTAATTTTGTATTTCTATTTTTTGTAGCATCTGTTCTCTGGACCCTCTTTCTCTACTAAATTCAAATATTACTTTTAGCAGATGGTCAAACTTACGGCTGAACTTGCACAGAGGATGTGTTATTTCACTTTAAAGCCAGTAAACTCAAATAAGTAATTGTTACCTGGGCAAGGAAAAGGGAAACAGTGATTTGCTAGGATGAAAAGAGTAAGAATTTGTATGAAGGAAGAAGAAAGTGAATTAAAGATTAAGGAGAATTAGTGCGAGAATAAGAAGGAAAAGATGAAAATAAAAGGTAAAGGAGAAATGGGAGGAAGGCAGCACAGGAAATAAGTAACTATTTGTATTTTCATTTTTTGTAGTTCTATTAGGTGTGCTCTCAATTTCAAGATTTCTTTGTGATACAGTGTATATACATACTGACAGGCCTTGTTTAAAACTATTTCCAAATTTAAAAAAAAAACACACCAAAACACAATCAACAACTCTCGTGTTTTGTGTATATTCTTTTCTGTATTTTACAAGTGGGAAGTGCAGTGACTTCCCATGGGAGACCCCTCACAGAGCTAGAGGCTGGAATGCCACCTCCCACCCTCTCCCCCTGCTGCCCTACTTACTTGAACATTTCTTTTCCAAAAGCTCTGACAAGCAGCTTTTATTATCAGCCATATGGACTGATGTATAAGATCCCAATTATTCTCCACCCCTGAGATCTGGGAATGGGAATGGACCCAACATGAACTCGACAAGAGGCCCTGAGCAGCTGCTTTGATTTTCTGGCTGGTGTTGGTTGACTGACAGCTGTTTATCTCACTGGGCTGGGAAGGCAATGGCTCTCCCTAGGGATTTACACTGGGTGGGTGCTTGGAGGGGCCAGCAAAGGAGGAACCTCCCAGGCCAGGTGAGGCCAGGCCAGTGGTGTTTCCATGAACCTGCAGATCAGGATGTTGATGCAGTGCTGACGTGCAAGTCCAATGCCCCTGACTGCTCAGCTCTATCTTCACAGCATTTTCCAAGTTTCTTTTGGAATTTCTCTCATCCACTAGTCAGCCCGGGCCCATAAAGCTCAGCTTCCATCCCATCACACAGTGATGGTTTCTTTAGGGACAGATTAGTTAGTAATGACATAAAATTGCCTTGATGCTATAAACCTGATTTATGTGTATTTATTTACCCTGCCACTATGTATAGAATCTAATTCTGCATCTGCTTTTTTTTCCCTCCTTTATCACTGTCTAGTGCAAGTATCATATGAGTGTTGCCAAGCTGCAGATGTGGAAGTTGGCCCCTTCCTTCAGAAGTAAAGCAGAGAGTACCAGCATTGTGGCCATTAGCTTTCCATTCATTGCACAGTCAGCAGGAGAGTTCAGGAATTTGCAAAAGCTGCCATTGTCCTATATGGAAAAATGTACATTGAAATTCTTCAGATACTTGTACAGCTATTAGCCATTTAAAACTGTTTAATATAAGTGGCTTATTTCAGAGAGCAAGAAAAGTAGATTCTGGCAATTTTGCCCTTGATATCTTTTGTATCTGTGTCACACTTTAGTCAAAATTTACATAATAATGGGTAGGGAAGTGTTGTGGCACACTAACCGGTGCATATTAGTTCTTAGTCGCTTTCCCAAAAGGCTTGAAAATGCAGCAGATTTAATCTAGGTCAAAAAAAAAAAAAAAGGAAAAAAACCCCACCACTTCCATTTTGTAGGCAGAGGACATTTATAGAGATCATTTGTATTCACAAGGGTATGGGAATGACAGAGTGCGACTCCTCCAAAAGAGCTCCCCGGTGCAGCTGAAGGCTGACAGCAAACTAGGACTTGTGGCCAATTAACAGAAAGGCCGTCATAACTTGCAAGGCATGGAGAGAAAAAATTGAGCTCCGTGGGATCATTTTTCAGTGGCCATTTACGGGGCTGTTACCGGCCGGGGAGTGTTCGTGCTTTAATGTGAGAGGGGCGATGGGGGCACTCTGGGGCTGGGGCACTGCCACCCTGCATTTTATAGCCAGGAGGGAAAACAGAGCACGGGGTGGAATTTGGCACGTCCCAGTTGTGAATCCTTCTCACATGTGAGCCCCTGCCTAGATTCAGCTAATGCATTAATATTAGAAGTGGCATCGCTATAATATGTGCTGTCATTAGAGTGGCAATGTGGTTTCCTGGCTGGTGACAGGACTGGTAATACGGTTTCCATCAGGGTGCCAATTATATCAAACTATTAGCAAACCTGAGCTAATTGGGAGGTGGCATCGTTAAAGGTTGTTTTCTGCAGCACTCGACAATTCTATCAAGGATTGCTTGGGGAGTGAATCGCTGCCATTGTACTCTCCAGTGACACTATATACAATAGGGCATGAGGATGGTGCAGGTAGGAATCAAAGCACATCCCTGCCTTAGCCACCTTCTTTGTTCTGTTGAGCAGAATTTAAAAAATAGTTGGATTTTTATTTCTGGATTCCTTTGTCAAGAATGGCTGTGTTTGCCATTCAGGCAGTTCATGGTTTTCTCTGGTTTTTTTATGGAATCAGCCAACCCCAGTCTCTAAGACTTGAAACACCTCTCCTGGTAGTAGACTTGAGTCTTCAGTGCAGGTTAACTAATTGCACTAACTGTAACACAGGAAACATGCCAGGCAAGGCTCCCACTGCACTGCACCAAATGCAACAAATGTGAAAAATCTCATGGCCCAGCCACACACCTGAACTCCTTGTAGCAGTAGGTCTTCTCAGTGGCTTTGGTGGGAAAGAATTTTCAGTGTCTTCACTGGCTTTTGGAAAATGACATTACAGGTCGTGGTGGGTTTGGTTGCAAATCACACTGTTCAGGCAGCTGTTCGTGGTTTACAGAGTAATGTTAATGTTTAAATTTTGGTAGTGGAGGAGTAAATGTGGAAATTAGGAGAGGAACATTTGGAGGGGAAAAAAAAAAATCTTCCTTAACTTAAACCAGCTTGAACTGTGCTGGATTGACAAGAAGCTGCTGTCCCCATTGAGATTCCAGGCTTGTATGAAGCCAGCACCTGTTCTGCTTGCAAATGCACACACAAAAGTGAGCTTCATTCACAGAAAGAAAGAAACATAGCAGGACTTCACTCATTTAGCCTTCCAGGGCCTTCAGTCCCTTGATCTGTCAGCCCCTTAGAATTCAAACGCAGCCTTTAAAGGAATTTTCAATTCACAACATGATGACTTTGTTGATGTCCTGAATGTGAATGTATTTTGAATTGAATTTGTCTGCCAGGATTCCATTACTTGCTAAAAGAATACAGAGTTCAATCATCAGATAATCATTATAGCTGTTTTGAAGTGTTTATTTTATTAGTCTAGAAGGTAAAGCAAATTTCATACTTTTAAGTTGTTGCAGGCTTTGCAGGCACCCTGATAAGCTCTTGTATTTCTATACCCCATGGTTAGGGTTCAGATACTGGCAGCAGGTGATAATATGCACAACGCAGAGAGATCCAAACTGACAAATTTTGACAGTTGAAAACTATAGAAACCAATGCATCAGACCAACAAATATGAGGGTTTTTTTTCTCCTCTATCTTTTATCTTTTAATTCCCAAAAGTTAAATTTTCAGGCCTGACAAACTGCGGAATATTTTTTTTCAAGCAAATCAAAACCTCAGAGCATTCTGTAGAACAAGGTGTGTGAATTCCTGTCCACTCGCAAGGGTTATTGTCTATATTGGTGCACGTGTGTAATTCCTGGTAACTTTACCATAGGAGTTGTATATTCAGTTTGGGGAGCTGTACGAGACTTTTTCACACCCGAAGCAAGATGGAGGTTGCTGTGTCTATTCAAGCGTGAAATCCTGGCTGAGACATTAAGCCTCTTACACAGATCCCAATGCCGTTAAATGCCAACGAGGACCATGCAAGCCACAACTCCGAGTGGAGGACAGCATCCCTTTGTTAGCTGTTCAAAATTAGAAATGTAAACAGCTCTCACGGAGTAATTAGTCTGTGTTTGAATGGAGAGAAAGTGATAAAAATAATAGCATGACGAAGCTCCTACCGATCTCATACAACAGTATCTTACAGCCTAACAAAGCCATGACTGCTCTGTGGGGAGGTGAGTGTGGGTCATAGAGCAGAAGTCACACAGGAGAAGTCCCATTGCATGAGGTCACTAAGAGCTATTTGAAAAAAAAACCCTCTTGCTTACAGGAGGAATGGCATTTTTTGAAGTTTCATGGTGAAAACTGCCATTTGTCATAATTCCACAATGTGCACATGTGTCCTTCAGAACCCCAGGGTCGCTGGCAGGAGAAATTGTGGCTGCAGTGGTGTGAGAGCCCTTGCAGCTCCCTCTTCCCCATCCCTAACTTCTAAATGCCTGCTTTAGTGAGCCTGTGGCTTCGTGATCCCCCTGTAATCCACTGCTGCCATCTATGACAGGGACTCACGTAAAGCTGTTTCCAGCCATACACACTGGTTTGCCCCTGTCACTGTCTTGCTAAACAGGTTTCCGTGGAAATTAAATAAATAAAATCTCCACCGCTGGTGCTAATTGGTGCCTTTGGCAGGCTGAGCAAGGGCTTGTGAATTGAATGTGTCATGGAGAATTGAATGTGTCAACTCTCTCCCAGTGGCTGGGACCTTGAGGTCTTTTTCTGGCACTAAATTTCCTTTGAAAAAAGGAAAAAAATAAAAGGGGGGTGAGAGAGAGAAAAAAAAGCAAGCTGAAATAAGAGATCTTTTCCCTTTTTTTAATGAGGTGTTGAAGTTGAGCATTGTGATGTTCACACTGCAGCGTTTACTCGTCAGATGCCTTGAGAAGTAGGGCTGTTTTCTGCTGTTGTTTCTCAGGCATCCCATTTGTTGCCATTAGATGCTGAGCAGCACAGAGTGGCAGGTTTTATTCAGTCTGTTCAAGCATCTGGCAGGATAGCCGTGAAGTTGTTGCCGATGTCCTTAAGGGACTGGAGGGATCTGCATGATTCATTCAGTATTTTTTTTCAAGGTACAAAGAAGGAATGTCTTACGCTGTAGTAAATACTGTTCCAAGTAGAGCACAACCAGCTTAGCAGAGCGCAGGAGATTTGCTGCTTTGGAGGCACTGACTGGCAGCACGAGCTCCTGTGCCTTTGGGCAAGAATGCATTAACCCACGTGGAGTTAAACTGGGCTGTATTTCAGGCGGCTGAGGATTGGCAGACCTATGTCCCCAAACCAATTCAACATTTTAAGTTGCCCTGACTAGGAGGGGAGAAGGTTATCACTGCCAGGCTTTGAGTTATTTGGATGTCAAAAAAGTCTAGTTGTGATTCAAGCTGCTGTCACGTTTGTTGGTGATGAAGCCAAGATTATGTGTGCAGGGGGCTGGAGAGGGGACAGTTGTATGTTTTTGCTTTTCTTTCAGTAGGGTATGTACTTTTTCTTTTCCAGCTGGGCCATTTGTTTGTCTTTGTCAATATTATATTTTCTTTGGGCAAACGGAGGGAGGAAAGAAGGTTGTTTCCTCTTTGTCTTTCAGCAGGGGACAGCTACCACAGATTAACCTTGTCCTCTTACACAGGTGTCTTCCCTTCCAATATTCCTGCAGAAAAGACTGAGTTTGTTACTTTCTCCTATGTACTGAGCCAAAGGGATTTTATTCCAGACGCATCTTCAATGCAGTTGTTGCATAACATGGCAGTGAGCACCTCTGGAAAGTCCATAGACTGAGAGATGTTTCCTGGGGTACCACATGCTCTATTGCCTTTTCTGTTCTTCTGTGTTCTCTTATTTTCTTTTTTGAGTCGACTGCTGACCTCTGTACCAAATAGCTTCAGATTTAGGTGTACACAAACGGGTGCCCATGCTCTCCTCAAACCACAGCAAGCAGGCTCTTGTGCTTTTTTTATTTTTATTCTTTTTAAGAAGATACCAGCCAAATGTGTCCAGTAAAAAATTTTTTTCCATGTCCATTTTCAGGTGTTTCAGTCTGTGAACTTAGAAGTCTTTATTTTTTTCGAGTTCCAATGACCTACCTGAAATATCTGCACGTTTCCCATTAAGCTACTGGTTTCTTCCAGCCCTCATTCACAGAGGCATTTTTCTCCCCTGAGCTATTACTTCCCAAAAATGACCAGTTAAAGGGTATTTCACAGCATATTCATCTTTCAAGTGCAGTTCTTTCAAGTAGTGCCAAGAATGATAAACCAATAGATTTCAAACTTCTCCTTATCAGAATGAACCCACTGAGCTGAAATCTAAAATGAAACTCTTCAGGCCCATGGAAAAGGACATGGCAATTGCAAAGTTGTGATTACAGCTTGATATTTTCCCCTCTGAATTCTCTCTCCTGGCTAAAAAGATTTTTATTAAAAAGCTAATAAACCAAATGAAGAAATTATAGAAGGTAGACTTTGGAGCTGGCTGGCAGGGTAGAGAAACATTGCTATCTTGTCTCAAAGTGGCACTGTTAAATGTCACAAACTTGGATTCATTTCCCCATTTTCATTCTTGAGAAAAATAATGTAAATTTTCAGAATTTTCCAGTGAAATAAAAGGTTTACAAACACTCACAAGATGCACAAACCTTAACAGGCTGTGACTGTCTGTAACACACAACCCTGCGAACAATGTTCCGCTTACTGAAATAATTATTAAACCGTCTCCATCATAAAGTGTGAAATTTTAAAGAAGCTGTTGGCAGTATGAAAAATGTTTCTCTCAGCTGTGTTATGTCTGCATTACCTGCCTGCCCATGTGCTGTAGTGCCTGCGAGTGATTTTCTGTGTTAGGGATAAAGTCACTGTATTCCAGCTGGGAATACATGGTCACCTTTGCTTGTTACAGAGGTAATGGTTGTTGCTGGCCCAGCTGCAGAGCTGGAGGGAGCACTCCCAGTGCCATGCACAGCTTGACCCAAGCAAGAGGCAGTGGAGGGGCTGTTCTAGATTCAACCCTTCCTTCCAAGGACCACCTCTACAAGGTCACTTAACAGCTTGCTGTGTTCTGCTGTGCACCACACCTTCACAGGGGTGCTGCATGGTTGAACACAAGCAGGCATGTCAGGTGGGCTGGGATGTTTCACCTTGGCCAGCACCAGGGGGCTGATGCAAACACCATCTTTGCTCATTGCCTAAAGCACAGATTATTTTATCTGTGTCACGCTCCAAGGGAACACCAAGGCTCACGAGCCAGGGTGTCTTTTATTTGCTGATTGGTTTTGACATTTCTCCAGAGTTGTAACAAATCTCTGACTGTGATTAAGAGAATAGGATTGTTTTCTGATTCACCAGTAAGACCTGTATCATCTTGTTTGGATGTGAAGTAGGTTTTTACTTCAGAAGCCACTTCTGCCTCCAAACTAGCATTATTCAGCATGTTTTCCCTCTCCCTCTAGCAGCTGGGTCACCAAACACCACATCTGCATCCCCAAGTTCTGTATGAGCTTTGAGGTCTCTCCCTAATGTGCCATGGCTCCAAAGCAGGGGCTGCCCATGTTCATGGGTCAAGAGCTGGATTCAGCCCCACTATATTTCCCCTGTGGACAGAGCAGCAACCAAATATTCTCAAAATGTGTTCCTGCGTCACTGATTTACTGTGCTGGATGGGAGCTTTTTAAGTGTGAATTCTCCTTGTGTCTGTAGCTGCAATCTTGTGTTATGCACATAAGTGTACAAGTGGTGCTCTCAAAGTGGTTTCCCTCCCACTGGAAGTAAAGTTGAAGTCACAAGCTGGGATATTGTGTTGAGCATCCCACCTGCAACGTGGATGCAAGGACGTCCCTCAGGAGGTTCTCTGCATGAGCGCTGTGCATGCCTAGGAGCAGGCTTCATGGATGTGGGGCATTACAGAATGTAGCAAGGCAAAGCCTGGTCCTTGCTGTTTTTCCCATGCATGTCACATCATAGCTTTTCCCTGAGGATCTGCCTGTGAGCCCTGACCTTGCCATGGGGCTGGTGTTGAGCTGCCTGGGTTGTGTGTTCTGCAGCAAAAGATATTTTACATGGTTGCAGTGGAGAAAGTGGCAGCAACCCGTGTTTGGTCCCACAAACCACCCAGTTGGACCATGCTGTCAAAGAGAAAACCACAGGATTAAGGCAACTAAAACCATCTTCTTTACTGAAGATTAGGAGATGTAGCCTCTCTTTATGCTGACAACCATCAACAACCTCCACTATTCCACCATGGTGAATTCTCCTGTAGCTTACTTTTCATTCTTGCAGCTGAGATGAGTGTCCTACCTCCAGTCCTGACTGGCTTCGGAAAAGAGGGGTACCAACCTTAACTTTTTTATGTAAGGCCCATTAAATAAGGTCCTGCTTTAACCTGTTTTTCTGCCTGGAATGCAACAATGAATTCCTGCTGCTCAAGCTCACCATGTTGCTTGTATTCAAAGTATAATGGGGAGCCTTCAGAAAACTATAACCTTATTTACACTGTACAAAGCCAATTGGATTTTGGTTAACAATTTCTAAGTGATTACAGTTCACTAACAATGTAGGTGTGCTATAGATGCAATGCACAGGGGGGGACTTTTTATTTTAAACCATACAAGCTTTCTTCTATTCACGTCAGTCAGGCAGCCTCAGGATAATTCCAGCTTTCATAATGTGTTGTTCAACCACTGTTTTTTCTCCCTGCCTATTGTACTCTCACAAATTGTACTCACTAATTTCTGAAAGCTTTTCATTTCTCTCTATAGGTTGTTGTTTCGTAACATTTTATACAAGAAAAGCTGCTCTTGAGGCACAGAATGCACTGCACAATATTAAAACTTTACCTGGGGTGAGTACATTTACTTTTTGATCCTAATTATTTTATTGCCAGGAAAATAGCCCTTTTGTCCTCTCCTGCTTGGTACCCCAAATGACCTCAGTCTCTGCAAGGAGGGTGTCTAACCTGACGGTCGGTCCTGTACTGGTGCCAGTCCTGTAGCAATGGCATCATTTCCAAAGGCAGCTGCTCTTCTGTAGAAAGTCTCTTGGCTGGAAATAGTGCTGATAGCTGCTGACTAGAGGCAGTGACCAAAGTGAAATGTAGATTTTATTTAAGGGAGAGGGAGGGAGGGAGAGAGGGGGGGAAATGTGGGAGGAAAACACTGCACCAAGTTTCAAAAGGGAGAGAAGAGGAAATGGGAAAAAACAGCCAACTTTGTTAAATGCAGCCTTTACCCATGTGGTTTCTAAACAACCTGAATGCATTGGTGTGGTCGTTGCACATCTCAGGGTGTTGAGATTGTGCTACCACGTAGCTTCTTGCACAGTGTCATCCTGTTGCCTGCCACCACCACTCCTTCCCCCCACTCCCACTGATAACTCACCAGCATTCAAAACAGTTGTGGTTGTGTTGTACAAACTGTATCTTGCCTTATCTTATGGTAATTTATATTTAAATTATGGGGCTAGAGGGATGTATATCACTGGTAATTGCATGTCTTAACTCTGAAATCTTCTTGTTGCACTCTCTTCATTTTTCTGCTGAATGTAGCCAAATATTTTGAGGATGGAAAAAACTATAAAGGATGGAGGTATATTCCCTCTTGATGTAGGAGAAATATTCAAGTATATGCTTGAAGTGCCTGGTTACAGACATGAGAATAAATAAATACTCTATATGAATGAATAGACCATTGACTGGACTGACAGTTATATGGCCAATATCTCCTTTAGTTCCTGTGTGCTGTCTGTGAAATTGGACACTACGTGTTTGAAAAATTCACATCTGCCCAGCTCACTTTATGCAGCTCCAGTTAGGAAAGCCACCTCATCTCTCACAGAAATTACCAGCTTGAAGAAGTATGTTGGACTGTTACCTGTGAGTCCTGCTAATCACCAGGGCAAAATGGGAGTCCTCTGTCATTTGCAGGTGTGATGCTGCAAATGGTGGTAGGAAGTCTCCAGAGGTAGGCAAGCCACAGGAAAATGAGAAAAATTGCAGCACCTCAAATTCCAGTGATGTTTTCCAGCAACTGGCCCTCACAAGGCAGTCTCAAGACCTTGCAAGCCTCCCAATAGCAGGCTCAGCTTTTGAGGGCGTACAGGATGGATGTGTCATCCTCAGAAGGAAAGGAAGGCTCTGAGGTGTGACTCCCTTTGAGCCTCCATCGCAGTTCACACTGAGTCTCAGCATCCTCTGGCTCTGCAACCCCAGTTGTTGGTTCCCATCCTCACTGGCAGAAAATGCCGAGCCCCTGGGCGAGTGCTCTAACACAATTAGCTAATTGGTTGCACTTCAATAACTCATTGAGTAGTTGCTCTCCATCATTCTTTGAGTCAAATGGCTGTGTGGACTGGCTGGGTAGGATGGACATTCCAGTGTAGGTGGTCCTGAGCTGCTGGAGCAGCACCCTGCCCAGACAGCATCCCTGAAGCTCTGCCCCAAGATCTACACATCACTCCCCTTAGAAAAAGAGAGGGTCCTTTCAGAATCATGGAATCAGTTAGGCTGGAAAAGACCTCCAAGATCATTGAGTCCAACCTCTGACCCAGCATCACCACATCAACCAGACCAGGGCACTGAGTGCCGCATCCAGTTGTTTGTTGAACATTTCCAGGGATGGTGACTCCACCACTTCCCTGGGCAGCCTGTTCCAATGCTTGACCACCCTTTCAGTAGAGTTCTTTCTAATGTCCAACTTGAACCTTCCCTGGTGCAGCCTGAGGTCATTTCCTCCCATTCAGTCGCTGATTGCCTGGGAGAAGAGGCCAGCCCCCACCTGGCTACAACCTCCTTCCAGGTAGTTGTAGAGAGTGATAAGGTCTCCCCTGAGCCTCCTCTTGTACAGGCTGAATAACCCAAGCTACCTCAGCCACTTTGCTCCTCTGTTCTTCCCTGAGCCCCTCAAGCTGGTCAATGTGTTTTGAGAGATCTTAGTTAGCCCAAAGGGTGTCTAGGAGGGGCAGACTCTTTCTCTGACTTCTCCACATACAGGTGGCAAAGCTGGCTCAGCTCTGTTGCCTCCTACTTGAGCAGGGCATCACTTTCTCCTCCACTTTTCACAGCTAATGAGCAGGCAGCAGTTAAAGACACTACTGTACCTTTTGATTTTTTTTAAACTTCAAAAATACAGCATTTTTTTCTAAAGCTCTCTCTAGTTGTTTGTCACTTAAAACTTATCTTTCCAAGTTGTGTTTTTATGTCCTGACTGTGAGGTTACAAACTTTTCTTTTAAGGAAATGTGGAAATTACATCCCTTTGACTCTGGGCCTGGACTTTGAAAATATTCTTGATACAGCCAGAGATGTTTAGATTTTACTTTGAGATAAGTTGTTACACCTCCTTTTTAAATGAACAGCTCTAATAAAGGGAAGAAACTTGAATACAGATCTACTACTTTTCTTTCAGAATGATTCAGCATATATTAGATAACAGAATCTATATTTTGCACCTGCAGTGTGCTGACATTCAGCATATATGGGGATAGTGTTATGCTGCATCTGTGAATGCCCAAAATAACTTCATTTTAGCACGCTTTAAAGTTGTGGCACATGTGCTGGAAACACTTCATGTTAGCAGGATTCTCCTCATATGAATTTTAGCAATTTCTGTATTGTTCCTCTTGCCTGCTAAGCAGCTTTTACCGAACAAGCAAGAATTGGTTGTGGATAGGTCTATGTGTGAAATAGTCTCAGAGCAAATGGAAGCAATCTTCTGGCAGAGCTACAGCATGGGATGAATTTGGATCAGGTTCATTTGGGCATCAACTGTCAGCTTGCTTCCAGTAAACGAGGTATGGTCGGTAGGAGGTTCAGTAATAAGGTATCTCCTGGAAACAAAAGAATCTGTGCCTTCCACTTTTGCTGTAATACCACGATGCATCACATAAAGCATCCTTAAATAGCCCAAGAAGAAAATCCAAGGCAAAGGCAGGTGATTATAAATGTAAGGAAAGGAAAGCTGGCAGAGGCAGGAGCAAGGGGCTGCAGGGATGCTGTGGCAGTGGGAAGGGCTCTGTGTTTTACCTGCACTCAGATGTAACCAGGCTGCTGCAGGGGCGTGGAGGAGAATACCTCTATGTTCATTAAATGATAGAGACTAGATTATTTTGGGGGGTTAGTCTCTTCATTTCTTAAATGCAAACCTACTCCATGTGGCGCAGTAAGCAGGTTTTGGATCAGCACCGGTGGAGCCAAAAATGTGGGATTTTTAGTGTGAAATTCCTCCCCCTTCCAAGACTGCATGCTCAGTTTAATTTAGGCAGGTATTTGAGCAAAGCCTGCAGTGCTCATCTCTATCTCTGCTTTTTGCCTGGACCTCACCCTTAACAGAGACATGAAAACACGAGCGCTTGATCTGCTCCTTTGAGCTGCACCCTTTTAGTGGACATGAAGAAAATAAGAGCAGATATAAATGATTAATGCAGGATCTTGGAAGAAAATATTGCAGGGTGCCTTGCTGTTTGATTACAAGCCTTGGAATTAGTCAACATTTCCATAATTCTAAACCAATATACACCTGTTTTCCCACTGTGATGTGAAGGCACAACTTAATTTAACAGAAACCCCGCTGTGCTAAATCTCTCATTAAATACCAAGCTAGTTCTGTAATTTAAAGTTGCAGCACTACTATTTTAACTGAATTGCCTTTGTATTATAAAATTAATAAGAAGTTAATGATGCACTTTGCTGTATTCTCTCAGATATTTTTTTTTTCACAGCAACAACAACAAAAAAGAAAGATAAAGAAGAAAAACATGTCACCAGCTGACATCTCAAGGCTTTTCTGGTTTTAATCATTTTCCTGAGGATAGAAATTCCTTTAAAAGATTTTTAAAAAAAAAATTTAAAAAAACTTTCTGCACAAGTAGGATCAAACATCATCTTTTTTACTCATGATTAGTATAATCTCTCTGTTAGTCATAATATTCCTTGTCATATAATGGAGCTTTTATCTTTCCCAAAAAATGTATTTAGATATCACTCATTATGTAGGATTGCTACTAGGCAGAGAAGAAGATATGCAGTGTTTGAGAAATACAGGCATATTGTTATATATGAATCAGATCAACGAAATAGGGACAGTTCTGTTTACTTGGTGCTGGCATCACAAGTCTTGTAAATGAACAACATGAATTTTCAGATGTGTCTTTTCAAATATATCATGGATGCACACAACTGATATCCTCATAGCTCATAGGGATGCAGTTTTTATTATTCAGCTTAGAGTCAAGTTTTCCTGGCGTGTTCATCTGGATTTTGTTTTAAAAGGCAGAAGGGAGAAAAGGGAAAACCTCAATTTGAATGAAATAATGATCTTAGAAATGTGCTTCTTTGGGATGAGATGCAGAACTGAGGCCTTAACTAGTCTCATCTTCATTAAGAGTCTCATGGCTTCGTTAGAGGTGTTTAACTTCTATTCCCCAAGCAGAGTAATCCAATAAATTCCACCCATCTGAATTTATTCTGTACCTTCCATTAGATGTAATAATCTTGGTTCCCCCATGCTCTAATTTGCTACTTAGTGAAAATTGCCTTCTGTATAGAGGGCAAACCTCAAAGAGATGTATGTAGGGACTGCTTTAACTGCCTTCCAGGCACTGACATTTGTTCTGTGTTTTAGTTTTAACATGCTTTATTTTCAAAACAGAATGGGCTCTGTTTTGCTAACTAGTGAATCTGGTAGGATTTCCTGGCAAGAGTTAAATGCAAGTAGGTGACACAAGAGCAGTATATGTTGGTTGGATTCTTGGAGCCAAATAACTGAATAAATACACCTTTATTCTCATGCAGAGGCTAAATGAAGTCTGAAATCAATGGGCATCCATTTGTAAAATCTGGATCTAAAAACTTTTTGGAGTCTTAGTTTGATTGGGTGTGGCACCAATTGTTTCCTGCCTTTATGTACATTTTTTAATATAACCTCATACCTAAGGTTATCACAAAAATAGTTAACAATGCACACTTATTTAGGCCTCTGCACTCCTATGCTTTTGACAGATCCATGGTTGACGTGGTTCCTATTTCAAGTGGGGTATACATATTCCAAGTAGCAATTCCAAGCAATTCTTTGTTTTGAAGTTCTGGCATGAAATTAGGACATTAGCTGTATGAATTGATTTAATTAAGGGTTTAACAATGGAGAAATACAGTTTTGAGAAAGCTCTTAATATTTTAACAGCAAGGTGGTGTTTGTAGGATCTGTTTTGTAAAATATTCATGGCTTCCTTTTTTGCCAGATGTTGTCAAGGGAAAGATTTTTCATTTTTACATTGTGAGAATCACTACTGGTTTTATTAAATGCTGTTTACGTGCTAGGGAAACAGGGCTGGCTTAGAGGGAATTTTGCCGAAGAGTTGTGTACTGGCTGTAAGGAAACCTCAGGGTCCATTTAGGGGTGCAGAATATGAAAAACTGATTTTTAAAGAGGAACTTGGACTATTCCCTTTTGGTGCCTGTTCCCAGTAGGGTTCGTTCTGCCCTACACCAGGCTGACAGTCATCAGCATCACATCAGTGCACTTTGGTGCTTCCCCTCATCCCTCTGGGCTAGCTCAGGTTTCACATTGATGTAAAACACACCTGGTTTTGCTCCATGTCATAGTGTGGGTGTCACATGTGTCAACAAGGAAGTGCCATGGCCCCTCCAGGGACCTGGGGCTTAAGGGGTGGGGACGTGGGAGAGAAATCCCAGCACTGTGCTGAATTGGCTTGGCAGCTTCTTTAACCTTGGCAGAATCTGCCAATCTGGTTCAAAATGCAGGCACCCATGATGACTTACTATGAAACCTCATTCACTTTCTGATAAAATACCATCTATCCAACAATAAGCAAAAAAACCCAAATATATTTCTGATTTTCACTTTACATCGTGAGCTCCTCTCTAATAACTATCCTGGCACACTCCTTTCTGGAGTAGTGTTTTAATATCCAACATCCCTTCTCTGCTTTAGGCTTTATGGTTTGTCAGTATTATATGAACATTATGTAAAAATTACCTGTAATAAAAAGGTAATCATCCAATATGACTTGAATAATAGCCTGAATATGATATATCAGTGACTTTGAGAGATTTTGACAAACAGAAAGGGAATTCAAAGAGCAATTAAGTGAGTTAAGGGATTGCAGTGATTGATTTATGATGACAAATTAAACTAATTCAGTACCCATATAGCATGGCCAAGTGCTGTTTAGTGAAGGATCTGAAAAGTCTAGAACTGTTTAAATGATAAAAATAACCAGATGGGAAAGCAGAGAATTCCCAGGGAGCATCTATTCCTAGGAGCTGAGCTATAAGACATTGAATGGTGTCAAGGAAGTGAATCCGGCCCATTCCTTCCCTTAAAATACAATTAAAATGGACCCACTTTATGATACATTTTGCCCATCTCTGAAGAAAAGTGGGGGTTTGTTATGCAAACACACCACTTCCACCTCTGCCCCTCAAAAAAATGTTGCACTGACTTTGCCCCCACAATGAAAAATCAATATTTTCACTAAATTCAGGTGCCTTAGAAAGGCTGCGTTTGTCTCTACAATTGCTGCAAAACAGATAATGGA
This sequence comes from Campylorhamphus procurvoides, assembly GCA_013396655.1. Taxonomy (NCBI): domain Eukaryota; kingdom Metazoa; phylum Chordata; class Aves; order Passeriformes; family Dendrocolaptidae; genus Campylorhamphus; species Campylorhamphus procurvoides. Next base: position 1,592,544 of record WBMV01009266.1, read on the forward strand.
TCACCAGCCTTGGCTTCATAAAATGGAAAAAAGTGATTTAGGAAGCCAATGACATCCCTGTAAGTAGCTGAACTTGCTGCTTAATGGCAGAATCATGGGTGTCGTGCAGGTCTAGAGAGGGGAATATTGACCAAGTGAAGAGAATTGCTGTAAATTGAGCAAACCATTTAAATCATTGTTATATTGTCTGTTTTTCTCAGTGAATGATGTGGGAATTTGACAATTCACCTTCCTGTACAACCTGATCATTAGGATAACTTTCTGACATGTAAGGAGAGTGCAGTTCATATCCTCTCTGACTTGTTTGTTGAAAGAATTTAACTTGAATTGACCTAACAGAGCCTTCACCACTGGACTTAGTGGAGATTAGAGGTCACTGTTTCTCCTCTTGAAGCTGTTCCATTGTGTATGAAAGTGTGAGGGTGAAAGAAAACAAGTAACACCACTTTGTTGCTTAGTACTGAGGGCAGTGACCAGAGTAATGTGATACCTGGATATGAGTCTGTGCTCTAGGGAGTATTTTAATCTTTGGAAAAGCTTCAAACATCTGGAAGACCCTCTCCAAGAACAGGGAAGTGCAGGAAGATCCATTGTCTTGAGGCACTGGGAGAAGGTGCCTCCCAGTGCCTTGATCTGCCTTACCTGGGGAGTGATGCCCCAGCCTAACCCCTGGGGGTGTCAGGGGTGTCAAGAGCTTCGCAGGGCATGGGCATCAATGAGCTGTTTTAGATCCCAGACATTCATGTCAGGCTGTTGCTTTTCCCTGGTGCAGCAGATCTGCTGGGAAGCAAGAGGACATTAGCCCAGCTGCAAATGCAGTTAGATGCACGTAGCTTTTTTTGGAGCACTCTTTTGGACTAGTCCAGGAATCTTTTTGCACATCTTTGCAGCATAATAGTACTGGGATGGAAAGTAAGTAATGCATAATAATGGCTTGACCTCAGAAAAATTCACTAATGTGAAGCCCATCCCCAAAGGGCCAAACGGTTCTGGCATGTGACCCTGGGATTTACCTCCGATTTCCATGACTCTGACTCGTTGAGGTCATCACTTTCCAAAATCCCTCCAGACTCTTTTGTCCAACTTAGAACATCTTACTCAGCAAGGGTGGAGGATCAGTTCACAGGATATCACTTTCAAGCTGGTTATCCAAAAATCACTGATTCAGAGAACCTTTTGCTGTGCACTTCAGAATGGAAAACTGAGGAAAATTGAGAGGCCATCACTAGAGTACCCCAGGGTATTGCAAAGCTCACCAAGATTTAGGTGGGATGCTTAGCTAAGGATAATGGCCCAGGCACTCTCTTAAACAGCTATTTATCCTCCTGCTGGTGTTAGCTGTTTTCTGTTATCTGGAACAGAAAGTACAGGTGCTTCAGTCAGCCTCATTAGCACCACGACACGAGCTATTAAAATTGTCTTCGTAATGAAAAACTAGTTCAGGGAGCCTTCCTAGCTGTCTGACTACTCCTACAGTCGTGAAATTAGAAAGGCAAATCATAAACAATGTTGCAGGCATCAGGAAGCAGCATCATTAGAGATGCCCTTGGATGCCATTTACCTGCCTCGATAGCAATGTTTGGCACCCATGGATCTGAGTTATGTTATGACTAAAGAGCCTGAACTTCATGGCATGTTTATAACAGAGAGACTGTTTGTTCAGCATCCTCCTGCCATTGTGTCCAACCCTGAGAGCTGTGCTGCTTCCTTCAAACACCTCAGCTGTGTGGTCCATTGCTATTGAAGGGATGCAGTGGTATCTCATTTAGTGTTTTCATTCTCGAGGCGGTGAGGGGAGCTGGGGTATTCCCAGCAGCTTTCTCCCATCTCAGTCAGGTAATGAACCACACTGTGCAGGTGCACCATGCTGTTGTATGAGACAGTGTGCACGATCAGAGAGAAAACATAAGTTCTTTTTTCTCTGTGGTCATTAGAAATCCCATAATACTGGAAAACCAGGTGAAACTGGGTGACTTGATTGAGCTTTCTTCTCTAATAACACACTTTGGGCAATCATATTCTGGCTAATTAAAAACAATTTCTGTGGATCCAGAGAGATAATTGATTTTTTGCTCATTCTCTGTAAGAAATTATTATCTTCATGTGCTTTGTTGGAAGAGCCACATCTTTGTCTGCTCTGCCCCTGTGGTGTGCAGAATAATCCTTCCTCCTCTTGCCAGCAGGGTCCCTGGGGCTGCTAGAAATACTCAGGGATTCATTTGGGTGCACCAGTTTGGGGTACAGACATGTTCATCTGATTGACATGGTAGTCATCCAAAACTTTTAGAAACACTAAAATGGGCTGTGAATTCCCATCCTGGAAAGTTATGGAGAAGGCACATAGTTGCAGAACTTGTATTTTAAGCTGTCAGTGTGTGGATCAAGCCAGCAGCAAAGCAGAAAGGAAATATCATTATCAATGGGACAAGAGGGAATGGCTTTAAGCTGATTAGATGTTGGGGAAAAAATTCTTCATTGTGAAGGTGGTGAGGCCTTGGCACAGGTTGCCCAGGGAAGCTGTGGATGCCCCATCCCTGGAAGTGCTCAAGGCCAGGCAGGATGAGGCTTGGAGCAACCTGGTCTAGTGAAAGGTGTCCCTGCCAATGCAGGAGGGTTGGAACCAGGTGGTCTTTAAGATCCCTTCCGACCCACACCGTTCGATGACTAAAGTGTTAAATACCTTTTAACAGGGAAAGCACTACCAGAGAGGGCAAGGTTAGTGTTTGTCTCACTTTTGGAATGGTCCATATTTTCTGGAGAAAAGGGAAAAAAAGGAATGGAATGGTCCATCTTTTTGCTGCAACTGATAATGGCTTTGCTCTCAGACTGTAGCCTGAGTATCTCCAGGAGCAGAGAGAAGCAATCATTGAAAAAGATGCCACCATTTATTGGCAAAAGCTTATCTCTATTGCCTTGTGCCAGGGAAGTTAAAAAAGCAAAAACTGCAAAAGAAAAAAAAACCAAACCAACCCACAGTGAGCTAAACAGTCTTAAGCAGTGGTAAACAAAATGTAACTTCCTTTGTGGTTGATTTTTATCCAGCTGCAGCCAAATATCAAAGCGATATCAAAGGAAAGCTACCCATTAATTAATTCAGACTGACTTCACAAAGCAAGCTGGAGCTTTTGCTGATATCTGATTCTGACAACTTCCTAATCTTCACAAGTTGTCATTAAGAGTGGCATTAAAGCAGTCTGCAGTCAATCCCAGCTCTCACCCTATTGAGGCTCAGAGATGGGCTATCTGCCGTCACGGGAGGGGGGAGACACAGGCAGGGGTTAGAATAAGCAACTTTGCTTCTTTGCAAATGGAATTTGCAATGGATCAGGGAATCTCATTAATACACTGCCTCTGTCATTCATCCTAGCAGTGCTCACCCATTCCCACTTGCAACCATTACAAGTTGCAGCAAGTGGAAATTTTCTCTTCTGAAGGATAATCACAGGGGGGGGAAAAAAGAAAAAAAACTGAGAAAGAAACTGAAAACGAAGCTCATGTCTGAAAGGAATAATTAGAAGTCTGTAATGATCTTTAGGAAAGCATGAATAGAGCCTTATCACTGATTTCAAGATAGAGAACATAGGATTCTGTGTTGAAGAAAGTAAGATTGTGGAAAATAAGACACTAATCAGAGGGTAAGATTAGTTTTAAACTAAGAACTTTGAACAACCTGGTCTCATGGAAGGTGTCCCTGCCCATGGCAAGGGGGTTGGAACGAGAGGAGCCTTGAGGTCCCTTCCAACCCAAACCATTCTATGATTCTGTGGACTGAAAGTCGGGTACCTCCCTAAGTGAAGCTGCAATTCCACCATGAAAATAAACACAACATTCCAGTGTTCCTTACTGCTGCCAGGATCTCTCAGAGGGATTAAAGCCTCATGCAGAGATGCAAGGGATGTGATACCTTTATATTTTCATTCAGCTGTGAATGGCTCAAATGATTGAAGGGAGTTTGTTTTCTAGACCATCACTTGAGCAAGTATCCACCAGACAGCAACTAATATTATTTTGTGGCAAATTCCTGCCAATACCTTAGAGGAAAATGTGCTGTGTTATTATACAGTATGTTCATTTCAGATATTGCAAAGAATACAGAGAGGATAAGTGCTGTTGCGGGAGTACCTCGCCAAGCTTCCACAGCAGCATCCATGTAGATGGTGCATTTATTTCCTCCAGGGCCAAGTAATGTCCAAATGCCAGTGATAAATGGGAATTATTTTTGATTGTACATAGAACTGAGGATTTACCATCATAAGAGGTGAAATAAAGCTTAGATCAAGTATCAGAGGGGGAAAAAACACATTATCTGTTCATTAGAATAATCTTCTAAAGGAAACAAAGTTAAATCCCAGTCCTTATGGGGAGTTGGGGTAGGAAAGTATTAGAAAATATGGGATAGGCAGTAATCCTGTATTGGCACTAAGTCATTCAAGATGAGCTACTGGATTTTTTCATCTCTCATTTTTCCAATTGCTAAGAAGTGAAAGAAATTGCTATGCTTGTGTGAATGTAGAATCCTTCTATTTGTGCAAAACTATATGATTAACCAAAAAGAAAGATCTTGCTAAGTAAAAGCTCCAGTCAGTCTAAGTACTGTGCTTATACACTTGTGTCTGGAGGGCTCTGAGGGCTGCTCAGGCAGGCATGTCCATTGCCTCTTGTGACCTTGTTCATTTTGCAGAGAATGACATGGATTTATCCCAGTTTAAAAGTGGCCTGATAGCTGACAGCCCTCGTGTCTGCCACTTGTCTTCCTCCCTGTTGACATGAGAGCCAAAAATAGAGGATGTGGCATGGGGAAAATTTCTTTTCTGCACCCATTCCTCTTCCCCTGTGCTTTCCTTGCCCTCTGCTAGCTTCACTGGCAACAGCCCTCAGGCTGCATTAGGCTCTCTCAGAAAAATTAGTATATGCCAAGAAACCAGGAGTTCAAGACTTCCCAGTAGCTCTAAATGCTACCTTTGGAGCAGGTAGGATGAATGATGCAAGAGCTTTTAGCTCCGCTGGTTTTATCAGAGGACCTTCCTCATTGCTCTCAGTGGCCTCCAGCTGTTCCACCTGAAGCCATCTCTGCAGAGAGATTTCTTTGACCTTTAGGCAAGTTGTGCATAAAGATTTTACTCGTGGGGCACAAAGCAGAGAAAACTTCTAATTGAGTAAAGTAGCAGTAAAGAGTAAGTAAGAGAAGACAACTTTTTACACACTGACATTTACAGTCACTACCAGAAGCATATTAGGGATTTTTTCAGGAGAATCAAGGGGCCCTGTCTCTGGACACAGGCATTAAGGTTCATTTTTGGGGTCAGATGCTGGTTCAGAGATTTGTAGATGGGTGGAGGCAGGTTGATTTTTGACTTACTGTTCCTGGTGCCGTCCCTTTTACAAATCACAGCTTGGTCCAAACACCACAGCCAGCTGGAACTGACTCATTCTTCAAAAATATATGTTTCTGCTCATGTTGTCCATTTATTTTTTGTTTGTTTAACTTCCCAAGCACCTATTGACAGAAATATTTAAATACATTAGAATTCCTAAAGATTAGCACTATAAATATATAGTGCATGTTTAGTTTGAATGCAAACCACTTTCCTTATCCCAAAGAAAGCACTGGCAGAGTACATTAGCTACAGAGATGCTAAAAAATTAAAGAGAATGAGTTCATACAAAGGCTGGTTAAAAATAACATGGTTTCTCAACATGATTCTTACTGTCTGTAATTGTGTGTATACACTATTAGACATCCATATTTTCATGTGGACAGTGTGTGTTTGTCTATGCTTGTGGCTGGAGACTGCAGTATCTTTCTGTTTTCATAGATGGATCAAATGTCGAGGTATCTTTTTCATTCTCTCTCCACAGCCAGATTATTTCGCCACTGCAGAGTATTGGCATAACACTGAGAGCTTTTATTTGGATGCTGATACTGGATAGTCGTGGAAAATTCCTGTAACTTCAGCTCATGGAGAGCTTAAATAGAATTTATGAGCCATATCCTCATTTGGCGTAAAATATTATGGCTCTGTTGGTTCAATAATAAAACTGTACTACTTATTCCAGTTGATCTCAGTCAGGAGAGTAGGATTTTTGACATCTTCATTCAAAACCTCTTTTCTACCTGAATGCATTGGCTATTCCCTGCAATATTTAGAGGAGTGTGTGTTGACAAGTAGTTTGGGGCTCATATCTGCCCTTTGAAGAAATCTGGATTGGTCTGTGTTTGGTAACAGGGGATTTTGACTGCCTGTCTGCCTTCTGGAGAGGTGGGAATTGTGAACTGAGACATGTATTCTGGACTCATAGCTTTTCTGCACCTTTGCTAGGTGAAAACTGCAGCAGCCCCACATCATCACTGCCAACTCTTTCTATATATTGTACCCTTTGCTCTAATTTAAAAGGTAGAATTTCAATAGAAGTTATAATTTTGATGCTTTGGGGGCTTATTTTAGACTTACCTCAATCACACTTTTTAGCTATAAGATGTTCTTGCTGGTACATTGTAATGCAAATAGGAAAGCTTTCTAACAGAACTTTAAAAAAGCTTTACATTAAAAAAAAATCCTATAGCCTAGAATTTGAGTTTTGTACCAAATAGTAGACTCTAGTTTGTGTCAGAAGAGGATCCCAAGTGCGTTGTTGGATCAAGGTGACCTTCCATGCTGCAGAAAGAGTCAGGCAGAAGATCTACTTAGTAAATGAACAGAAAAATCTGTGATGTGAAACTGGGGGAGTGGCTGAGCGTGGTTTCTCCCTTATTAAATGAAAGCAAAAAAATTGAGAAGATAAATGTAGGTGAGATAACGCTGTGAAAGAAACAAAGAAGCCCCTGACTACGCTTCCTTGCCTTTCTGAACCATTGCTGTTGCTAGTCGTTTCTTTTAAAGGATTATTTCCTGAATTTCAGCTTGGCAAAGGTAGAGGATATTGATGAGCATAATCACATGATGTTTTCCCAGAGCGTAGTTTGCAGAGCAGACAGTACATGCAAGCACAGAAGAGTGTAAATCTTAAAATAAAACTTCTGCAAAACAATCATTTAATATCCTGGTTGCCTTGGCCTCACTCAGAGCCAAGTTTGTGCTTTGCATTACAAAAGCTATTGCATGTTCTTAAAAATCTTTCATTTAAACTAAATTTCTTCACGGTCATCAATAGCCTGAAAGAGAATTTATTTTATTTTTTGTTGGGATTGTGTTTTTTGGGAGGAGAAGGAGAGAGTAGAGAATTGTTTGTTTTCCTCACAAGTTTCTGAATATCATCCTAGACGTTGATGTGGGATCAGAGGGATTTATGTAGAAAGGGTGGGGTTTCCTGTGGACCAGACTCGAACCTTAGCACCAGTAAATGGTGACCACAGACTGAGCTACTTGAATATTTCCATTTGGCAGCAGGAGAGGTCTTTTTTGAAATGGGAAAACTGTCTTGAGCCTTCACAGATTCTGAGAAGGGCAGAATTCCCTGAATGTGCCCTCAGGAGTCCATGCTTCCTAAGCAGGGAGAAGAAATGTGAAATCTGCCTCTCCAGACCACTCAAGTAAGCACAAACTTCTGCTTTGCTGCCTTTCCCTTCGAGGAAACAAAGGTTGAGGGACCTTTGTTCAATTCCCATGGCAGGTGGGATGACTTTTTGTAGAAGGCGAGTTAATAGATAGCATGTTTTGGCTTTGCTCCGGTTCTGTTTTCCAGAGGGGGTGTTCTTAAATTTGAAGAAAAAGTACTCCTTTTTAAGTCTTAACCTCCTGTTGACTTATGGAAACAAACACCCAACTAGGGAGGTGGAAGAAAGTACGGCTTCAGAACACTTGAGTCATGTCCAGTGGGACACTGACTGGAAGGCTTGTGTCATGCTGGGAACTGAGTCGTGGCATCTTAGGTCATGCTGGGCAAATCCACCCGATGCAGCACAAGGCTGCATTAGTTATTAGCTGAGATCCCAAACAGCTTGGCTGGCATTTGGCTTCTCCAGCAGCCCTGGATCGCTGTTTCAGGTTCTTATGTTACCTCTTGAGTGGGGTGTCTACAGGGTAAAAATGTAAAAAAACCCGCTTGTGTGGAGTAGACACACTCATTAATGTCTTACCTGTATCTGATGATAAAGTGACAAGATTTTTGGACTGAGAGACTTGGCTTCAGTTGTGGAATAACTCCAGATGAATCCCATATAGCCTCTATGCCTTTTTCCCCCCCTCATCCTCCTTTCTGCTGAAAAGAGATAGCGACGGTAAGTACCTTGCAGTGGTGTTAGGAGAGAAATCAATTAGAGCGTGAGGAGCTCAGGCTCTGATGCAGTGAGGACAGCTTGGCTCCCTCCCTTCGGATCGTCGTTTCGGGCCATGCAGCGCTTCCCTGCGTGGCACTGGGCAAACCTCTGCCATCCACTCAGGAACATGGGCAGTCAGTTCTTGCTCCTCACAGTTACCTTGAATGGGTGTTAAAACCCAGGCAATTAATGTCATGGAGAGACTTTTGTTACGGTGCCGTCCCACCCCACTGGCATGCAAACTTCAATTGGGAAAATGTCAACAGGAGTTATTGCCACTGCAGATGAGATGGATAACTCTTGCTGTTAAAATAATATCTCATGTTTTTAGCTCGGATGTCTAATGGGTTTGCTTTTGAAGCATGGATGATACAAAAAATCCCCAAGGCATTATTCCCAACAAGTTAGAGAATCCCACTTAATGTCTATTTTTAGGATTGAATAGGTTCTGTAAAGGCTCATTTGTTTGAAGAAAAGATAGTTAATCACTTTGCTTTCCCTGTGATTTTGAAGAGACAATTTTTGGCCATGCCTCACCTTCCTTATCTCCGCTCTGTTTGGCTCGCCTGTGTCCTGGAGTTGTTGTCATAAGTGTGGGAGGTAAGAAATGAAGGAATTAAATAAGTGAAGGAGAACTGCTAACAGGGCGACACTAGTTATTTGTACGTTAGGAAGTGAAATTGCCAGTTCTAAGACATCCAGCTTTTTAATTTCTGTAGAAGGGCACAACATTTAAATGAGACAGTGCTACAGCCTAATTACTAAATGTACAGGAGGAACAGCAGGATGTGGGGGGGACTGTGGAAGGGATCACTAGATAAATTATTGTTGCTATTGTTGTTATTTCTATTATTATTTTTATTGTTAATATTCTTTTAAAGCGCAACATAATTTTTAGTCTCTCTAACTAATGTTTAATTTAACTTGAATTTAAACCACAGAGTGTAGTGGATTGCAGATGACTGAGTTGGAAAGCTTCCAAAATCCATTGAATTTCAGCAGTTTTAGTGTTCTCCGGTAAAAAAACAACTTGTTTTAAGCAAGCTGTATGCTTGTTTCTGTGCTCTAAATAGAAAATAATGATGTTATGCATTACCGCATGAACTATATTTGGCACCCACCAGCAATATTTATTTTCTTTTGCTTCTATCCCTTCCTCTTTTCTTTCCCCTCCGTCTCTCTCTCCAAAATACGCATATATATATGTCTGACAGTAATCTAGGAGGCCAGGTAACAGACCACATTCTTATACTACTAAAATTGTATGAATACCTAACACAGTTTAAATCCCCTAAATTGGGATTTATGAAAGGATGACAGCAAACAATCTTCTGCCTGTGCCATCAGTCAGGCAGTTACAGCAAGTGCTTTGCATTTATTTGTGAGACTCTGTGTGATGAGTGCACATTTGTCCTCCTTTTATCCAGGAATAAACTAAGGTAAATGACTTCAACCAATGCTGGGAATCCAAAGCTCTGCCTGTGCTGGTGAAGCAAGCATGAACGTGGTGCTGCTTTGCACTTTCCTGCCCGGTGTGGGAGCATATCTGGGGGAATAGCATGGGCTAGACACTATTCCCACTAGGCAGTATGGACAAGGACATTCTGTTCCAAGAGGAAAAAGTATGGCTGTGTAAATGCAAGCTGTGCCATGCCACTTCTTTTAAGAGCCAGAGAGCAGTCCCTTGCCTCTTTTGTTCACTAGTATTTATTTGGCCTTAGAGACTGTCCCCTGTTTCCAGAGAAGTTCCCTGAAGCTGTAGCCAGATATTGACTGCGTAATTCAAGTTAGTTTGACCCCAGAGAAGTCATTCTAAACAGTTCTTTTCGATAGGAAAATACACCTCTTTCACTTCTGGGGATCTTGTATTACTTGTGAGTCACAAGGGTTTAAAAAAGCAAAACCAGCTGGCAATGAAATGATGTGAGAAATGTGTTCAGGAACTTCTCTGAAAGGATCCTACAGAAAAACTGGGGAGCTAAAAGCTGAAACAAGGGTCTAGGGGAGGGGGGCATGTCTAGAGGTATCTGCACGTAATAATCCAAAAAAGCAATGATCTCTGAAGGCACAGAAAATCATTTAATTCTCTGGTGCTTATGGACCATTTTCTTTTCTGCCCCTGGTCTCTTGGTAGGTCAATAGATTCCCTCCTGACTTTCAGACTCAATGAAGGTCCTCAGGAACTTGGCAGGTAGAGATTCAGTTTTGCCTTGGACTACTGGCCTAATTAAGCTGCACTCACTAATTGGATCAGGAGCTTGGAGAAAGCTTTGAATTCATTTTCAGCCCAGAGTTAGACAAAAAATATCATTTTTCCCCACTGGTTTTCATGCTCTTTAGCATGAAAAGCACCTCTTTAGGTGCTTTTCTTGTCTTATGCCCCCAGCCTGTCCCTGCTGTTCCTTAATATTTTCTTCCTCTTTGGTTTTCCTATTGATTCCAAAAAGTCTCTGGATTTATAATACTTCCCCCAAGAAGAATATTAGGGTTTAATTAAGGTCTGGCATCTCTTCTTCTCTCTCCCACATTCTCTCTTGACATTTTACAATCCTGACATGTAGAAAATATGAAAGAAGTCCCTTTTGGCTTCAACAGTGATTAATGCTAGCAAGGAGAAGTCCCAAAGTGCTAGAAATGACAAGATACATGCGAGCTGTCATCATTTAATTTGATTGCTTTTTGTTTGGTTTGGGTATTGCCCAAGTAACCCAAGTGCTTCAAATGTACCCTTGGCTTGGGGGAAGGTTTAGCTCCATTTTGTGTTGTGTTTCCTTGCAGTGTGGTCTGTGAAGCTGACAGATAAGGGGCAAACTGAGCTGAGTCAGGGCTAGAAACTTTCAGCCAGGGCAGATGACAGGGAAGAGTGGAAGGAATCAAGTCTGAAAAGGGCAAATAGTCATGGATAGCATCCTCCACACACATCTCCTCAACTCTGGTGGTGTAAAGTCACACTGTGCTTAACTTCAGAAGACTTTCAGGTGGTCTTTGAGAGTGCCATACTGAGCTGGGTGAAGGTGTGGGCAGGTTTGCGTGCATTCAGAGTCCTTTCTTGATGAGTGGTTTTCTTTCCTCAAGGCATGAGGAATCATGGGAGCAAGGCATACACATCTGCAGTGGCAGGGATGGAGAATAAAAGCTGCTAATGGGTGTAGTAATCATGTATGAAGGTGTTTTTGCAGTGGACCGTAAAATAATGATTTTTCATAGTCTAATTACGTGGCCAGAATTTCAGAGGTGCTGAGGGTACCCAAATTTCAGAGACTCAACACAGATGCAGCAAATTGAGCTCATCAACTCCTTCATCTTCACTGAAAGGCAGCTCCTGCTTTTAATCACCAAAATCCTCTGTAAGTCTAACATACTCATGTTTAACAAAATACTTCTTATTAAACCAGCCAATACAGACCATTTAGAATGCCAAACGCCTCCTCCTACAAACCTTGCTTCACTCACAGAAATTACTGCTCACAGGAAGTCTTTAGCCGAACCAGAACATCTGGATGCCCATTTCTCTTCAGAAAATTGATGGAAACCAGGTGCCCAAAAGCCTTTCCACCAAATAGACTGAGGACTCTGAAAGCAGATTTAAGGACGTGCAGGTGACTCTGGAGACTTGGAGCATGGCAATCCCATCCTTATCCATGTCTAGAGACAGTTCTCCCCAGTTCTTCACCTTTAGCACTTTGGTCTTAAGATTACACCTGATTTGAAGCGTCTCCTGACTAAATAAAACAAACCACACGTTGATCACCTTGTGCAATGTGCAAGCACACAATAGTAATCACAGCTAATGACTCTGCTAAATGCTAGACTGCACACACCTCCTTGTTTGGTGTTTGTTTTGTATACAGAAGGTAACATCGGCTGAATAACGAGGATGCCAAGTTACAGATGGGGTTGTGGAATCATATTTGACAGCCGATTAGAGTAATCTGACAGAAATGATGACTTAATCACCACGACAGACTCCAAATTCCCAGATAGAATTCCACCCAGGTTAATCTAATTTCCTTGCAATATTTTTGCCAGAAATAGACTCTTAGCCAGCTTGTTTTCTCCCATGCAGATGTCACATGGCTTTGACAAGAATGTAAATACACAGCGTTAGTGTTGTTGAACAGATGACTTTGAGGGTCTGAAGCAGGAGAAGGTGTGCACCTTGAGAGGTTTTGGGTTGCATACAGTAGGATGTACTCAGGAAAAAGAGGGGGGGGGGGGGANTCAGTTGTGATTCTAGGCCATGGCATGGTCCTGCTGCTGCCCTCAACATTGCCAGCAGCCAGATTCTCATTGATTTTAGGGGGATTTTCAGGATTGCATGTTTGACAACTGTTTCTTTGCGTTTTTGGTTCCTGTGGACCACACCAGCACTCCTGCTTGGGGTACACTCAAGGAGAAGTGGTGACGTGCTTGGCCTCGGGCTTTGGGTGGCCAGTGTTGCAGGAAAGAAACCCCATTTTGCTGCCAGCACTGCCACAAGGCACCAGCATCCTTGGGCAACAGGCATTTGCCTGCTCTCAGTTGTAAAACAGTGGCATGGTGTGTTTTGAGATCTGTGGATAGAGAGCCCCTGCAGGCAAGGTAGGGTTGTGCTGTGCTTGCTGCACAGCTGTGCTCAGTGGAGCTCTCTGTAATACTGACAGGGAGAGGTTGTCCCTTACAGCCCAGACTCCAGGGGTTTGGTATCCCTGTGCACGGTGCTTGCCAGGGGAAGCTGCCCACACTCAGAAAGAGCTTGGCTGAGAGCTGCGTGGCTCTCTAAATTTTACTGTGTGGTTTGAGTACAGGGGGATGTTCAAATCTATAAATGCTGTGGTTATTTTTCTTACTCTTGCCTATTTATTAATTGCAACTGTGTGTTCATAAATACTGTGTTTTCTTAAACAAAGGTTTCTTCAAGCAAGGAGGAAAATGCTTCCTGTTGTTCTCTGTGACAGCATGACATACTGAGAAATCACTTACCTTGAGATCCATAAGTGATGTATAGCTACAATAACAGCTTTCTGATAAGACATGAAATCCTTCATTTCAGTAGATGACATGATTCTAGTGAGTGGCATCTAATTTGAAACCAGTTTATATCATCTATAATCTTTTGGAGGGCCCGAGAAAGCGCAGCTATTTTATTATTTTATAGCCTGCAGTTATACAAGGAAGATATAAAATGCACAGATTATTTTCTCTTTTGCTCATTGTAGAGTGAAAGGATAGTACCTATTTAGCTTTTGTCTCTGCCCCTTTAATTTTCTTATTCACTGCACACTTCTTTGAGAGTCATTCTTTTCTTTTCTTTTTTACACCTACCTTTAAATATTTTATGGGTAGAGAGCTTATAATATGTATTGTCACGGCAGTTGTCTCTAGAGGTCAGCAATGAGTTTAATAATGAGATGCGAACCAGTGACTCTGTAAAACCCATTTCAGGTTATAAATGGCATGTTTTATTGAATCTAGTGTTAAAGGTTGTTAACGTATCAATTGGTGATGGTCAGGGTTAAACAAGCTTCAACATGAGCCCTCTCATGTTAGGAAACTGTCAGTAAGGTATTTTTCCACCTTCCTCTTCGCTGAAGCCAGGTTTGTGTATCACATCCATTTTCTCCAGGGGTGCTCTGCAGTTTAAACTCTACAGGTCTGAGCTGGATCTTTCATTAGTTTTGCACCAATATAATTTTATGAACAACAGCATCAGTCCTGAACTGAACTTGCTGGTGTGAAGAGAATTTGGAACTGGAGTTTTTAGCAGGAACCTTTGAAATCATGTCAAAACCCAGCTGAAGCCTCTTGCTTCGTGAATGTACCAGATTACTGATTTAATGAGCTTGGGGTAATTATGTGGAACAGAAGAGAATGATTTTGGATGCAATAAATGTGTTTGTCGGGTAACACTGATCTTTATGTTGTGACCAGGGGCTGCAAAAAAAACTTCACACGAATTTGGTCTAAAGTTGCTTTTCTAGTTCAGGCAGTTTGGAAAGTGAGAGGTTTTTAACATTGTTAGAATTGCCTTTATTCAAAATATCTTCTCTTAGGGGCACATAAATGCAGCTATAAAGAACGACAATAGAATCTCTGTCACAAAAAGCCTGAATTTGCGTTGGATTTTTCTCTTTTAATCTGCATATTCCTGAATTTGCAATACTTGCCTTTCTTTCCTCTATTTTCTCACCACTCCGTTGCTCCTGAGAGACATCAGTAACCTGCAGTGGGCTCATGGAGCAAGTTACACCTTTTTTCTTCTTTCCCATTTTGATTGCTGAGTGGACATGCTGCATCAGATTCCCGTGAATTTTAAGTCTCCTGCAGTGCCCAATATACTGTTGATTTCAGGATAAATATTAAGCACTAAAGACAGAGTACGATAGAAGTTCCCATTTTTTCTATAAATTGGATCGAATAAGAGTGGTGGCAGACAAGTGCTGGGCTATTAAGGTCCATTTAGGAAATGAATGATTCAAAGAGAAGAGAATTGTTAAAATTGAAGCAAATTTATGCATCCTGGTGACTACAGCTACCTTGTGGCTTCGCCTTTTCCTTGGGGCACAGTGGGGAGTTTGCAAGCAGCACAGAGAATGCATTGATTTCAAAGGCCAGGGAGCATTCTGGACTTTGAGTAAATCTTAGAGAAACATTCACAGTAATATTTTATATTTTCTAAAGAACCCAGCATCTTTTTCCCTGGAGGCTAAGTGACTCCACCAAAAGCAATACAGATCTGGGTTTCTGTGCTGCTTTGAAAGCACATTTGATACGAGGGCATGGATGTTCTCTCCTGCTCAGCTGTTTTTGTTTCCCGAAGTTTGTCATAATAGTCTTTTATTAAAAAATGGAGTTGCCTCTGACATTTTTAGGCAATGCTCAGCTCTGCTGCACTGAAAAATGATACAAAAGCAGACAGAGCGTACATATTCCTTTATCTGTTCACGTGAGTTGGTAAGGAATTGCTGAGAGGAGAAAAGGCAGTGGCCCAGCTGCTGCCAGAAGGTTTGTGCAGTCAAATCCCAGCAACTATGAAAGAAAATAAAAGTGGGGTTTTTCTCAAAGCTTAAAAATTTGCCACATTGAATCTCAATGCGAGGTCAGTTCTGAGGGCTTCTCAGGAGTTTTAACAAAATTTCCCTGAGTACACCACAGTGGCCACGTGGCTGGCTGTAACCAGTGTCCTGTGGAAAAGCCACATGCTCCGATGGAAGGGAGCTTGGCTGTTGTGGTGTTGCTACTCCTGAAAGAACAAAAACACGATTGGTAAAAATGTTGTTGGAATTATCAACAGTTCAGTGTGGGAGCAGCATCATTTAGTGGAGAGAGCTGAGGACACACTATTAGGATGCCATGAGATGTTCAGCACGGAACTCTGCACACAGGGCTAGGTTCCCTTTGCAGGGAGGGGAGTAGAGGAAGAGGTTGGAAAGGAAAAAGGATTAGACACTTCTATGGAAAGTGGAATTGTTCCATGTTGTGATGGAAGATTTATGAATGAATGTGTAATGTATCCTAAAGCAAAACATGAGATACTAAACAATTAAAGGAAGCTATTTTATGAAGAAAGATTCTGTTACTCTTCAGTCCTGAAAGAATCAGCACATTTTTTTAATTACAAGGAAAGTTCATTTGTGAAACTCAGCTCCTCGGAGTATGTTTGAAATGTTTGCTAGTTCTTAAATTACTTGAAAATTCCATTTTGGTCTTGGCAGTGGTTGAGCTAAAGGAAAAAAAAGTTGGTAAAACAGAAACCAAGCATGCTATAAACTAATGAGGGCTGTAACTTTAGAGGTCTTCTGAAACTAGATACAGCAAATTAAAGATTCCTATGAGTCCTGTGGGCCCAATGATCTACTTTTTTTCACCTTTCTGGTTATAAAATGCTCTTTTACCATTTTATTTTTTCTCAAAATCCTATAATATAGTGTTGGTTTGGATTTATATAATTTCAATATATTTAATATTAAATCATGTATGTTTTTAGCCCTTCATTAGAAACATGAATCTTGGTTCTTTATGACTATCCAACCTGCCTTACTCTCTTTCATTTTTGTTTTTAGATGCATCATCCTATTCAGATGAAACCCGCAGATAGTGAAAAGTCAAACGGTACGTGTTTATTTTTACTTAATTGTGACTCTCTAAACAAAAGCAAGCACAACATTGTGAGCCCTTTTGCTTTACTCCTTGTGTGATGAAAATGATATGAGGTAGTTTCCCTACACCTGCCATGTTGGGGAGGGTACTGAGATGCTCTGAACTCCCTTTTATGTCCTGCTATAAAGAGGGAAGGAAATGTTCTCAAAAAGGGTCTTCCCTGTACCTGTTGTATGTCTCAACCCCCCTCGCTGCATACATCTCTCCCCTGGGTTCTCCTAACAGTAAGGTGATGTGGGAGCACCCACTATGGATAAGAGGGAGATGAAATTTTCAGGGTGAAAATTAAAAATAAAAGAAACAAAAAAGCATTCCTGTGTTAACAAACTATGTAAGCAGATGATCAGCCTTAAACATTTGCCTAAACTACCTTTTTATAGAATGATACTGTTCTGAATCTGAGCCAAATTTAGGTTTTAATCATGTGCTTCATTATGAACTGGGAAATCCACTTTGCAGCTCTCTGTATACTTATTCCTCTCAACGATTGAAAAATGAATGCTATAAAGACAGTAATATCCATTTGGAATAGTAGGGTACTGCCTAAGTGGATGTATATGACATGCAAAATAGACGGCATGTTAAGTCTATTAAACATGCCAGGTTTATATATTCAAGGAAATAAGATAATCGAATGGTAACACAACCTGGCTGGGTGTGAATCTTTAAAAATATATACATGTGTATATTTTGCCCCTTGATTTGTTCCTGTAATTTTCTAAAATATATGTTAAAGATATCATCTGCCTTCTTAGATTGCAAGAGCTTCATTTTCCCTTAAGGCCCACATAATCAGAGCTGGTTCCTCCAACAGGCATCTTTGCACCTCATTAATTAGTAATCAGGGCAGAAGCCGTGCACTTAGAGATCTACATACCTGCAAATGTAAATTATGATTGGGCTCTAAATCTCTCCACAAGGCTTTTTTAAGGCTTCTTTTTTTGCTAATTGTAGTGCATCCCTTTTTCAGGCTCCTCCAAGGATTAGGAAGTTTGGAAGGAAATTAAAACTTCACATTATGCTAGGTTTCCCATTATGACAACTTTCCAAACAAAAGTGGCAGTGAGCACAGGAATTATGAGCCGTCACCCATTTGTAAGGGAGGGGTGTTCCCTGTCTCAGGTTAGAATCACTGAATACCCTGAGCTGGAAACGACCCATAAGGATCATCAAAGTCTGACTGCTGGCCCTGCACAGGACAATCCCAAAAATTACACTGTGTGCCTGGGAGTGTTGTCCAAATGCTCCTTGAGCCTTGTACAGGCTACAACCACTTCCCTGGGGAGCCTAATCCAACACCCAGCCACCCTCTGGGAGAAGAACCTTTTCCTAAGGAGCTCTTGCAGTGATTTCTTGCTTTCTCTGAACACTCAGAATGGAGACTAAGGCACCAGCATGGGCAGAAGGACTGAACTTTTCAGGCCTCACAGTGGTCAAGGAGGACATTGCTGTTGGAATCCAAAGATTTAGCGCTAGAAATGGGCACAATTATCCCTTAGGCACAGGAACACTGGCCTGAAGCCTCTCATCTAAGTATAAGCTCTATGGGTTCTTCTTTTAAAGACAAATTTTGCCTCAATTTCCTTGGTAATTTGGAAAAATAAGAGGCAATGGGCCAAAATTGACTCCCAGTGAGTTACTTGTTCATTGCCTAAAGTGTTTCTTTCTAAAGGAGATTGAACATATTGGCAAAACACTACAGGGAATTGTGCAAATTCTGTCTTGCTCTGCAAGTAGCACCTGCTTGTAAAGCAGGGTACATTGGCTCCTGGCTGCTGCTGTTAGTCCAGGGTTATCTGCATGAAACTCCTGTCTGCACTGTGGGAATTCTCTCTTATTTTCTGGCGCCTACTCCAAGCATGAAAATCTTGGGGGATTGTCTTTTTTTGCTTTTTTTTTTTCCTTGCCTTTTTTGTGTTTTGGGGAAAACAAATTGTCAGATCAGAGGTTCCAATTGTCAAATTAAACAGCTTTTTAAAAGGAGACTCCTGGAGGGTGTAGGAACTTCCAATAGGCGTGTTCTAGGGGTGGTGAACTATTTTTTTTTTAATTGACTGGAGAAACAGAGGCAAACTAATACTGCAATGATGGTAATAATGGTACAGCTCCTCGGAAAGACAGGGCGTAGGCGTGGGGTTCATGGAGTAGGTGACAGTTTTCAAGCAGCTTGGAGATCCAGAAAGCGAAAGAACAGCAGCATGGGGGATGTGGAGGCTTGTTTGGCATGTGTTTCCCATGTGCTTCAGGCTATCCATCTGAGGAGGTATATTATGCATGCCAACAGCAAATTGTGAACTACCTCTTCAACCAGATTGGTAAGTTCAAAGGGGAAAAGAAAGAAGACATGCCAAGGCATCTTGGTTTTCATGATCTGTGGTGTATAAGCTTCTGAGGGATATACTTAAAACCCTTTGATTTCTGAGTCATAGGATGATCCCAGTACATTTTATAAGTAAAGTGGTGTCTCTCAGTTTTTAAAGAAGTTAAAGAAATTCTCTTAGTCAAAATTTCAAGGTATCTTGTAGACAGATATGTGGGAGAAGTTAAACACTTGCTACAGTTCTTCTGAGCTTGGACATGTTTCTGAAGGATTGATAGACCTGTTCAAGTTCCACAGGGAGGAGGGAGAGGTCTTCTCCTTCAACTTACAGAAGTTTCCAAAGAACAGTATTTGCTGTGCAATATGTCCCCTCCCCATACTGAGTCCCTTGCTGAAAAGGTTTGAATGAGCATCCAACCAGAGAGTATTAGGATGAAAAGCTCCTCCATCTCTATCACTGTTCCTGTCCTTAGATATATGTCCCTAGCACCAAAGGCCAATCTCAGTTCGTGGAAACTGGGAGATGGGTACAGAAGAAACACGTCCTGTGCACATGTTACTAACCCAGCTCAGGTCACCCAGAGCCCCATCCAGCCTCGCTTTGAACACTTCCAGGGGTGGGGCGCCCACAGCTTCTCTGGGAAACCTGTTCCAGTGATTCCTTCGCTGCATCCAGTGCATCTGAGTCATTTCTCTGCTTGTGCAGATAAAGCAAAGCTTCATTTCTTCCACCAAGCTTTTAGCAGCTAGGATTGATGGGGCAAGACTTGCCTTTAGACCTAATTAATTTGTCTACCCAGGAGTATTTCAGAAACATTCTTATTGTTGAGAAATATAATGTCTCTGAAAGATTTTCACATGATGAATTTTGTAGCGTGTCCTGGTCTGATCACCTCTTAGGTCTAATCTGCCCACCTTTGTGCTACGTGATTGTTTCAACCTCTCTACAAAGTTTTGGTTAAGGATTACCTTCCAGGAAAGCATGGGTTTGGCTTCGAAGGTTCCACCATTACTAGATTAATTTCAACTGTTAATCACTCAAAGTATTTATCCTTTTAAGGATATTTTCCCTTTTTCAAACAAAGGAGGCCCCTGCACCTTAGTGCCAAAAAACACATAAGCACCTGCTTGACTCTTAGTTGTCTGTGGCCATTAAAATGCTACAATTTAGCAAATACTTAAATGCTTCTTGGATCTGGATTTGAACACGGTCAATACTTTCAGCACATATCCCATGGACAGTATGCTCCTACATGGATCACCACTTCAGGGAAAATGACAAAATTCTGCTTTTAAAAAAAAAAATAAAAAAGAGGGGAGCTGAGAAATCTTATTTATTTTTATTTATTTTAGTGAAAAGTTAAAAAAAAAATTTTGAAATTCTAAGTGGCACAACTTTGCGGATTTGGAGGGAATAATTAAATGCCATATGTTAGCACTAACACATAGAAAAGTTGATAATTAATGCAGGCAGCTCCAGATCCAGGTGTGATTTTGACAGATTGTATGCAAGAGGTTTTCACAGGCTTACAGACAGGCAGAAAAAGTCTGGTTTACCCCCTTCCCTTCTGAATGGAAAAGGAAACAAACCAAAAAACATACATAATTAACTGTTTATCGATCTGCTCAAAAGAGAAGGCAACTTCTGGGAGGGGGGGAAATGCACTCTTTATCGGACTGGACTCCTCAGAAATGTATAATAAAGGGTTCTAATTTTGATTTTTTTCAGAATTTTGGGGGTTTAGAAGAAAGGAAAAAAATGTTGAATCTTCAGGGAGATTTCCCATGATTATTACAGGGTTTAATTCTTTTGTAGCATTCAGAAAATAATCTCTTTCCCTCTATACCCCTGGGTTAGCAGAAGCGATCTCCTACAGCCTGCAAGAAGTGCTCATTACTGAAGCAAATTGAGTAAAGCTAAAATATTAGACCCTTCAGGATGTTCTTCTGCACACTGGATTCAGTGCTGTCAGAGACAGGAGGCTCAGTTAGAAAAAATCCACCCCCAGCAGAGAGAGACTTCATCCAAATAGCCTTGGATGGCTAATGTAGTGCTCTGGGTTCAAACACCATGGCCAGGCACCTGTGCTAGTGATGGCAGAGCTAGTCTGGATGGAGTTATGAGAGCAACTCGTCTCATTTTAAAACAGATGTCTGCACCTCATCACACAGGGTTTCTGCTTTCCGGGAAAAGCCACCCCAAATCCAGCAGGCTTAGCACTGGATGTGTCACTCTAAGTGCCCTAGCAGCACAGCTAACCTGTGCTTGTAATGTGTTGGGATGGATTGAAGGTGAACCCCATAATGTGTTAATCAAGATGCTCTGTGGTTTCACACCTTCCTGCCTGTAACTACAACTTCAGGGCTTGTTTACTGTGACCTCCTGGGTGCTGCTGCTCCGTCAAGGAGGGCTACTCAGCTACCTCATCCTACCAGCTGCTTCCAAGTAGCTGGTAGGATACTTCATTCCCTCAGAGTGGTGCAAAATAGTCAGAAAGTTCAACTAAGCCTATGAGCAAGGTCCAGAAATAATGATGTCAAACACTCACAAAAAAAATTTTTACTTTTATGGGTTTTGAATTACTGAAACCTACCCCAGTTGTGGGAGAGAGTTATCAAGCAGCAGTGAAATGCTTATGAGATATGTGCATTGTTATCCTTCCCCCCAGCCTTCCTCTTTGCCTGCTCTCTTTGCCCAAAGCACTTGCAGCTCGCAAGGTTTGTCTAGTCCCTCAGAGCTCATTTATTCCTCCTGTCCCTGCAGCTGGAGCTCAGGATACCTGTGTGTTACCATGATAACCAAGATTTGGGAGTTGGTTGGAAGGCAGTGATCCTATCTACTGTCAGTAGCAGGAGAGAGATTCCCATGGCACAAGCCATCCCATATTGGTGGGAGAGATGAGATCAGCCACTCTTTGGGGGAGTTGATTTCTTGGTTTTCACAGCAGCCAGTTGATGACATTTTAGCTGAGACTAAAACCAGACGCCTAAACTGTGGGTGACTGAAGTTAGGTGAGATGGGTTTAGAGTGCCATCATCTCCCGTGTTTACTGTTGGGCTCCTCATTTTACAGTCCATGGGAGCAACCCAACAAGCACAGGAGAATCCACAGGCTTGGCAGATCCAGAGGGAAGTTTGCTAACTCCCCTTGACCCACACTTCTCGCAGTCCATTGTCTATTTGATTCTCAGACCTTGCCTGTGTGGCAGGTAAGAATTCATATCAGGAAGAAGGGAGAGAAGTGGATGACCAAAACTGCACAAACAAATCCCTACAGTCAGTCTTATCAAGGTGGAAAAGCATTCCTTTCTCTGGGTGAGAATATATTGTTAAAAACTCTTTCAGCCTAATAATATCAGATGTTCTATCAGATGGAGTGAAAACATGTCATTTTGATCTTGACAATTGTCACTTTAAATGTTTTTTTATGCTGGTCCCCCAGCCAAAAAGAATAGCAATTTTCTTAAGCTTCAACACTGATCAGCACTGACTAATGGCACTGAATGCAGAGCACGTCATCATATCAATATGTTTTCTGTACTCTGAGCATTCTCATGAAATCTGCATTTTTAAGATGTACAGTACACAGGAGCTGGATGTTTAATTTACTATAAAATCACCCTCAAGCTGCAAACCTGCAAATCATGTTAGTTAAATGGCATATTTATAGGTTTACTAGTGAAACTGAAGGAGGCCGGTGGGGAGTTCGTCGCCTGCTACTCTTTGGGAGATTAAAACAAAGCCTTCTGTTTGCATCTCATTTCTTTTGAATCTCCATGTGAATCTTTTTGGTTTGAGTCTTTGTCCTGGCACCAAAGCAGGACCTAAGGGACCTCCTTTAGGGTGCTGTGGTAGGCATTTGTTCAACTTAGGGAGAAGCTGGTTTTAAAGGAGGGTTGTAACCTCGTCACCCTTAGGGTAGACCTGCACACTGTATTTCAAGCCTAAAATCAACCCAAATTTAAAATGGTTGGTACTAACTGACACAAGACAGAAATTAAGAGATTCATGGCACAAAGCAGAAAGCACCAAGTCTTCCCCCAGCCCAGCTTCAGTCTATGCAGAGGAGAAACCCAGACCTGGCAGCCCAGATGGGTCCCTTGTCTAAAAACCTTTCCTGCACCCTGGCCACAGTCTGTGGCTGTTGTAGAGGGGACAGGCTGGCCAGGAAACCTCCTCAAAAAGATTGCTCAAGGCAGCACAAGAATTGTAAGCAGGCAAGTTACAGGCATCCTTTCACCAGTAGAAGTGTCTGCCTAGACTCCTCCTGTAGCTGTGAGCAAGGCAATTCAGTTTTACCACCCTTAAAATAATTATTAGCAGCATCAAGGTCAGTTATATATTATGAATCAGGTGTAAAGTTTCATAATAAGACATAAATATATACATATAAAAATATCCCAACTTACAGGTCTTATTTGCAATCACGCATATTCAGCTCCTGCTCTGTATATAACTGGCTCATCCCATGCATTCATCATTTTTTAACTCTTTCTGGAGGGTTCACCTGCACATGGAACCTCAACATAAAGTGTGAATGAAAATGTTCAGGCTTGAGGAATCTCCAGAGGAAAATGCCTTCCCCTGGGTGTTAAATTCACGCCAATTTACTTGCAAGCTTTTAGAGTGAGAAGCGGGGATTGCAGGGGCTGGTCTCTGTTTTGGATTCTGAAAAATGCACTGGTTTGGTGCTTGTTTGCATAAAAGCTACAAATACTTTTTAAAGTCAGCGATTTAAGGAGAAGATTACTTCAAACACTTCTCATGATCAATAAACATGAACTTCTTCTTGTTATTCTTGAAATTATTAAATGCACTGAAAGCATTGAAGTATAACACAAATAAAATCCTCGGAAAAAATGGACGCAGTTCCTTCTTCCTCAGCTGCAATTTATTCCATTTGACAAACTCGTATTAATACAGGAGACAGAGCTGAAGAGCAGCAGAGGATTTTTATTTTTTTTTTGTAAGCCCAGAAATGAAAATACTTCGTTACAAAAATAATTTGCACAATAATAGAAATAAGTAAGTGCAGTGCAGACTCTCTGGAGTAAAGCTTTCCTTCTCTCTTTGCTTCCCACAAACGCTGACAGTGTGCTCATTAACAGGGAATGGATTTACATGCCATTTCCAGAGAAGAAGAAAGCACTGGTGTATGTACTGTATAATAAGCACTTTAGATTTTTGGTTTAATATAGATGGGTGGGTGCGTTAACGTTTTTAAGTCTTTCCAGAGTGAATTAAGTTTTGATGACCTCTTTCATTTTTGACAAGAGTCCCCAGCTTTAGACCTGTACATTTGAATTTGATTAACAGGACTGTGTGTGTCCTGCTGCAGCAGTCCAGCTTGTGCTGGTTCTGGTGACAGTGCAGGCAGGGAATATTCTACCAATAATTCAGGTAAATCACCTTTTTCATGACTTGTTTTTTTTTTTTTTTTTGCAAACTCAGCATCATTATGAATCAAAGGGTGTTCGAGTGATGTACTGGAATAAGCCTTGTGTCCTCCTGAAGGGGAGAGGGCTGTAGCAGTCTGAAAAAAAAACAGTAGAGAAATTGAATGCCTTCTTTTTCCAAAGCAGTCATTGCACATCTGCCTTTCCAATGCCGTGCATTAAGTTGGCTGAAATTGAAAGCTGAGATAGGAGCTGTTCTCTCAAAACATTTCTCGGGAATATTTTTCATTAGCTCATATCATTACATGCACAATCCCTTCTTCACCCTCACCCCATCATGATTTCTTTCATACATGAGGGGGGTGAGGGAATTTATCTGAATTAGAATCTATGCAAAGATATCTTTACAAGTCTCTCTAGTGAAGGATGCTTTTCTTTTAGAAGCCGTGATGGGGAGGCACATGCAGAGTGACTAAGACAGCCAATTAATATGTTATATAAACAGCAAGCACCACTAGAGAAAGGAGAGAGAGGAAGAAAAACGAGATATTTGGGGTGGGGGAGGAAAGGGGGAAGGGAGGTTGTAAGTATAAAGTGTTTGCCTTAGGACTTGTCTTCAGTTACAGAGCCAGACTCACATGACTGGAGCTTGGTTTGATGTGGTAATGAAGCATTGATCACAGGAAAAAGATGAAATGGCCTTTGCTCATTCATTATTTTTATCTTCTAGCTGTGGAAGACAGAAAATTGTTCATAGGAATGGTTTCGAAGAAGTGTAATGAGAATGATATCAGGGTGATGTTTTCTCCGTTCGGCCAGATAGAAGAATGCCGAATCCTTCGGGGACCGGATGGGCTGAGCAGAGGTGAGTGTGCAGCCTGTAAAGTCTCTTTCCTTAAGTGCTAATTGGGAGCTCTATGTCACAGCCAAGGTAGGCAGAGCCGCTGTCTGCAGCCAGGGGTTATGCTGTAATACGTCCCACGTGATGAAGTTATCCACATGAACTTTTCACAGTGACTGAAATTATCACCTTTTATTTCTAGTGGCAGAAAGGTCTCGGTGCCAACATATTAACTTGTGTTATCACCCTGTTTGTCAGCTGGAAAGGTTCCTTTGCACCCTGAGGAAACACCCTCAGTTTTCTGCTCTCACAAAATCAAAGCTGCTTCCCTGACCCCATTTCTGCTTTGTAGCAAAAGCCAAAAATAAAAAAAAAAGAAAATAAAAAAAAGACAGGACTGTAAATGACCGCTTAAAGGCATAAAGGGTCATGGGAACTGGCCCGTGTTGTAGCACTAACTCTTCCATTCCTATGTTTTCTGTAACTATATGCAAAACATAGGTCTGCTGTAAATGAGAAACAAGGAGGTTAGCTTGAACCTGAGAGCTTTGCCTGGGCAAAAGTTTGTAAAAAGAGATTTTAAATCTTGTGCCTCTACCAGAACTCAAAAACCAGAGGAGAGGTGTTAAGCAGCACCATCAGGAGTGGTCAAGTGGCCAACCTGAGCTTGGAAATGAAATGCAGCACAGGCTTCAATAGCCAGGGATCCCTTTTGAGTGCAAAAGTGCCTTTTGGAGAAAGGCCTTCTGAAAACATATTGAGAATAAAAACAAACCCGTATTGACGACCCAGACTGCATTTTAACCCAATTGTATATGGACCTGAATTTATTCTCAGAGTTTGAACCCTCTCAAAATGTCAGTGCCAGGGGTTGCTGAGTGGAAAAGAAAATAGGGCTAGTCCCATCTGTCAGTGCAGAAGGATGCTGTGGTACCTGCCACAGCCATTTAATGGCACAGGGAGTAAAGTAATTTTAAGTGTGGAGCTGTGAAAAACATCACTTCTATAGAAAAAACATAGAAAGCACAGTTTATGCATTTTATTACATTTTCAAAAGGCACATGAAAAAGTAATAGCACCCATTTTGCATATAGATATGGGTATAGATTTAGAATTCTTTTTTTACTTTTGGATCTATTTGTTTCCAATAGGCTATAGGAACCACAGTATTTTGTGCAACAGTGTGCATGG
Organism: Campylorhamphus procurvoides; assembly: GCA_013396655.1. Taxonomy (NCBI): domain Eukaryota; kingdom Metazoa; phylum Chordata; class Aves; order Passeriformes; family Dendrocolaptidae; genus Campylorhamphus; species Campylorhamphus procurvoides. The sequence continues at coordinate 1,618,688 of WBMV01009266.1, forward strand.
GGTTTTTTGTTTTGTTTTGTTTTGCCCAGTTTCTATAAAACACCTTTAGATTTCAGCAAGGAAAGTGCAAGTATTCCTATATTTCATGGCACTGTTTGAAAGCACTCACTGCACTACTTCTGAATAAAGACTTGTTGCAACAACACTCTGACTGTATATAGGGTGTCCCCCAAAAAATTATGCACTTATATTTATGCTTTGGGATCCCCAGAATTTTGGGGCTGGGATGCAGCAGTCCCTTCAGGCAAAGAGAGCCTCGCAATCCTGGCTTTTGCCTTGGGGAAGAGTAGGGGAGAGGTCTGAGGTTGGTTCTTGCAGTTCAGTAAGGAATGTTTACTGATGGAGTCAAGTGTTGTCATTATCTTTCTAAACCAAACATTGTGGCAAAATAAGTTTTTCTGATTTTCACTGATTTCATTGTGTAAGGAGCACAGGGAAGCTGTGATGGAAGACACAAGTGGGAAAGGAGCTAATTAACTGCTGAAATAACAAGATCTGCGCATCAGATCTTTTGAGCCCCGAAAAAGATTTAATTGACTTGTCACCATCACCCAACAAAGAAATAGATCTTTCCCGGGATCCATAAAAATCCCACTGCACACTTGCTTTTATTCAACAGACTTTGGGTATAGTAGGAGCACAGCAAAGCTAATTATGAAATCCAACTGAGTAAGTGAGGCTGGTGGTGTAGTTTTGTTCTGCCATGAATAGCAGCGTCACGAGAATCAGGAGCTGAGATTCCTAAGCTGTGTCACAAACAGGCAGGGCAGTGTCATCTCCTGGCCAGCACAGCTGTAGAGTTAAAGTGCTGTTCTCTCCTGTTGGAGACTGAAGATCTCAGTCCAGGTAGGTCACACCCCAGGAACTGTTGCAGAGCTGTGTCCTCTCTGCCTCTCGGGTTCATTTTGGTCACAATCACGACTATCATGCCCTCGTGCATCATGCCTTGTTAAACTCGAATTGCTTTCTACACACCCATGTTCACACTTGAAAATGAGTTTGGCTGCACCATCCAGGTTTTCAGGCAGATATTTATCAGCTTCACAAACCCACCACTCCATGAGCAAAGGCAAAGCGTTGGGAAAATGGTTGGCATTGCAGCTGAAATGAGAAGTGCTGAGGGAGATCTGCAGTGGAGGAAGCTTGGCTGGAAAACCGCAAGGTGAAAAGCTGCTTCACTAAAGCAAGAGAGAGAATTTATACAGTTCAATCTTTGTAAAGAGTTCCAGTCCGTAGTGAGTTTTAATTTGTGTTACCATTTCCAAGATGTTAATTCCCTTTGCCATAAACAGTATTTGTTTTCCCAGCACCCGTCTGGATGTGCTTCCCTCCTAGTCACAGGGGGGGTGAATGAAAAATAGTCACTGTCTTAGGAAAACAATGACCCTGCCATGCTAGAGCCTTTGGGGACTCAGTTCAGTGCTCACAGCAGTGAGATGAAAGTGTGGCCAGTAAACTCTGCCTGGCATCTCTTTTCAATTGCGTAACAACTGCACATCATGGGAGCTCACATGAAAAGAGCTTGAAAAGTATCTTCCTTCATATTTAAGCCTGCTGTTGAGCTTTATTAGAGGGTTCAGGCAAACAGTCTTCATCACCAACAGATAGGTGCACAGAATAGCTGCAGGTTACACTGCTCAGTAGAACAGTTTTGGTTTGGGCTAGGTTGTTTGGGTTTTTTTACTTAGCGAAGACTGTAAAGATTCCAGTTGACTTTTAGACCTTGCCCACTCCACAGCAGCAACCTCACTGCAGATAGGGTAACACTCTGCTGACAGCTCCTGCAGGGTTGTGGTTTACCACGTGGCTCCACCAGAAAGGAGATACCCTGTCCTGTGGCATCAAGAGAAAATGTAACACTTTGTGATAAGTGTCATATAAGTGCTAAGATAAAGGGAGAGAGGGAGAGGGATGGAACTAGTTGTTTCTATTGTAGTTTCTAGCCAAGAGTTGACAGAACTTTATTAAAGTCACACCCACTGCTGTCACTGTTGATAATGGACCATCAGCATTCCCACTCCAAATTCTTATTGTCAGCTGTTTGAAACTCAGCTGTGAAATGAGACTAAAGTAATGATACAGAGCTCCAGTGGTGGAGCAGTGTATTTTAAAGACACTGAGACTTTTTTTTCCCTGAGTCATGTTTTTCCCCATTGCTATTCATTCCTGCATCTAAGAAAGAACCATTGTTTATACCTGTAACTTGTTTTATTTTGATCAGCTTCAAGAATAGGCAGCAACCAAAAATCATTGCTTTCTGAAGGCTTTGGGATAGTCCCTGTGAAATTAGTTGGCTGGCAGAGAGTAATTCCTAGGCGTGAAAGGTATTAAAAAATAAAAATACCCTGTTGGCTATAGAGATAAAGAAACCCAGCAGCCATGGAGGCTGGCCTTCGCTTTAGCAGGGTTCATGGGACTATCTAAAGAAGCTTGCCACTGCCTGTACAATATTCATTATTCAAAGAGAAGGATTCAGCCTGCAGGGTTGTTTAATCCAGCACTTTCTCTGAAGAGCTAAGTATGCTTTACAAAAATTCATGATTGTGATATCATGTGCTAAGCTTCATTATCATGAAAAAGCAGAAGTGAACTGCCTCAGATGATTAAGATTTTAAATCACTTATTGTAAACGGCTTAAGGAAACTTTCAGACCTCCTGACTCCCAGTGCTATGTAATGTCTGCATGACCACAGATGCCAACACAGACAGCCGTGCAGTGATAGCTGGAGTGTGCCAAAATAGCCAGAAATGCCCAGGTTTGGTTTGTAGCTCTGCCACTGATGTGCTGCATTGACCATAGGTGAGTTGTTCTATCATCATCTCTGTTATCCTGTTCCTTGAAATAAGGGTAGCGATGCTTGCCTGCCTTTGTCAAATGCTTTTTTTACATCAGTGGATCAATATCTCTGTATCACTCTAGGAATTATTACCATCCATAATGACGATAAAAAAAATCCTCTTATCCTTATCACAGGAGCACCACACAGCAAATTATTCTGCTGTATTGCTAAGTGCAGATTTATATATCAGATACAAAGAGAAGTCTGCTGGGTTAATAGCATGCACTGAAAAAAATCTGCAAATAACATGTAGAGACAGTTGAATATACCATGAAAATTGTGAAAAAGCTCAAAATGCATTTTCCTACATCTTCTAAGCTCCTAATTGTATGATTTTTTAACAAAACATCACCAGGCACATGGGACAAGTGAACATTTCTGCAGACATTGATTACAAGGATTGGGTTTTTTTCATTCTTTCTTAGCTCTAAGAGCAGGTTAGAAATGGAATAGAGAGTTACACTGTGGTCAGGCAATTTAATTTCATGAAAATTCATTCATAACTTTCAGATTCAAGGGTTTTCTTGATGAATTAGTAAAAGGAAATTAGTATTTGCATCACAATTAAATGCAGGGAAGGGTAGGTGAGGATATTTTATGCCGGTTTTTCTTTTCCTCGTGGATATTTACTGCTCCTTTCTCAGCTAAAGCACCACGAAGTGCCAGCTATGGGAGCACCCTAGATGAAGGGTCACCTTCACTAAGTGGGGGGAAACAAGGACAGTGGAAGTGCTGTATTTTTAATAGCTCTTCAGAAGCACCTCCATGCCTTATTTCTTTTGCTGTAATGCGGTAACATTTTCATTTTTTCCAATCATTATGGCACATTTAATTTAGTTTTCCCTTGCTGAAAGTCTTTTGCAGCTGGGAAGGAAGAAACACATCCAAGTGACCAACGTCTCTGCTGGCCTTTGGCCAGTAACTACATCTCAGATTTCCATTGCTGCAGCTTTGCAGCAATCCCTCCCCAGAGGGAAGTCTGAAATTAAATAATTCACAAGTTTTTATTCCAACAAGAGGGTCATCGAGGCACTGTCAGAGAACGTGGTCTTTGGTACCCCTTTGATTCTCTGTTCATGTAAATTCTACTTCCTGAAATCTGTACTCTGCATGGGGAGTAATTAAATGTCCAATTAGAAATGCTTTGAGGGAACCATGAACTTCAGGAAATCTAAAATCTAGGACCTGCCATCTGGTCAGCAGTGAAGTCAGTGGAGCTGAAGAGCTGAGGCATGGTTACAGGATGTGCCTCTTGTTACCTTTACGTGCCTGATATGCATAAACCAAAAAGCTTCACTGTGACTTTTTCAAAATTATTTACTTTGGACTGAATTGTTGCACTTGGTCTCAGACCTGTCATTGTGTGTCTTAAGCAATACCTAATGACCAAATGTTGCTACAATAAACAATTTGATGTCTTAATTTGTAGATGTATTTTAAACACCAAGACAGATTTTTATGTGATGTCTCCATTAAAAGGCTGTTTCTCAGACTGTTCCTTCCTCAGACTGGGCTGTATTAGCACAGTGTAGAAAAGGGAAAGTCTACTTTGCAATCTCAGCTAGAAATATTTTAACCCAAGTAGAGCTTATTTTTATCACATTTCAATTTCCATAGCTTTTTATTCAAGCCTTATCTTTTCTTTAAATAGAGGCTTTCATCTCAGAGGATCCCAGACATTCTTTGCAGGAGTATTTGGCAGCTTTTCACTATTGTTTCTTCATAGAAATTGAAGAAAAAACTTTGCTTATGGTGAACTGGGAAGCTGTGGTGCAAACCATTCCAGCACCAGCTGCACAGCCATCATACAGAGCCCTGGGGTTGCTCAGGCAGCTCTGAAAATCTCGAGGCTTTTTCTGTGTCAGAGGGGTCACTGTATATATGTATATAGTCTTCTTTTTCTTAATTGTTTACACCTGCCATTCTTTCATCTCCAGAACTTCAAAACCATGCTTTTAAATTTCCAAACTATGTCTAAGGGTTTGTGCATCTCCTTTTAGTTTCATTGTGGGTTTTAAAACCTCTGGCAGGCCATGGTAATTTTATGAGTTCCTTGTGTGGGTCTGAACCTTACCTGAGGCTTCCATACTTAAAAATGTGCTACTTCACTTGCAGCTTGCAAGTCCTGATGTTGTGTTAGACTGTGCAAGAACTGCTGACAGAACATTTCATAACAGTCTAGGAAAGCCCAAGATGAGAAGAATCACATGAAGAGGGAGCCGAAATGGGGCAGAGCTGATCTTTTTTAAATATTTCAAATATTCAATCACCCAAGCAGCAAGCCCTAGGTTTGGGATTGCACAGATCAACGAGGAGGCTTATCAAATTTCACAGCTTTTTCAAAATTCTCTTTCAGTTGGTGGTGGGAGGGGGGTAAGGAGCAACCCTGAGAGTTTAGATGTTCTCTCAGCCGAGATGGCAGATGTGATAATGTGTTCCAAAATATCTCCTGTGACAGGGCTGGGTGCCTGCCTCCGATTCTGCCTGCAGCAGAAAATTACTTCCAGCAGTCTTTCCCCAGCCAATCATTTTTCTGGTGTAGGGGCTGAGAAGGCAGCCTTGGAGAAACAGCTAAAATTCTTAGACCTCCTTTCTCCCTCCCCTTTTCCTTCTGTCACTGATCCCTGGCATTTTGAAACCGGAGGTCATAAATAAGTGCAAGGTGGCTTGCAGGTTGGCTGTATTTACAAAAGAATTTAGTTTTTGATGTGGCTAGATAGCTGGTGATACAAAATGAAGTCACTTCAAGGCATTAGCTATGGAAATATCCCCCTCTCCACGTTTTTTCTCCCAGAGAGATTCATAGCTCCAGTAAGAAGGGAATAATTGAAGTACTGGGACTCAGTGTGGTAGAACAGAAATAGTTTGCTTGTAGCTATGGGTCCAGAAGATCTCAGCCCATGGCACGCCAATCAATGCCATGTTTCATAGGATGAGGTAAGAGGCCATGAAAATCTTTCTTGTTTCCTTGCACCATGAGGCATGAAATCTGATTAGTCTTGTCCTCTTATAATTGTGATTTACGGTCCTAAAGCTGGCAGTGTGTTCCCAAAAGACCACCTGTATCACTGCAATACAGTGAGTGAGAGTATGCTGGAAAGGGTTTCCCCAACCTTTTAGAAACATAAACAAAGGAAATCCAGTTTCCTTGGACACCAATTTCTGATTAAATTCTGGGTGCCCAACAAAACCATCCTCCTCAAGTGCAGAGAGGAAAATCAAGGTCCTGCCACTGACCATGGTAGAGAAGACAAGGATCTCTGAATGGGTTTTCTGAACACCTAACTTAAAAATGCATGTGAAGTGATGGAGTTAAGCAGACCCATTCCTGTGATACAGTCTTAGCTCCCCTGGCATGGCTGTCAGGATATGAAGGAAGGGACCCCCTAGCTCACACATAATAAAATGTATGTGATCCCATATTTCATGCATAACAAAATAACATCCACTCACATAATAAATACACAAATTTTGTGTGTGAACATCCAGGTTTGGTAGCTGAAAAATACCCCTTGAATGTGAATACATGTCGCAATGTCTGGAAAGATGGTAAATGGAAATATAGCTAGAGTGTGATTGGGGGTCTTGATGGTAACCACCGAAGGTCTGGGTTTTCAAATAATTTTGAAATAACTTTGTCTCCTGAATTTTTACCACGGTTATTGAGGTAAATTGGGTATTTACTGTGCAAGTGGCCACTGTCCATCGATGGGAAATGGCCTGCTGACTGGAGATAACAAGGGGACCTAACCTTGTAGCCTCTGGCTGGCAAACCCTAATTAAAATGCAGCCCCATCCTCTCTGTGGAATGCTGTTTCCAAAAGCTCATATTCAGGCTGCATAACCTCATTCATCAGGCATTCCCCTTGCCCGCAGAACAAGTTTCTTTCAAATTGGTACAGAAATCTGCTCCGAAGGTCTTTTTGCTCTGTGACAAAGGCAATGGGACCCATGCAAATGGTTTTGGGCTGAAGAGCGAGGAAGAAGGCTGTGCAGTGGTGTTGGCCACTGAAAGTCCCCAACAGCTGAGCTCTGTGGTTAAAAAGAGAAAAAGATTAAGGGAGGGAAGAGAGAGTCTGCTTTATCTTGAGAAGAATGCAGCCTTATTTCTCTGCTGATTCACATTTCTTTTGAGACCTGCTAATTGCAACATCTCTCAGTAAGTTACTTACAGCAGAACTGCTGGGGAGAAATTGTGATAAATGCATAAACTGTGTCTTATTGATTTTTGTTGACATTTTACATGCTTCTTATGCATTCAAAACCTCCATTCAGTAATTGTCACTACGGTACACACTCCTGGATAATGAGAGAAGTGAATGAAGCAGTTTCTTGACCATTATCAACAATATTATTCAAGGCTCTGTATGGGGTCTCTTGCATGCCTTCCAGTATATCTCTATTTGTGCTCATCCCCCATTGAATTTGCAAGACGAGAAATGAAAACCCTTGGTGTTATTTCCTCTGTTAATGGTAATAGCAGAAATGGTATTAAGAGCGATTACTTTGAGACTGATGGTAAATTTGGGCCTCTTTAATTTTAGTGCACAGCAGCAATATGGAATCTAAGCAGAGGTACTGTAGTTTATTTACCTTTCTACTGCACATTTGGTGTAGATTGCTGTACAGAAAGCTGGTTTGTTACATCATATTCTTTGACAGAAATTTGGTGCTGAACAAGAACAGTATAGCGAGATGTAGTGTGGCTAAATGCTAGTAAGACATCATCGGCTGTTTTGTTCCTTAAGAAATTACATAGAGTCACAACGCTGCCGTGAAGTTTGGGTAAAAGAATTCTGCCTTCTGATTTTATGATGCTCACCCGTGAGCCAGAGGTACAAAAGCCAGCTTAGGTTCTTCTGAATCAAGGGCCTTTACATTAAAGAGGGAAAAAAAATACCGCATGATGCAAAAATGCATTGACTTTATTTTCATGACTAGATGTAGTGCTTTTGGGTAATGATCAGGCATTGCTTTCTCTTACTGTTGTTTGATTAAAATGTGAATACAGTCTTGACTTGATAATCTTACCAGGTACACACAGAGCTAAAAAGAAAAGATATTTTATGCCTCAAATTGATTTGCATAAACCAAACAATCTGTTGCTTGTTGGATTGCAAAATGGTTTATTTTGCCCATTGGCCACAGGGGCACCAATTTTGTATTTTTTATGCCAGAATGTAGCTTTCATGCATTAGCTCTAAAATGACAATATGCTTTAGCCTCTCAGTGCTTAGATCTGCTTCATTTGGAAATCTTTTAAGTAGTAATAATAATAATGTTTTGAGGAAATTGAGTGGAACACTAAATTATTCTCTGAAACCTAAGTTCAAACTGTGCAAGGCTAAGGGAGCTGAAAATCAATGCACTTTTAAAGTCATTAGAGATCACAAGTGAAATAAGTCTGTGTTGCTTTAGCTAAGCTTTTAGTGTGCCATGGTATTATTACAAAATCAGCCTGAATCTGCATTAATTTCACAGTCTTCTTCTTTAAGATGCCCAAGGGTGCATGAAGAATAAAATGTAAATCTCAGGAGGCAATGTTTTTATTAGCCAAAAGGGCAGTGAGTCATGCACTAAAAAAGTTGAACTGTACCATGCCCAGTGTAGGTATGGCAGACAGTAGTAAAAGGGTGGAAAAATAGCCCAGGCATTAGCCTACTGGCTTTTCATTATGATTTAAAAGGCTGAGGAGGGGAAAAAAGAAAAAAAAGTGATTTTTCAGTTATTCATGCATATAGCTTCAGAATTGTTCAAGTTGGTGGTAGCTTTCATGGATCAAAAAATTATACTTGTATGTAGGACTCAGAGAAACAAAAAAATCATAAATATTTTTCTTTTTAATATGTTATTTTCTTAAATGTTGAGATTCCACCTACATTAGTGAATTTTGTCTGAGTCTTTTCACACTTAGTCACAGGCTACACAGTGGAGTTTTTCTCATCCTTTTTTGTATGATCATTCTTGGTGCATCACAGTAATGTGTGATGTTACGGACCCCTTTATTAAATTCCCAGCTCAGCTGTCAGTGGTGCCAGTCATTTATTCACTATCCACAGTTTACCTGCACAAAAGCCAGAGCAAGCAATTCTTAATGCATGGTCTGAATAGACTTAACTATGCAATCCAAAGGCTATGTAAAAGCCTTACTTATTTCAAACCCTGTGGCTAAAGAACAAAAACAGAAACAAAACAAAATGGAAAAAAAACCCAACAAACACAAAACCAAACAAATTAAAGAAAAACCCTTCACCTCACCCATTCCCACCCAATTTTTTTTCTTTCATCTATGGTCAGATTAGCAAGTCAGCACTGTCGATAAATAAACTAGAGAAGTTGTTTATTTTTATGTACTACTGAGAACAGTGTCGTCTTGTGGCCGTTCTCGTAGACTGTGTTGGTTTAACAAGCGTCCAACCCTTTTGTCTTGTTGTTTTTTGTCTTTCCTGCTCCCTGTCCCCTTGTTCCCACAGGCTGTGCGTTTGTCACATTTTCTACAAGGGCAATGGCACAGAATGCAATCAAAGCCATGCACCAGTCTCAGACCATGGAGGTACAGTACTGTATCATTTGCCCTTTCTTTGTTTTCTTTGTGCAAATGATTGCGAATGGTAAAGCCATGCTCTCCTGGATCAGATCAGACACATGACAATCACAGATTTAAATTTTTTACCAGCTCACTCTACCTGTCTTTGTGAAGCTTTATTTTTCTTATTCACCTGAGAGCGCACAATAAGGTTGCTGTGTGGTATCCAAACACGGCTCTCGATCCTGTGGCATTCAGCAGAAAATAAAAATGCTGTGAATAACACTCCTCAGTCATACTCAGAGTATATCTGATGAGTAAATTATCTCTATTTTTAACACAGGTACCCCCCAAAGAAAAATCATAGTTCCTTTTAAATAGATTTCTAAGTGTTGTGGTTTTCACTGCTCTGAGAAAAAACTCCAGAGATTTAACATGGCCACGCTGAGTTACTAGTGCATGCGTTTTTCTGCAAATAGGATCTCTTTTTAACTTAATATAATTTCACCTTCTTCATGTAGCCAATAAAAATGCTAATGATGACAGAGCATATCGAAGTGTGGCACTTCCTGCAGAGCACCATCGTGGCTGGCCCCTCACAAACAACACTCTTTATTCCTTTCCAAAGTGCCTCTATGGCCTTGTATTTTATCATGATGAGCAGCTCGAAACTTTAAGCTTGTTCACTTAATGTGACTCTCACTGCAGGCTAATGATCCGGCCATTGGAGTGGTTATTGAATGCCACAACTTGTCTGGCAGTCTCAAAACTTTTTTCAGTCTGTGATTTTTGTCATGGTCTTTCAGAATTTTGCACAAAAACCCGCACAAGTATGAAATCTTTACTTACTCTGGATCTTCTAGCTTATCATTGGAGAGTGCATGTTATACTGTATTATGTATACTGTATCTTCGTGTAGTGATGATTTTTCTCAGAGGTGGCATTGATGTTATGTGCACTTGTTTCTTTCTTTTTTTTTTTTAATTTATTTCTTTTTCCACCAGGACCTTTCAATTTTTATTTTTTTTTCTCTTAGTGATTTTCCTTTGCAATGCTCTAGTCTCCCAAAGCATGCTGGGTGCTAAACAATCATTATTGCGTCATGTCGTTGAGCTGCTTTGTGTAACAAGCCAAGGGGGGAGAACCAGGGGTGGGAGGGTGGACAGAGGAGAACAAGGAGGAGCAGATAAAATTCCAGCCAATGCATGAAACTGTCACTGTTTCCTGTATAGTACAAGTAATGATATCGGCATTGCAAAGCTATTGTCTTTCCAAACATCACGTTTGAATTTGGTTGAGCTTCTTTTATAATCGATGTGTTTTCTTTTCAGTGCAATGCATTTTTAGACCCTGGGTATACAGTTTTAGATGAGAATCTGCCAATGAGATGAGAGTAATTGAAATGATCTTTACTAGAAAGCTGCTGTTATACAGTCTATGCAGTCTGGTAGTATATTGTGAAAAAAACTGCCACTTTGAGTCTCAAAATAATACCTGTAGAATTTGTCTGCCATGCACTGCTCCTTTAATTCAGATCTCTATATGTTTTGCTGGGTTTGATTCCAAGTACAAAGGAAATGTTTATTGGTAATACTGTGTTTTATCTATATTTTCCATGTGTTTTAATGTATTTTTCTGTCTAGCAAAATGAATTTTACACAGCTCTACTTCAGAAGATGGCAAAATTAAAGACATAACACCTCCCAGACAAATTCTCCCAATCCTCTGTTGTATGCAGCCCTCCAAGAGAGGCTGCACTTTGATGGGATAGTCCCAATGACATTAGTCCTATAGAGTCTTGGATCAATTCTATAGACTCTTGGATCAAAATACTCCTCAACACGTTTAGAGATGTCATCAAAGAGATCTCCATATTGGCAAGGCGATTCCCAATCTTTTGCACTTTGAACATCTGGGTCTTTGTGTCAGTTGAGCTTAGGCTGAGAGTACCTTCTTGGAAAGAAGCCGTACACCTTCCCATTCCGTGTGGATGGGACTTATTGCACTCTGTACCTCCTTGCCTGACAACACACAGGAAAATATGAAGGCAGCACCATCTGTTGGGAAGAAAATGGCACTAGATGGCCTGGAGATACCACACCATTGAAAGAGGAAGGGAGATGCACCTTGTGTATGTGCTGGAAACTTCCTCTCAGGACAGAAAACAGAAGTGCATGAAACAGAAATCACCCTTTAGGCAAAAAAAGTCGCTCACTTTTGCCAATACTCCTGTTGTAAAAAATGAACTTAGGTTGACAAGTGTTAAATGTCAACTCTCAGCCTGAAACAGCCATCCTTGGACACTTTTGGTTCTTTTGCAAACAGAAGTGGGCTAAGGGGACAATATATGGTACACAATTGCATTTCAGCCCCGTGACTACAGATTTTTTTTTTCTGATTTCATTTTTTTCAGTTCTTTAGCACGCATCATTGACCAACATGAATTTTCAAAGTGGACTAAGAAAGAACAATGGGGATGTTAAGTCCAGACGGACATGTCTCATAGAATAATGCATTTTCTTACTGCTCTTTCCACCTGACTTACTGACCCTGTTAAGTCAACTGATTTTAAAATTATAATAGCTGCTTGAGAGTGTTTGCTCTTCTATCTCATTTCGATGGAGTTTTTTTGTTTGTTTAAGGCATTCAAATGCAGCACCAGTAGAAGACACTAATTTGTTATCATGGAGTAAATTTGATACAACAATAACAACCCTTTTCTCATATAGAGCCACTTGCTAGATATAATTTCAGTCTTCAGAATGTTTGCTTTCTTGAAAATGATGAAGTGATGAAATATAGAGCAGACAGTGAAAAAATGAATTATAGATTCATAAATTGCAGAGATATTGTTTTTATACAATTTACTGACATTTAAGCATTCATAAATATGTCAGCTGTAGTGTTCAGTGCTGAGCTGTTGAACTGAAAATTGAAATAGCCATATAATATTTCTTCTTCTGGTATTCATTTTTATTTCTTTGGAAATAGGCGTGATTCTCCTGTACATCTAAGTAGAAGGCAGTAACTTCTGGTTGTTCTTAGCCCCGTGTTACCAAACGTTGTACAAAGTAGAAACAGCTTGCTTTTTTTATTAGCAAAACCAGAAAAATCTCTCTCACACCCTCCATCCCTGGCTCCTTATTCTTTCTTCTTTTTCTTATTTTTTTTAGTGATCTTTTTTTTAATATTAGTATAAAAGTCACTAGAGAGACATAATTGTGTAACGAGCCAACTCCTCCATAATCTTTATTTGATTGCTGGAGTGTTATGTATCTCCTTTCTTCCTCACTGAAACACTGAAAAACATTTTTACAATGAAACACACAGGAAAGGAATTGGAGGTGGAATAATAAATCACAAGTGATGATTTTCTAAGATAATTCTAACGGAACAGTGTTGATGGGAGATCTTCATACAAGAAATATTATTATTGGGGTTAATTTCATCATTTCATCTGGTGACTGTGAATATTTTTATCACTTGTCCTGGTGTGAGGTTTTTCAGAGGAAAGGTGCATGGCTGCTTTTTTGTAAATAACCGAGAACAGGATCTTTTCTGAAGATGTTCACAGTGTTGTGAGAGCAGCCACAGGAGGAATTAGGTTAAGTATAATCCTGCTCCGCATCCCATGCTATACACTTTGGCTACAGCACTGCTGTGTTTTTTGGACTTGAGTCACTTATCACTCCTACCATTGTGTTCAGATTGAAGTTAGACAAGAAATTAGTATAACAAAGCATGGCGGGTGGAGGGAAGTTATTCTTTGGAGCCTATGAAGTTGAAAAGCAGTATGAAATGGATTGGCAGTTTCTATGACTCATAAAATGCTTGAATTAATTTGAAGAACTGAATCATTGCAGTATGTAGTTTGCTTCCTTGATTTGAAAAAAAATGAAGACTTGAAAGGTTAAAATATGAAACATTTTTTAGCAGGGAAAAGAAACAGAGAGAAATCAACAGACATCTTTCCTAATCACATCTCGTTCTCTCGGTCACTTTTCCCAGGAATGCATAATTTGAAGTCCAAGGGAAATACCAGCTTACCTCAAAAGTCTATCTGGTCTTTGACCTCCTACCTCTTCCCAACAGTCCCTCAGACATGGGTGAGGAGTAGGCTGTAGACCAAATCTCTAGTTCTTTCTTACAGCTTCCCTATTTCCTAAGGTGTTTTACAGCCCTCCCATATCATGTAACAAGAGGCTGATAGAAGCAATAGAAGAGATGGTGGCAATCAGGAATGGGCTGCTATCACCAGAACTAGTCACTTTTGGTCTGCATCCTGCCCTTTGTTCACATCTCAAGGGTGCTTGATACAAAGCATGCCTGGGAGCGGACCACAGGTGGGTGAATTGACTGGGGGTCCTTGGCATGAGAAGGACTCACTCCTGCTGGGCACTGAAGTTAATCTGCTGCTCACAGTCTATTTACATAGGGAACACGAGCCAGTGTAGGGTACACGAGCCCAGCTGCACTGAGCATGACTGCACAGTCAGAGTGTGGTGGCAGGGTGGTGTTGGCTGTGTGGTCCTTGGCAGCAGGGAGGTTGGATACCTCTCCCTTTGGCGATGCCTTGAAAACAGACTGCAGACAAAGCATCACGTCCATCTCATCAGCTGTGAAGCTTAATTAAAGAGGACTGGTACACTTCGTTGTCTCTGGCAGCGATTCTGATAGCTGGAAGGAAAAGAGAGCCTGAGGAAAGGTGCTTCATAAAAAGAACTGGAGAATCAATAATTTCTCCATAGCCTCTTTTCCTAAGAACCTGAAAATCTTAGTCCTTGCCCTCCCACATATGCCAGTCACAAAGAGAGGGTGAGCGACCTGGTCATGCCATTTCCATTGGCCCTACGGGACATGGCTGAGCTCACAATGTGAGGGTGGCTTGGTATGATTTAACCCTTCTGTCTTTCCCGATCTGTCTAACCACAGGGCTGCTCTTCGCCAATCGTGGTGAAGTTTGCCGATACCCAAAAGGACAAGGAGCAGCGGCGTTTGCAGCAGCAGTTGGCTCAGCAGATGCAACAGCTCAATACTGCCACTTGGGGAAACCTCACAGGTCTTGGAGGACTCACACCACAATATCTAGCTGTAAGTTCATTTCAGGGGCAGTGGCTGTATTATGATGTATTTATTTTAGAACCATGGCAAGCCACACAGTAAACTCCCTGCAATAAATTTCTAGCTCCTACAGGATATGTAGCACATTTTCTGGATATGCTTATTGCATGATCTAAAAATAAAAAGCAAGAACTAGAAACTGAATAAGCATTTGAAGATGTGTCAGTTCTGTCAATGGCAAGCACTTAAAGTATCCTCATGTGGCAAAATAAATCGTAGATTCACAGAAAGGCTTGGCTTGGAACGGACCTTAAAGATTGTCTAATTCCAACCTCTCCACCATAAATAAAATTTGATTTCATTAGTTTTATTCGGTTTTTTGAATGTTAGAGTCTGGCTTTTATAGCTAGAATAAAATGTAAGTTCTTTCTTAGGGGAAGACAGATAGGCAGCTGGACACTGTAGGGGCCATGTCTATATTGTGCAGCCTCTAAACTAGAATGCTGTGGACTAATCATCTAATTTTCCACATTTTCATTTGGAAATGCCTTTTGCATTAATGCGTGGTCCTGTCAATGCTAAACATGCATGGTTCATACCACCTCATACAGAAAGTGAAGGTGGCCAGGAAAAGCCATTTGTTTCCCATAAATTTAAAATGGTATTTCCCTTGGCGCATTTGTAAGATGATAAAGAGGTGTTAGCTGCTGTCCCTGCTGGAAAATCTGAAATCCACAGCCATGTTAGGTCCTGGATGGCCAAGAGAGACTTCCCTGCAGCACAGCTGAGAGGGACTCTCTGCCTTTTGTGCCTCTGGAGTCAATAGGTCTGGCTGAGCAGCTTTTGGATAACTTGGAGATACCTGATGGTTCCGAGTTAGGCAAATAGAACCTTATGAAGTACAAGGCCAAGTGCAAGGTCCCAAACCTGGGTCAGGGCAATCTCCTGCACAAGTACAGGCTGGGCTCAAGCCAATGGATCAAGAGCAACCCTCAGGAGAAGGACTTGGGGGTATTGGTGGATGAGAAGCTCAACACAACCCATTGATGTGCACCCAGAAAGTTGGTCACATCCTGGGCTTCATCACAAGAAGCTTGACCAGCGGGTTAAGGGAGGTGATTCTGCCCCTCTGCTCTGCTCTCATGAGACCCCATCTGCAGTGCTGTGTCCAGCTGTGGGGCCCACAATATAGGAAGGACATGGACCTGCTGGAGCAGGTCCGGTGAAGGCCCTCTGCTATGGAGATGGGCTGAGAGAATTGGAATGGTCCAGCCTGGAAAAGAGGAACCTCTAGAGGGACTTTAGAGTTTTCAGTACCTGAAGGGGGTCTCCAAGAAAGCTGAAGAGGGACCCTTTACAGGGGCATTTAGTGACAGGGCAAGGGGTAATGACTCCAAACTGAGAGAGGGCTGGTTTATATTAGGTACTAGGAAGAAATTGTTTCCTGTGAGGGTAGTGGGACCCTGGCGCAGGTGATCCAGAGAAGTTGTGGATGCCCCATCCCTGGTAGTGTTCAAGGCCAGGCTGCATGGGGCTTTGAGCAACCTGGGATAGTGGAAGGTGTCCCTGCCCATGGCAGGGGCATTGGAACAGGATGATCTTTAAGGTTCCCTCCAACAATCCAAATGGTCTAGGATTCTATGATTCTATGAAATAGATGTGTCTGTATATATGTACTGTGTATGCATAAATACATCATTTGTGTGCTTACAATGCTTTGGTATAGTGATATAAACAGCAATTTACCCAGCAATTAAAAATATATATATGAGGTGGGCTAATTAATACTGAGATGGGCCAAATTATTAGATACAAATGGCAGTCTTAAAAATATCTGTGTGCTTGATTCATAAAGATAATAAAGAAAAAACTGAATTCACAGGGATGGGGAGAATGGACTGTGATTGACAGAGATGAGTTATGGTAACTACTAGACTACAGAGGGTTGTAATTAGTCACACTGTGTTGGTTTAAATAGATTTAACACCTGGTTGTTAAAAAGAATAAATTGATTAATTGTTTTAAAGCAGCCATGTTATTGAGTTTCCCTTGTGTCTCTGTGTTTCTTAATAGAGATTAGACATTAATATGGATTTACAGCATTGACTCTAGGGATGTTCATTCCAACAGCAGACAGAAGCAAGAGACTACATAAATGTAAAGGAAAGCAGAAATACTCCAAATGTGAAATGATAGCTCATTTTAGTTTTATCTTCATTTGTTCCATTACTGTCAGATAGATTGCTGTGTTGTGTTGTTCATTTGCAGCTTCTGCAGCAAGCAACTTCCTCCAGTAACTTGGGTGCCTTCAGCGGCATTCAGCAAATGGCCGGTGAGTTAAAAACCATTTCATTTTGCTCCAGCTATGTTTTGTACTCTTAAGCTGTTGAATTCTTTACCGCTAATAATCACACTGTCAGGGGGTGGGGGGCATGTTGTGTATTGAGTGTGGCAGATGTATTGGCAGGGGACAGCTCGTGGCTCAACGTCAATAGAAACACTTTCTCCCCTCCTTCAGAACTGAAATTAAACCCGGTGCTCCCAGGTTGTGCAAACAGTTTGTCTTGCATTAGTCACCTGCCATTTGGCCAAAGTAACCAATTGTAAATTGCAGGAGAGCTCTTAGTCCCTGCAGCTGTATCCTGCCCTATGAAAAGTGTCAGGAAAGCAACAGCAGGATTACATTCTAATTTCCAGTGAGATTTCTGTGTCCTGAAAAAATCAAATTAATGGCAGCCCTCAAACATTTTAATAATAGGCGGTGAGGAAAAATGTTCTGACCTTTTTAATGAAACCCAAGATTACAGGCCTACCTTCAGTATGGATTTTCAGGCTCCTTTTATAATCGTGGAAAATTAACTGGGTGCCTTTTTGACTTTGGAACCCTAGTTGGCAAAATTACACAACAGAGATTTTATGTAAAAGTATAATCTTTAGTCTGGAGAAAAAAAAAAGAAAAAGAAAGAAAGAAAAAGGGAAAAAAGAATCAAAGTGTGAGCGGATTTGAAAGCCAGCTAGTTGGAGGGTTTCTTAGTAATGAGCTGTGTGCCAGTAGTAACTGATGTGTAGTGATTAGCAAAAGGTCACTCCCACTGTGTGACCTACCATGCTGATATCCTAACTTAACATGATGCTAGAGAAGGCAGCATGTGCAGTAAATCAGAGCACAGATGCACATTATGCCTGCCGCGAGGAACTGTTAAAAAGCTTTTTTTTTCTTGTTACAAGAAAAAAAAAAATAGAAAGAATCACAAAACCCCTAAATTGCTACATTAGTTTATTTTAATCATGAACGCACTGAATCGATGAAATACATTGTGCTTGCTTCATCATCATAAAACAAGGGCTAAAATATTCAGAAGTCTTTATGAGCACCATTTTCTCATTCTTTTTTTAATCCTGCTCTTTTGCTACTTCTGGTTCTGCTTTGAATGGAGCCTGAAATGCTTTAACAAGTATAGATATACCACACTGTATAGCTATACCCCACAGGTATTCTTTGCTCAATCGTTATATTATGCCATTATTGCAGTGACATCAGAGACTAATGTGAACCTGCTGTCTGACAATATAAATAGGCCTACAGATGACAATATCTCTGAATTATTCTCTCTTCCTCAGACCTGCTGGCAGTGCTTGCTGGTTCTATTATGTTACACTTGCAATCTAACATTTTTTTCATCAAAAAATGTATCCTAATATGATAAATAGAACAGAGCAGGTCAGTAACAGTTTTATATTTGGCAGTTTTGGAAGTGGTTTTGAGCTCAGAGATTGTGTTTTAATGTTTTCATATTTAGTTAGGTCTACAGAATGAAAGAATTGAGACACCAAGGAAAAATAATGTGATATATATCGCATTATGTGCACCTTAGAAGTTTTTGTTGCCTGTTTCTCACTGGTATTGCAGATTCACCTTTGTCTTCAAGAACTCTGTTGAAACTAAGGATTTTAGTCAAGTAATTTCAGGATGGGATCTCAATCTGGGATGTGATTTATTCTCTGAAAATCATATAGTCTTGAGACCAGGGGAAAGTCATCTTAAGAAATTGTAGTGGCACATCATTGTTACTCGAGGGATATACCTTCTCGACTACAAATTAGATTGCTAATGCACTCATCTATGGGGTAATTTAATGACTGACTGCCTTTCTTGGAAAAAATATCTTTTATGTCTTATATTCATGTTATCAAAACAGCTTGAAATTTACTCTTTTTTTCCCCCAAAACATGTAACTTAAATGTTTATGTTCAAGGTAAAATTAGTGATACTAAATTATTCTCCGAGCTGCATCTCTGCATGAAAGTGCCAAAGACTAAGAGCTATTTGATTGTTAGAACTGAGAGTTCATGTCCTCTCCTCAGAAATCCGGCAGTATTATGTCATGCATTGCATCTAGTATTAACAATTTGTATATTATGCTTTGTGAAAAGAATAGAAAATACTCCAGTGTCTGTAGCAAGAGCTTGCATTACCTGCTGAAGCCATCTTTGAACATTTGCAAAGGCCTAGAGGTTTTCAACTTAAGCTGTATAGGTTCATTTCACAAAAATTAATCTAAAATGTAATTCCATATTGCATATAGTTTGCCTATTAATGTAATATTTCAAAGTGAGATATAAAATCCACACACAATTGAGTAAGGTGCTAAAGAAGATCCACCATTGCTGCTTTCAAGCTCTTTGAACTTTGTGTTTGAGGGGTGTAACTTTTATCCTTGAAATCAATAGGTGTGCATACCACGGAATTCAGACACTGAAAGTTTAATCAAAAGCCACATGAGCCATTGAAATTCTACTCTTACTTGCATGCCAGGATTCTAGCACCTCTTTTGTGCTTAAATCTTGATGAACTCACGGTTTGCTACATTGGGACTTCTGATAGACCCACCCCCTTATCCAAAATTGGGCACTTTGGATCTGCAAGTATTTACTTGTACTGCTAAAGCTCGTTTTGTCTTGGCACAAAACAGAAAGGACACGGCACACACCCCACTGCACATGTGAAGAATTATTTGCTATGCTCAGTGATATTACTTCTTAAATCAAAGCAATTTGCTTTGTTAGCAGAGTGAAGACACTGATCTTCAGTGTGGCATTTTAAATTCCCTTTCCCTAATATCATGCCTCAATCTGGTTATAGTTTTTATGTTGCAAAATCTGTGGTTCTTTGATTTTGGTGAAGGAAACAAGATTTTTAGGCATTTGTGATTACAGAGTATTGGAGTTTGTTTGTTTGCTTGGAAGTGAGAATACAGTCCAAAGAAAAATGTGGGATTTTTTTCAAGAACTCGCTAAGATACAGACATTAAACACACAGCACCAGCTCTAAAGTGTTCTTGCCATAGCAGCCCATTGACCCTTCTATATATTCAGCATTGCGTGAAGTCCAAGCAAATCACAAAGCTGGTTTAACTAAAATTTGAGATACTAAAATTTGAGAGATAAAAATATGAAGTTGGTTTAGCTAAAATTTGAGAGACAAAAAGCTGTAGGTTGCCTTTTAGCTCTCCAGACTTTAAGGTTCCACGCTTAATTCCCCTGATCAATTTTTTCTGATTTTTTTAATTGAAAACTGTGATTTTAATGAAATCATTATATTTCACGAGTCAAGCCAAAGAAAACATTGTAATATGTTGAGACTGGTAATAAAGTTGGGAGAGTTGGCAATGCTGCCTTTGGTATTAGAGTAATCCCCTGGTCTTGATTGCAGGCACTACCCCTTCTGTGCCAAACTCTGCTTCATTGTCCTGTATAAAACATGCAAGCACATGCCATCCTCATGTGTATATTTTACAGTAAGCACTTCCTCACTTTTCCTCCGCTCCTCTGATATCTGCTAATGCTAATTTAAAGGCAATGTTTCCTCTCACTTGCCTCTGCAGCCTCAATGTCTAGCCTTCACTTTGTCTTTGGGAAAGGCTAATAATGTAGATGAATTACATTATGGGATTTGATTGCCTTACTTTAAAAGACAATGCAAGCTACATTAAGCACTAGCAACCTCTC
The DNA here is from genome assembly GCA_013396655.1 of Campylorhamphus procurvoides. Taxonomy (NCBI): domain Eukaryota; kingdom Metazoa; phylum Chordata; class Aves; order Passeriformes; family Dendrocolaptidae; genus Campylorhamphus; species Campylorhamphus procurvoides. The sequence goes on from WBMV01009266.1 coordinate 1,639,124, forward strand.
AAGCAAACAGAAATTCCTCCTTCAAATAGATAAAAATTGCATGGAAAGCTTAGTTCAAAGGAGATTGATGTCACTTGAATGTTTGCATTGAATTTGGCTGGCACTGCATCAGGTCCTAAAAGCTGCAGTTATTTAAGCCAATGAGCCTGTAAAGTGCTATACAGACAGTATAAACAGGGAGGATTACTTTTATTAGGGTGATTGTAGCAAATATTTCAATGTTTTCAATATTTTAAAAATATATGATCTATGAAGGTTTTCTGTCATCCATTCATGTCAAATATTTTGGCAGGAGTAAATATTGGCTCATACAGCAATATTTGTATATGTGAGACCATTCAGGACGTACAAACGTTCAGTGCTCATAAAAGACACAAAAACTTTCTCTTAATTTCCTTGAATAGAGAGTATATTTTGGTCTCTCGAGTCACACAGGAGGAGAAGCCATGGGTTTGGCTTTTCTTCTTTGTCTTTCAGCTCCCTAAACCCTCTACAGCTGGGACCTCTCATATTTTTCCAATGTTCGTTTTTTTCCCAGTTCCTTCCAAGTTCTTTCACCATTTGGTCACATTTTGGGTTGAACTTCTGGCCCTCTGTGAGCCCCATTCAATCCATTGCACCCTTCTTCTTCTACCCAAGCCAGATTTCCTCCTGTTGCAGAGTCTGTAGGAGCAGATGGGTGAGAGAAACTCTGCAAGGTTCTGCTTTCTGAATATTTTCCTCTAATTGTTGGATTGGCTCAGTAGATCTGGAGGGACCAGTTGGAAGCCAGGACCATCTGCACAAAAGCTCTATACTTCTGCACTGGACCAAGGATCCTTTATATCCTCTGACTCTTGGATGGCTCCATTCCAGCAAAGCCATACTGAAGGAGGGTTGCTCCTGCTATGACCTCTTTAGGGATATCATATTAAACGTAAAGGTCACTGAGAAACTGTTTCCAGCTCAAGGGAGATAGCTGTTTCTTAAAGATAACTACCAGTTTTGAAAATGTTGACCTCAGGGACCAAAAAACATTGAGCTTTTGTAACACTAATTCCACTGAAAGTCCTAGTTAATTTAACACATACAATTAGCTGCCATTTTTTTCTCCTTTTTTTTTCCTCTTTTTTATTTTGGTTAATAAATTAAACAACTCTGTTTAGCATTTTTGTGGGAGGAAGAATGTGAAGCATTGTTCCTTCACATGTTGCTCCTTCTCACAGGAGAAGGAGAGGCACCTTGAGTGGAAAACCACAGTTGATGAGCTGTGCTTATTCAGGTGGTTGAAGTGCACAACGTGGAAGTTTGGCCAAGTCTGGGCACAAGATCTGTAGCTCTATCTGGACTTTCTGTAACCAGTAAAAGGAGTGTGAGGGGCTTTCTCTTTCCTTGGCCCCTTTGTGGGAGGAATTCATCCCACTGAACTTCAGCAGTCTGGAAAGTAGTCATCCCATCCCCCTGCAGTGTCAGTGAAGAGGGAGTCACTACCAAGCAGCGATTCATCCTGCAAGGATGGGATTGATCTCGCTATTTTGTAGGCCTTAGGAAAATATTCTATATATTTTAGGAAGAAATTCTTCCCTGTGAGGGTGGTGAGGCCCTGGCACAGGTTGCCCAAAGAAGCTGTGGCTGCCCCATCCCTGGAAATGTCCAAGGCCAGATTGGATCAGGCTTGAAGCAGTGTGCTCTAGTGAAAGATATTCCTGGGAAGGTGGGCTTTGAGCAACCTGATCTAAGGGAAGATGTCCCTGCCCATGGCAGGCAGGTTGGAACTAGGTGATCTTTATGATCCCTTCAACCCAAGCCATGCGGTGATTCTGTGATTCTATTTCAGGATCGGATGATTCATCCACCCCCTCTATCTTTGACTGTAGCAAGAGCCTGAGTGAGTAACTTTTATTTGGTTAAAGTGAGATCAGATGAATCCTTCCCACTAGGACTGGAGCAGTTTCAATTGACAAGAGCACACTTCTTGCCAGGATATGTTTAGAGCATATGTAACCTGAAAAAGGGCTGAAATCCCACATAAGTCAAAAAATGGCTCTAGGGAGTTTGGAACTACACAATCTTTCAAGTGCCTTCCAGCTCAGGCCATTCTGTAAGTCTGTGAACTTCTAAGGAAGATTTAAGCATGTACTCAAAAAACAGGGCAGAATCAAATGTGGACTTAAAAGTTGTTTTAAGGGCTTTGCTAAATCAAACTGTAACTGGTGAGGGTACCCCAAGCACTGTTCAGTTAAGCAGCTTTCCTAAAGTTAGGCAGAGTCAGTGCTCAGGTCCCCTGTCTATTTTAATTCTGAGAATATAGCTGGAATAACATTGCACTCTATACCTTTACACCCATTTCTACCATCCAAAATGGCTCATGTCAGTGTCAGCAAATAGTTGCTTTTTAGCCTGGAGATGATAAATTTTACCTTAATCCACATTTTTTAAGCTGCAGTGAGGATTTAATTCAGAAGGAATAAATCCTAGTAATTGAGAAGGATAAAACTTCCAAAGCAAAAGAAGTCAAGTCAGTGGGAACTGCTTATGAGCTATCAGATTTGGTTCTGACAATCACCACTGACTTTGAAACTCTCCATGCATATGGTGTCCCTAAATGTAGCCAGTGCCTTCCTTTCTTTAGGAATTTGTTCAGCAAGCAACTCTCAGCTATTTCCTAATATGATTTTCTTATGGTTTTGGAAACCCAAGAGCTGATGAGGCCTAAGAAGTCTTCGGGAACGACTCGTGCTCTGTTCCCTCCTCTACAAATACCCAATAATTTTGAATTTACAGTTATCACAGGAGAAAAGCTGCGGTGACTGAAATGAGGCAAATTGCTTCATTGTATGAAAGTTTGTGTCAGAGGCAGCACAAGAAGTTGTAAAATGTAAATCTCATGCTCTCAAATTTCCCCGTGTTTTCACAGAACTGCATCTGTGACTGTGCAGCACTACAAAAATTTCCTGTGAATGTGCTAATAGGCCTTATGAGAATGTTCTATCACCATCCATCTGTCACTTTTTAACAGGCCTGATTGGCAAGCACTTGTAACAACTGACATCTGTTCTCGCTTATTGATATGTAGATTTATGGTAATTGCTGTGAACAATAAGACACAAAATTACCTAAGGTGAACATTAAATTAAATTTTCATGCCCCTATCCTTATAAATAATTTTTTTTTAAAAATCTTAAGTTTCAAGCAAGACATACTGTGCATCTGTTTTGTACATATTATAATTGTTTTTTTAATCTGCCAAATAACAAAATGAAAGTTGAATTTCCTTGCGATCTTGAATATTTGCCAAGCTGATAGTGCATTGGTAAATACATGTTATTAAAAATGGAATCAAACTGTATTGTGATTCTGGGTTTTTTAATCATTTCCCTTTAATTCCCAACATTGTTTCCATCATGAAGATCAAGAGTTATTCCTTACCCAGAAGGTTTTTCTCCTCTGCGGGAGGATTTTCATTTTTCATGTGCAGCTCTGCCTATGAGGCTGTTCCTCAGTGTTGAGCCATTTGCATTTCTTCAGAGAGAGGTGCATTTGCTGAGTGAGCAGCACCTTCAAATAAAACCCATCGACTCGTTTGTGGTCCAGCCCTGTGGCAGGACTTGGGACTGTTTTGAAAAAACTGTAGGATGTGAAATGTATGCAGAGAGTGTGTGAAAGGGGAGGGAGTGAGAAAGCAGATTCATCCCACAGAACTGTCCCTTAACCAAAGTTCAATTGAACCAAAAATCTCCAGTTGAAAGCAAAATACTTTTTGGGTCTGGGACTTGAGAGCATTTGGTTTCCCTCCTCCAAGTTTGTCCTATCAATTGGGACGTTGACGCTCCTGACAAGTTGATGGGAGAAACCAATAATGAGGGAGCAAAGACGGTGAAATGCCTGGGGAACATGAAACAGTGATGACAGGACTTATTTTTTAGGTGTTTGAGCAGACAGAGGATCCTAAAGAGAACGCATATTAAGTGATAAAACTGTTGACAAAGAGGGCTCTGCGGTGTGCTGGGTGATAGTGTGTGCTGGGTGATAGTGTGTGCCATGAGCCCTTGCTGACAGTACATTTGGGTGCTCAGTTCTGTGGGGCTCTTTGCTGTCCTTCTCTTAGTGTGACAAGAGCAAGCAGCCTTCTTTTTGCTGCAGGCACCCAAGGTGACACCCTAGAGCATCTGTGGAGCTGTTTTGTGGTCACTGTCTCATAGTCACCTCTACAGTAAAACAGGTTGGGTAGGAAGACAATTTTGACGCCACCAAGCTCTTGTTCATTCATCTTCTTTGGGCGTTGAAGTTGTTTGTCAAATCAATGGGTTCCTCCTGTGCTTCCACAGGAAACATCCCTGTATATATAAAAAAAACCCCAAGATTTTCTGGGATGAGGCAATGATGGTATTTGGTTTTTTATCCACATGGGCGCAACATTTGAATTTGAATTGTATTTTGCCAAATAGTTTGGCTTGGTAGTGTCTTAGAAAAGACTTATGTTTTAAGATGGTTATTAGACTCCAAAAGAAACCTGAAAGAGCTTTTTTGGTCACGTCATTCCTCCTAGTATGTTGTGCAGATTCAAGACTAAGAAGGGGTGTATCTTGCTTCAGCTAAATCCTTAAATCCCATTGTCCCATTTTCAAAAACAGCCTCTGAGCTGACTTTGGGCACTGGCTGAGGCACAGACATTAGAACCTCAGCCAGACTAGGTGCTCACCTGACCTGCCCTTTGGAACATGCTATATTAAAATTTGGGGCTTTATCCACAAGTAGATGCTTATATCAAGGTTGACCTCATAGTCCCTATTGCTGGGACAGTAAGAATTCTTGTTTATTTGGCTTATTGATTGTACCAACTTGATTGTGCAACATATGCATTTGAAAGCAATATCACTCTCCATTATTGCAGGAATTCCCAAATCCTAGAAAATACTTCTCCTTCATTGCATTTTCTTTCTTCTCAAACATAGTTAGCAAGTATTATATTTAACCTCCCTTTTTTTCATCTCCTCCAAGTTGTTGCTAAGTCCCCCTGGTTGAGAAACAAAGGGTGCAGGGAGAAGTAGTATCTCCTGTAGACAAATTAATGATCAGAAAAAATCACAAGTTTTCAGGCATTTGAGCCCTTCTTTGAGTGTTCTCCAAAACTCCTGCAGTCTTCCCAGCTCTGTCACTAGTCTAGAAAAGGCATTGCTCTTCCTACCACCTAACCTTTTGTTTGTGTACTTGTATTATCAGGACTACAAGAACCTCATAAAACTCAGTCTTTCGGGGTGTTGCACTTTGTCAATTCTGTTGAGGGCTCAAGGAGCACTCACAGATCTCATTCATGTGTCCAAACCAAAGGGATGATCTCTCACTGCCATGCAAACTATCTCTCTCACATCCATTTGTGAATGCCCAGTCTGAACATTGCTCCTGTGGGCAGCTGCTCTTATTCAGAGGATCCTGAGAAGGATCCAGTGTGGTTAATGCTAGCACCTATCTTATACCTGCATTTTAGTCTCTTACTGAAGTCAGGCCTAAGTACTTGGTCTAGTCTAAGGTAAAAGGTAGGTGCTTTCGAAGTCCTCTGGAGAGACAGACTCCTGTCCCTCTGATTTAAGCAAATGTATGCCACTGGCTGTTCCTTAATCATCTTTTTTTTTTTTCATTTCATGTAATTTCTGTTTATTGTTTGTCCATTTTATTTGCCATCTAAATTAAAGCCTTTGCTGCTTAACTGGCTCCATTTTTGAAGGTGCTCACTAAAATTCAGGTATACCTCCACACATCTCCTAAAATAATGAACTGACAGATGACTGATTAATTTGATATCACAGTCCAGAGCTTACAGCCTCAAAGTCCCAGCCTCTATGATGGCTCTTTGGTCAGGCTGATACTAATTTGGTGTACTTAGTTCATATATGTTTGTAGAAATGAACCATCAAATGGAAATTGAGCACAATTATTGGCTACTGCGCAGCACAGCCTCAGTAGTTATATTCAGAGGAGACATGGGAAACAAATTGTATTTATCCCAATTATATGACCCAGTCCTGAATATGTGTTAAATGTTAGTTATCTTCTTTACACCCCCTGTTGTGCCAGGAAATAATATTGCATCTGGGCTTCACACAGAGTTTGAATTGCTTTTAATTCTACACTTCCCTTATAGAAGAGCCACAAACCAGGTTTAATTTTCCTAAAACATAGTCTAGTGCATTTGCTGCATTCTCTCAACTCCAGGGTAGAGAGGAGAGAGATGCTTTTTGGGAACTGAAGGAAGCAGTTCCAGAATATAGATATCATGGGAATGAGAATTGAGTTTCTTAGCAAGGTACACCCCAAGCTCCACATCCATTGAACATAACCCTTTTGTTTTTTCTCATGATGACGATGATGATGATGATTCCATGTTTTAATTAACCCTACTCCTTCTCCACCTAGGCATGAACGCTTTACAATTACAGAATTTGGCAACCTTAGCAGCCGCAGCAGCCGCCGCGCAGACCTCAGCTACCACCACCAATGCAAACCCTCTCTCCACAACAACTGGTGCTCTGGGAGCCCTCACAAGTCCCGGTAAGAGCAGAGTCCTTGTTTTCAGTGTACAACATGGCAGTAAAGGGGAAGAGGAGAGTTCAAATGGTGATTCCATGTTGTGTTTAGGTTTCATGCTGGTATAAATTCTGAAAACTCTTTTAATTATTGATTACGTTTTTGTTGCTGCTGTATTTAAGCAAATGACTAGTTTTTCAAGAGGTCCAATGTGGACATGTCCACCTTTCCAGATTCGTTTCAGGGGCCACTAAAGCCTAACAGACCTGTGTTACAAAACTCTATGTGAAAATTACAATTGCATGGGAAGCTTAAGCTAAAATTAACTTTTCAGAGAAAATTCCAAGCATGACCAAATTCTTCCTGTCCTACAGAAAAATCTGCTGAGTTGGTTCTTTTTAATCCCTGAGACACTGATCTTTGATTCCCAGCATGTGCTGGGAATTGCTTTTACCCATCATAAATTTTTGTGAAGGCCTTCTCTCTTTTTTTCCTTCCCTTTTTCTTGCTATAGCTCAATTGAGCTTTCTTCTGGTCCTCAGTGATAGCAGATGCACAAGGAATACACAGACAGAGTCTGACTTTATCACACTGGGTAAAAGACAGATTTATGGGGGGGAAAAAGGACAGGATAAGAGGTGGAGATACCTCCACGACCACCATGTGTACTTTCAGCCATGAATGCCTGAGGTCTGCAAAACCCTAGAGAGAAATCAGGGCAAATTCAGACCTCAGTGGCACTCCAGCATCTCCACAATCCACAGAGAGAGATGTTGATTCAGTGTAGTTACTCTGGATTTACAGTGATGTAGCTGAGCGGAGAATCCGGCCACTTATCGTTACATAGAGGCTGCAGGGTGTAATTATTTGCATCATGAAGTGTGTTTATTGCTGTTCTAAAAAACATTCATATTATTTTAGACACCACTAAAGAACGTTTGTGTTTAATCTTGTTTAAGTGTGTATTTATTCCCCATGAAAAAGTAATTCATGGCAGACGGTCTGAGCTCATCAGTAAGGAAAACAGTCTTCACTGCACAATAAAACTGGGACTGAGTGTAGTGCTGGATGTTGGCACTGGCCAAGGCTTCCCTTTATATTGCAGTTTTATTGTTTGTTTGGGACACAGGTTAAATGGAAAGCAGCTTGGCTAATACTAAGTTTGTGCAGAATTTTCCTGTTTCTGGCATGAGCCTCATCTCAACCTAAAAATAATATTCATTAGTGGTATCTCTGAGAAGCAGGTTTTTGAGGTGTTTTAATCTGGTGTCTGAGTTAGACAGGTGGGCTGGGCAGATACATCTTTGGGGTACCTACAGCTTTGTATTGCTCAGGGTGGTATTGTAGAGTGGGTACCAAGTTTTTTCCAAAGAGATTAATGATTTTGGTTCACACATTGAACTTGTGGTATTTTAAAAAAAATTGTGGACACTCAGCCTTTGAAGCATTGTATTGAGAATGCCAGTTTGCTTTTGAAACTCTATAGGTAGTACCTGTGCACGAGTGTCTCTAGTATTAGACAGCTTGGTGTGCCAAAGGAAAATCTATATCTAACAGGTCCATTGACCTGTTTATGTTGCACAACCAACCTAAAATCAAGCCTTGTTAAATTGTTCTTCAATTTAACCTTCCTTATCTGGTTCCACATTCCCCACCCTATTAAATATTCTGCAAACCTGAATATCTTCAATGATTCTTCTCTGCTCTATGGAAAATGAATTTAGTTTGATAAAGCTTTTCATAGTAGCTCAAAGTATTTCCACTGAAGCTTTAGATACGTTGGCAGAAAACATTTAAATCTGACTTTCAATGTGTGGAAGTTTGGAGGCCTTGAGGGTATTTTTTTGGTCTAGTTTTCTTTTAATAGAACACTTCAGTTTGTTGTGTTTCATAAGTGTAAATTATTTTGTCTGATTTCAAAGCCTGCACTAAGCCCAGGAAGAAATGTTTGTGTCTCTCCAGATAATGCATTAAATTAATATTTCTCAGCTGAGAAAACAGCTCAAATTTAGGGCAGTGCAAAGGTAGATGCTTAAATTTAATCCTTTTCTTGATGCTGTTAAAGGCAAAATACTGCACAGAACAGTGATGGACATGAGTGTGTGTTTCCACTATACCTTAAACCACGGCAGCCTAAGAAATCATATCTGTGTTCCTACCCAGATATAACAATATCTCTCCTGGAGGTCTCTCCTGAATCAATCTTTGACCAAGATCTCTTGTTCTGTCCTTTGTAAATATGTGTCCTAAGAGCCCCAAAAGGTGGTTCTTTCAGTTAAATTTCATCTTGAAGCTCAATTTTACATGGATAATATTTAGCAGCCTTTGGTGCATCAAACTAGTACAGAGGGAGAGTGGTGAGGCCACATTTGAAGCCTTGACAACACAGAAAAACAGGCCAGAAAGTGAGGAACTAACAGGACATCTGATATTTGAGGATTTCCAAACAAATTAAACTCCAGTGATCTTTCCCTCATACATTCTGACTAAATAGTTTTGACCACAAGAGAGTCTAAGGACACTCATTCTCCTCCATGTGCTAAATACTTTCTCTTAAGCTTGAAAGCGTATTCATTCAGAAAGAACAGAGACAATGCAATCCCCCAAACTATTAATTTTTTTATAATTGTAAATTTATAATTTCAATTTTGCATACCCATGGAAGTCTCTCCCTACAGCATTGTTAGAAATGATTTTTTAAAAGCCTTTGCTTAAAAAAACATGAAAGATTTAGCTTTCATTTTAGTAAAAATCCCCTCAGGCAATAAATAGGTTCTTTTGTCTCTTGGCCCTGGAAGAAAAAAAATTTAAATGGTTTAAATTGCCTGTGGTTAAAGTAACTGTTTCTTGCAATTATCAGATGGTAGTGAATAAAAATTAAAATGAACTCATGAAAGACTGAAAACCAGGTAAATGCATATTATGTCTTTCATGAGTTTCTCATGGGTCTTTTGAAGACTCATTTAATCATGTTTCTTGTCTTTTATTTTGATATGATAATTGTTTCCTTTATTTACTTTAATCACCTCTATTTAGTTAATTAATTCTTCACTTTATTTTCATTTCACTCACTTAGAATACTTTTTCTGTTTTAAATGTAGGTACCAGTAGTATTTCATAAACCAAGGATTGGCCTTGGGTAGCTTTTACCTGATGCCAGGTTGTCTGATCCAGTTTGTCTTAATCCCCATTTTGGTTGGGCCTTGGAAATTTGCATTTCTTGTTGACTAGGAAGGAATTTTGGGGGGACTACTTCATCTGTAGGTATCCTCACTGTAAATTTCCCAGTTTGAGCAGGGTGAATCTCAGCTGAAGGTCAGGAACCTTATTCTTTCCTCCAGAGATTGTCCTTGACACGTCCTGCAAATGGATCACTGAGCAAAGAGCTCACAGGGAGGCTGCTATTCCAGAGCCTGCAGAGATTATGGGTTCAGTCAATGGTGATGGGGAGGCCTGGAGGAGGATGTGAAGGAGGGACATCCAAGCTCAGGATCAAAGTATCTGCCTCTAACGCTGTCTGACATTTAATTTGCCTCAGCTGACCCACTAGCCTAGTTTTCCAAGGGTAATGTCATGTAGTCTGACTGTCCTGGGTGGTACATGACTAACACAGCACTGTAAAACATGGACCAGTCAGAGCAGGTTGGTGAAAGCCATGTCCAGTCAATGTCTGAGTGTCCCCCAAGGATGGAGATTCCACAATCCCTGTGAGCTCATTTCAATTTGGTTTCTTAAAATTCATGCACAAATGTGTTTTCAGTAGCCAGTAGGGAAGCCCTTCTATGTGCAAATGAAGAGACTAAACATCTAATTATATATCCAAATTTATCTGCATGAACATACACAATGTAATTTCTGAGCTGTGGGGGGATAGAATTGCTAAAGCAGAGGCTAATTCAGTTTCAGACTTAGGAGCCTTCATTTTCCATGACATTTTCATGATTATTTTATTCTCCAAACTATTATTTATTCACACAGCTGAACCAGCTGTTCATGCTTCAGTAAAAACTCTTTAGGTTTATCTGCTGTAAACCTAAGAGGAAACATTTCTGAAAAAAATAAGACCAAAACCTGATAGTGTAAAAAGTGTAAGACTTTTTTCTTTTAATGACCTCTTAAAATCCAGCCCAGCTTTGTCATATTATATCAGTATTCAGCCATTAACTCTTATGTTGAAATAAAAGTTCTCGTAAGCACAAAAGTCTAAAAATACTCATTTTCAGACAAATGCTGACATTGAAGAATAACAGCCCCAAAAACAGAAGACTGTTCAATATAGAATAAACTGGAAAAAAAGAAAAAAGATTTCACTGGCTGTCCTATAGGAATTAATTCATTCTTTCCCTCTGCTGGAATTATAACTTCTAGCGATCATCCGTGGCTCATTATTTTCTCTGCCCCCTAATCCAGCATGAAGATTGTCTTTGTTAGTTGAAGGTGTTCACGTTGTGAACACGATTGTTGAAACATTGGAAATTTTATCGAATATACAAGACGCTTCAGCTGAGAAGCAGTGGAGAATGTTCAAATAATCATTCTTAGAAGATTTGCCTTTTGTTCACTTGGGTACAATACATTTTTCTCCAATCAGCGGCACGAGGCTGCTACAGTGACATTTTGTTAGAGGCCAGTGCACCCACTGAGATAGCTGTGATTTGCTTTCAGGATGATCCAAAAATAGCCCTTCCAGTAGGGGTGTAGGAAGGTCTGGCAGTTCGCTAAGGAATGAATTGAAGTGGATGGTTCGTGTTGGAAAGGATCGGTTTAAAATGCAGGATGGCACTTGTCACACTGTAGTACAAATTGATTATTTTTGTACCATTTCACGTGGAATTAATGCAAGTTCCATTATTGTAAGGTCATTTTAAATAAGCTTTATTGGTTTTGCAGAACACAGAAAACTTCCCCAGTACAATTGTTCATTGTTTTTAGGATAAAGATACAGTTGATAAATATAATACATAAAGGTTAATAAATGTATTATACATACAGTATGCAAACAACCCAACTGCATGTTTTTAAATTTTGCATTCTAATTATATAATTAGCACCCTTACCTTAGTGCTTGGAGGCCAGAGAAGTGCAATGCCTTAACCCTGAGCTCAGCACCGATTTTTTGAAAGTGTGTGTTTTCAAGGAAGCTATGGAAGAAAATCCTGCCTTAGCATGCCCACCTCCTGTTATTGGACTGCAGAGATTTGTGATGACAGAAGGAGTCAGCTGGTCTTACCCACATGGTGTTAAGTTTCTGTGTCTGTGGTTAGGCTTCTAAATAAGTGAATTGATTTTGACTGCTCTTAGTGCCCAGAGATTATGCTGCTTCTTGGAGAGGTATATTGGTACTAAGCCCATCTGATAATTAGGTCACCCTTAAGCAGGCATGCAAACAGAAGTTGGAGCCAAAAATAGGAAACTGGGCACGTATTTTTGACCTATATTTGTATTTTTAATAACGCTTCAAAATATCTTAAATGACTAAAGAAGGAAAGAGTGGGAATTATGGCTAAAGATCTCCCAGCGTTCCCGTACGGTAAACAGAGAGGTGAATGGTGATGGATTCCCATGGAGCCTCCTGAAACTGCACTGTGCCTCTTCCTGGTCTCCTCATTGGAAAAATGAGCCAGGGGTAACCTGAAGGATGCTCATGGCAGCAGACAGAGCATCAGTTTGTGGGGATTGCCTGTTTGCTTATTTGTCCCTTAAAACGTAACAGGTCTTTGCACATTCACCTCTCAGGAAGGTTCTGAGCAGGTGTCTCAGTGCAGCCTGAAGGATCCTGGGGAGTTCCAGGGGCAGGATGAGCTTAGGGAGGGTAGAACTGCTCAGTGGAGCAGAGTGAGGCTGCCTCGCAACTGCAGAAGGAGTTGTTTTGCTGAAGTTCCCTTATCTGTTTTAGAATCAACATTATTAATTTACGAATTTTTGGCACAGAAATCTCCAGGTGTTTCCTCAGAATTGCATAAATGCCATTGTATGCAGTCAAGCATTGTGCTGGCTAATTCTTCCTGTTTGTTTTTTGCTTTTTTTCTTTTAGGAAACGGCATACAGTACTAAACCATGGATTAGTAGGATCTAATTCAACAGGAAACATGGGGGTTTTTTTTAAACATTAGTACATTATCATCTTCCTAAAGTATTAAATCCGCTGCCTTAGCACATTTCAGGATTTACTTTGCTTGCCATATACAAATAATACTTATAATACATTATATTTAGTAAGTGTCTCTCTACTCCACCTTAATCTCTCTTTCAAGCTACAAGAATCCCAGTCTGTAAAAAAAGCTATTTTTCTTTCTGTTGGAAGCACTATTTCAAGTTCATTCAGGGATTGCTTTCTACTAAAGAAACATGATAGTATCAGTTTGCCTACCCAGGTAGATATGTGAGCTTGTATGTAATATATCTTACATATAGTTCCAAGCCCAGAAAATGCTGCAGTTCATAATATCCAGGAAATAATGTAAATCTTAGAAACACTCATGCATTTGAAGGAACATTCAACTATTTGAGGTTTGCTACTGCCAGCACTGTTCCTTCAACCCTGCTGGGCTGTATGTGTATGCAAGGTCCATGGATATTCCTGGTCTGTTTCCCTATGGCAGGATAATTAGAAATAACAACAATAGTAACTAAAATGACAATAGTAACTAAAATAACAATAACTTAACAGCAATAATAATAAATGTGTTTAACCTAACTGTTTCAGCATTGTCTCAGAAGAACTACTTGTTTGAATGTGGGGCTAATGATTTCTTTTATTTTATGCAGTGGCCAAACAAAAATATCCCCAACAACTGCATGTGTTTAAAATCAAGTAAAGTAAACCCTCGACTGCCTTTGCTGTGTGCAGGACTAAAATGGGCAATATGGATGAAAAGAACCAGTGTCACATTGAACTACACATGACTTTACAAATGGTCTGCAAAGGACCTGGCTGAGTAATTTTACATTAGGGAAGGTAATCCTCAAGTTCTGTGGCTTACAGGGGTAAATGACTGTATCTTGTGGATGTGCTATTACAATAAGGTTGTGCTTGCACACCCCACTAAAAATCCCTTCTTCCGTGGAAATTATTATTCATGCACCTGCAGGATTCATAACTCCTTTAACTACTGACTCAGATTTTCAATATATGGTTTATTTCATCTCTATTCTAAAATACCACAGATAGGACTCCTAAGTGTCTGAAGTAAAAAACCTTTTGCAATGGAAAGACAAACATCTCTCAAGGATTATTTACCTGATCTTAAGACAGATGAGCAGCAAGAGAGCTGAAAATGAAGAGAAATCAGGCCATCCTCTCCCATGTAGTAGAATTTGAATTGCCATATATGCACATGGTTAGCACTCGTACAACAAAGACATTGCTTACCTTGAACTCTATCATGGACTCTACTGACACTTTTTATGGAGACAGATACTAGTGCTTGTTGTTTGTCCTTGCTCGGTGATGGAAGTGTGTCAGAGATGTTGCAGGCACGTGGAGGGCAGTGTGGAGGAACCTCTACTCCAGGCAGGAGATCCTGGCCTCAAGTAGATCCTCATTGATTCTAGATCAGAAATTCCTTGAGAAGTGATTTAGAAGTGGCTGCATGCTCAACTGACCCCACACGGAGGTCATTTCAGCATCAGGGCATGAGTCCCCGAACAATAGCTCACTCCAAATTGTGTGAGATAGCAGTAATAAACATGAGAGCACAGCTGGAAGTTCCCTGTAGAAATAGTTTTGATGTGAACTCAGCGGTTCCTCAATGAACACAGACACAGCCTTGGCCCCACTGAGTAAAACACAGTCATAAATGCTCAGTAATTCTTCTCTGTTTTCTTCATATTGTGGTAATTCAATTTGGTTTGACTTCAGTTAGAGTTACAGTTGGAAATATCTAATGGTCAGCTGTGAAGTTGTACTCAAGCCAGTCCACTGTGCCTTATTATTCTCTTCCCAGGCCTCTCTAAAGCACTTCCCACCCAAAACCAAAGGTGATTTATCACTGTGGTCTGCTGGGAAGAATGCACAATATGTTGCAGGCACAGTGCTGAAGTACAGCTTGTAGTTTACACTGGAGGTAGATGGTCTTCACTGAGCAATGCATTTCAGCAAAACAGAAGGATCACTGTGGAACTGGCCCAGAATATTAACTGCTTTTTAGTCTCTCTCTGTCTTCATAATGTCACAGGAAAATGTACCCTTAAACACCAAGACTCACAAAGCTAGCCTAGATTCACAAAGACATGCCCAATCAATAAACCCTAGTTTGTTAAAGTACCTTCTGTTAGATAGATTTAGAGGAAACATGGAACAGAAGACTAGAAAACTACAAAAATAACCAGCTGATAGGTTTGTCTGCCATACCTGGAGTACCTCTGTGTGCTCTGTTTTGCCCTCCTTCTTTGCACTGCTGTGAAAGGTCCATGTTGTAGACACTGTGATTTCAAGATAATCATAAATGTCAGGTTAGGTGTTAACATAAATAACATGAATGATTAAGTGGCCCTGATTTTCACTTCTCCCAAGCTCACCAAGCTTTCTTAGCTCTCAAAGACCCATGCACTACTGAATAGTTGGCTTCTGAATTTGCAAAGAATTTTAATTAATTGGTTCACCTCTTTATGGTCTTTTTTAATTATTATTATTCTTTTCTAAGTCTATGTACACAAAGGACTCTGTAAAATATAAAGCTGCTTTCAGAAAGCCAGAACCAGAAGGATCACCATAGGGAAAGGCTCCTTTCTCTCCTTCTCTCCCTCTCTGTCTTGCTTACTCTCATGTGCACATGTGTGCACACAGATACACAGAAGCCACCAGATGTTGAGTGGATGCTGCTCTCCCTGCCTCCTTTGCTCTCTGCTGCTTCTCTTTCCCTGCTCCTTGAGAAGATGTGAACAATCTTTCCCAGGAACTGTTCACCTATGAGCAATGATGAAGGAGAGGGACACTGACTTATTTGAGAAAGGCTGTGATATTGGTATATGTCTTTTTATATTGCCATTCTTGTTTCCCCTGACTCTTTCCTGCTCTCTTGCTTTTCTGGTGCTCTTTCCCTGGAGTGCATCTGTCACTTTTATTTTAGTCTATCCAAGCACGAGCAGAGCACTTAAACTTGCTAGAATCTTCCTTTTTGACATGTCAGAAAGCACTTTCAAGGTACCAGAAAATGTGCAAGATTTTACTTCTTTCTCTACAGCAGTGGCAATGTGTTTGCCAGAGGACCTTGTAGAGAATAAACCACTCCAGACCAGGAAAATCCACCTCTCATTTGCCAAAATCTCCCTGAGAAACAGAACCAGTGCATGCTGGTGCTGTTAGCAATGGGGAGATCACCAGTTTGTGCAAGGGTGAATACTCGGATTGGCTGGAGATCACTGTAAAGGGCAGACAATTTAATGCCAATCACACAAGCTAGTTAGATCAGAATACTGATGAGCCCTAGTGAAAGGCCAACTGCATCTTCTTTTAGCAAAAATATTAAAATGCCCCTGTTTCTCCCACCTCCCCCTCCAGATTCTCCACAAGAATAAATTAAAACATGGAGGTGTGGTTATTATCACAGAATAATTAGACCCCATGGGATTAGAGACACTCAACGTTTGTTAATGCCCCTGGGTTGTGATTATCTAATAATGATGATGCCTCTGTCATTGCTTAATTATTCTTCCCCTTTAAAATGTTCCTTCTGCAGTCAGAGCCCGTAGAGTGTGCTCATTTCAGACAGAAATGCCACTGCAAATTCCTGAGAGCAATGTCACATGGGCACCGTGATTGACTTACCCACTTCTCCCCCACGCCCATGTTTATAATCCTCATTTCATAAGCTCCAGCATTACTACATTTGAATAATTCCCCTTTTCCATATGACATTTCATTTGTCAGGAGAAAGGTTTGGGGCCTCCATCTCTTCAAAACCAGTGCTACATAAAGAGAACAAACCTTAATCTATTGACCTTAAATATGTAAGATCAGATCTGTCCAGAATCCCCCATAACTCCAGGTCAGTGGTGCAGATTCCCATCTATGTAAGAGCCTCCTACAGCAAAGTGCCTTTCATCTCTGTTTAAGAGAGCACCACAGCTGAAATAAGATGTTATAAATCAGGCCAAAGTTGGAAGTTTTGCACAGGCTTTGTCCAACTCAACAAAACTTTGTCCAATACCTTTATTCTTTCACTCAGGCCAGCATGTGTTCATCGTGTTTAGATACAGTTTGCAAGACATAGTCCCAAAGATCGTTGGTTTTTGCAACTAAAGATTAGAAAGAAAACAGAGAACACAGCCTTAATCTGATTATCCTTAAATCCAGTGTTGTCTTTTAGCTGTATTATCCTTCTTGGACTAAGCAAGGGACAAAGGCATATTATATTTACCCAAGAGATTTTGTGTAGTAAACAAAGATTTTAAATTCAGCTTGCTAAAATGAGAGAATTCTACTTTGAGTTTAATATTTCTTTTTATTTTGTCCTTATAATTCTCTTATAAAACTCTTATAATTTTTTTCTATGTCACTCACTGGGGAGCTGCTGGAAGTATTAAAATTATTTTTTTCCTTTTTTTATTGCCTTTACTCACTTTGTATATTTTCTTTATACCCTTCCTTTACCTTTTTCTACTGTGATTTTATTTTCTGTTGCACATTGTTGAATCTGAGAGGAATCTAAAATCTCGGGGAATCTAAAATCTCAAGGAATCATCCAAGGTCAGAACCTCCTTTGTCAGATGTAAATGAGGCCCTGGAAATGTAACCCATGCAGTGGCATTGTGGCACCCTAAAACTGGAACCACAGACAAGAGTTAAGTGGCATATTCAGTGTCAACCTCTGTTGCTGTAAGCAGACCCAAGAACAGGAGCCAGATCTCCTGTTCAGTTTTCTCCCAACAATCTTCATTCTTCAGCCCTCTTTCATTCTGCCTTAGTGTGACCTGACTTTTTCTACTTTTTTGCCACACTGTTCTAATTCCTGTAGAATAATTGAGGTTGAAGGTCCCTCGGGAGGTCTGTAGTCAGACTCCCTGCTCAAAACAGGGTCAAATGGGAGGTGAGATCAGGTTGCTTTAGGGCTTGATCTAAACGAGTCTTGAAAACCTCCAAAGACCCAGATGTGACAAGCTGGGTAATTTGTTCCAGTGCTTGACAACCCTCACAGTACAAATGTTTTCACTTATATCTGAACTGAACCTCACTTTTTTTCAACTTACCTCTCATCTTCCCACCATGTTCTACTGCTCTGTGGAGTGGATGACCTCCCTGGAGGTACTGGGAGGCTGCTTTAGGTCCACCTGAAGCCACGTCTTCTCCAACCTGGACAAGCCCAGCCTGTTACAGGATGAGTGTTGGAGCCCCTGCCCAACTTGCTGCCTTGCACTGAACTCCCTTCACCTGACCAATGTTTTCCTTGCAATGAGGAGCCCATACCTGGATGTGTGATGTAACAAGTGCTGAGTAAAGATGAAACATCCCTTGGATCTCCTGACTTGTCCCCTATTTCACAATCCAGGACTCTGTTTTCTTTCTCTGCTGCCAGTGCATGCTGCTGGGTCATGGTCACCTCCCACCAAGACCCCCCAAAGTCCTTCTCAGCAAAGCTTCTCCCAAGCCCACCCATGCTCTGCTGTGTTACTGAAAAGGATTATTCCTCCCCAGGTGCAGGAATTTGCATCTGTCCTGGTTAAATTTCATAAGGCTTCTGTTGGCAAATTCTGCCTGTCTGTGTCAATCTGATGGCAGCCATTTAGTCAGCAGCAGTTTAAGTCAAATCCATTTTATCTGGCCCTTGGAGTCAGTGAGCAGAAATCAGAAACGCACCAAATTCAGTACAAAAAAGAGGGTTCTGGACTCAGATGACCACCAACACAGATTTGACAGCAGCATCTCCCAAAAGAATGTTTTCTCTGCAACTTCTTGTGCTTGAAGTCATAGAGATGCTGAGCCTACAATTTGTGGGCAATATTGATCCCTCGTGCACTACTACATTGTCTTAACTGGAGCAAAATAAGTGCTTTGCACACCGAGCTGTTTCTACTCTCCATTAAGTAAAACAACAAGAACAAAGTTGTGTTTCACAGGTGAGTGGCTGATGTCAGAGTAAACACCGAGCTTCCTGTTGTGCCAAGAATTCAGTAGTGACAGGCAATTGTGGAGTGTAACCAAGAGCTGCCTAAAGGAAAGCCGTCAGCAGGGCTGACACAGTTACCCTTGTGGATCTCTGTGTGTAAAGTCCCAGCCTAGTTAAGCCAGGCCTGGAGCTGCCTTGGAGCCCTGCAGCACCAGAAAGCTGGTTCTGCTCCAGAAACATCAGCTGCTCTTCACATGGATGGGGTTGCCAAGGTCTACAGTGCCCTTCCATGCAGGCAAAGAGCTGAAGCTGCCTTTGCTTTTCCTTGCCCGTTCTCTCCTGCCCTAAAGGCCAAAAAATGTTTCCAGTAAAAAACTTTACTTAAAATGTTTGAAATGCCTCTTTGATATTCTTAATATCTCACTCCAAGACCTGCAGTTTGTGTATCATTTCCAGACAGTACGCCAGTGTTGGAAGAGGAGGAAGGGAGCAGAACAAGGTGAAGTGCAATAGAGAGAGTGCACAGCCCACTGTGGATCAGCACCCATAAATTGTGCCAAGTTATCATGTATAGTACAGAGTTTTCAAGAGATTCTTTTTTTTTTTTCTGTGATATATGACTTTGCTGAGAAGTCGTTGAAATTCTTTTTTACTTAGACATTTAACAAAAAAATCCATAAGGAAAGAATGAAGTTGACTACACACTGCAAAGCTGCTAAATCATAGCAGCACATGTGTGGTTTGAATAGGTCCCTTCCTTCAGAGCAACAGGAGGGTTATCTGGTTCTTTGTTTCAGCCCCGAGTGCTCAGGCAGCTCCCCCTGATCTCCCCTGTGGGGAAGAGGATTCCCGAAGATGATCGGAGGGATGGAGCACCTCTCCTATGAGACAAGGCTGAGAGAGTTGGGATTGTTCAGCCTGGAGAAGAGAAGGCTCTGGGGAGACCTTATTGCTGCTACCCAGTACTTAAAGGTGGCCTGCAAGAAAGATCAGGACAAGCATTTTAGCAGGGCCTGTGGAGATAGTACAGGGAGGGGATGGTTTTAAACTAAAAGAACAGATTTAGACTAGATACAAGGAAGAAGTTTTTTACTATGAGCATGGTGAGACATTGGCACAGGTTGCCCAGAGAGGTGGTAGATGCCCCATCCTTGGAAACAGCCAAGGTCAGGTTGAATGGGGCCCTGAGCACCCTGATCTGTTTGAAGATCACTCATTGCAGGAGGTTGGATTAGGCAACCTTTAAGGTCTCTTCCAGCCTAAACCATTCTGTGATTTGTTTTATGAACTGGCCCTGAGACATGAGAGGGGTGGGATTTGCCATGGCTGTACTACAGACAAACAGAGGTCTATGGTTTCTGTATACCAAGAAGCCTGTTGAGGGCACTCCATGGTCTTAGGTGTAGGGAGGAAATAGGAGTGACAAAAATGTGTCTGTGCCTCCAAGATACAGCTCTCTAAGAGACAAGGCAGCAGCTGGGAAGAAGCAGAAGGTCTTGCAGCAAAAAAGCAGAGTAAGTCCTTTCTCCAGGGCAGCAAAAGAAGCTTGGGGCAGAACTGGGAAAGGCATCTGGTAGTTGAGCTCATCTGTGTGATCCTTAGGGTAATTCTGCCCAACCTGAGATAGAAACCTAAAGGTTCTGAATTGAAGGTCTTTAAATCTCAGAGACAGTTGAGAAGAATAGTTTTGACTAGACTAGCTTAAACTAACAACAAGGCTGCCAAAGGTAGAGAAATTAATTCCATCCACAGTGTGTGTAGCAAAGCCAAAGAAATATTTACACATCATTGCCTTTCCTAGATGCTGTTATCCTGAATCTGGTTTTCCAGCTGAGGTAAATCCAGATGATGTAAATCATCATGACTCTATTGACATAAGCTAGCCAAAAGAATGGCCGAAAGTTTCTGGGCTAATACTGGTTGTTTTTCTAGGGTGGCATAATTTATAGGAATTGAGTTGAAATGTTATTAAAATTAAAAGGGAAAATAGCTCATTGCTCATTTAGATTTCTGTTAAAAAAAAATCCTGACCTAAAAGGCCTTTTACAGGCAGAAGTAAATGTTTTGAGGGGAATAGTTGAAAATGCCAGCTCCTTCCAGCCTTAAAAATCTCTGAACGCAACATTACTGGTTAAACACAAATATCTCTATTGTGTAGAGCAACCACTCCAAACAAAAATGTGTTCTCTGTATCAAGGAGACCTCTGTTCTATATTAACTCTATATTAACCAAAGGCCAAGTCTCCTTATTCTTAACAAAACTGGCAGCAAAAATTTCCTCAGTTAAGTGAAAGAAGCATAGTAAGACCAAATGGCTGAGTTGGGATTGATTTGTGGAGAAAAGGCTGCAGCCCTGCCCTTCACCATTTTTCACAACTTCTTATAAATGTAATTTCCATTTTTCAAAGTTTTCTAGATGTTTATTAAAATGAAGTTGAGTTTGGAATTAGGAGGAGGAAGGATGTGAGACTGATACAGAAATGTGGGAATAGAGGGGTCAGTGAAAAAGAAACAGTAAGGTCTCTAATAGAGAATAAACACTTTTAACCTTCTTGCTTTTCTTGGTTGGTGATGCAAAATTGTTCTGCAGCGTCGCTGTGGCCTGAATGGAGAAGGCAACAGGTGACCCTCATGCAGCGTGCCTGTAGGAAAGAGCAGATTTTTCTACAGGTTACTGGGCAAGTCTTTACTCATACAAGTCTAAACTGACCCCTTTATCCAATGCTGTGATACTATTTTCACATATTATAGAGTTTTAAGGTTGGGGGGATGTGATGAACATCTCGTCTGAAGTCTGGAAGCAACAGCCAAAAGATTCAACCCCATAACTCCTGCCAGTAGTCTCTGACTGAGAAACAGGCTCTTTGAGAAAGTCATCAGCTTATTGCAGTATCACATTTTAGCAAGGAAAAAGTTTCTTTGAGTAGACAAAATCTTTTATGACCTGATTTTTATCCAGAAATTAAGATTGTGAGGGACTGGTTGGTGCAGGTGGTGAAAAGCATCTCTGTTCTTCACCAAGTGTTGGATGCTCAACCAGCATCCATCAGGCTGGATCTCCAGTCTGCTCAACCTCTCCCCTTGTCTTCCCTATCACCACTGCAGGAGGCAAGGATAAAATTCCCTGTATAAAGAGAAAAACAATACACCAAATGTTGTGGATACAGGGTGTGCTGTACTGAGTGACACCAAAATTCTGTGTCATTTGCACCTTTTTCCTGTGTTAGATTTCCTCACTGTTGCACCAAATGCTTGTGCACCAGTGGCACAGAGGGCAGTTCCTGCTGGCATTGCAGCTCCTGGAGGCAGATGCCTCCTCTTTATGAAGCAGCACTATGAAGTGATTCAATTCAGAGCAGCAGTGTTCTGGTGTGCAGGATGGAGGGAGTTGTGGCATGTTCTTTTCATTTATTTGGTGGCAGGGGAACCTGGTAAAAACCAATTTATAAATTGTGTGGGTATCCAATCTATTTTTGTCATCTGGACAACTAAAAGACATAAATATAGAATGCAGCATTCCGACAGCAAATTATTCTTCCTCTGCCATTACTCTGAGCATTTGGGGAGCCCAAGAGTTTTTTTTGACATGAGAGAGTTATGCAGTTCCCCAAAAGTACTGCAGTCATCTGCTATTACCACAAGGCATGTGATTTTTCTTCTTTCCCTTCGGTTCAATATATGTTACAATTTTTTACTTGAAAGCAACTAGAAAATGGCAAGGGACAGGAGAAGCATAGTCCTTGTCTCTGGGTGGATTTCAACATATTCTGGGGGTACATGAAGTAAAAACTTTCAGCTGGTCTAAGCCTTCAAACATCTTGTGGGACCTTTTAACTTTTGCTTCATCTCTCTTAAATTTTTTGGGGGGACAAGACATACCATTGCTTAATCTGTTGATTTTATACAGCATTTTGTGAGAAATTTTCACCTTTCTTAATATTTTGGACATTTTATGGCCCCTTTATGATGATATTTTAGGTCAGCACTGTCTTCACCATCATTTCATACATGCAGGTCTCAGTCAACTGATGTGGAGTCTCTTAGGAAGCCTCATGCAGAAGGTGCTGGATCTGTCCAAGCACCCCAACAAAAGGAGCTCCATTCATTTCTGTTCACTCCCTGTTCAGTAACACAGTGGAAACTACGCAATTTGCTCAATTTCTTTCTCCTCAAAGAAGTAATAAGCCAAAGAGGAAAAGGCACTGGCCCACTGGATCTGTGAGGCAGATCACTGCTGAGCAGAAGAAATAGCCTCAACAACAAAATGCTGATTTCTGAGGTGCTTCAGTGCTCCAACTACTATTTTGCAGTGATTATCTGCCAAGTCATTATTTAGGCAAACTAGATAATCTGCACTGCAGCTTCAAATGGGAGAAGCTCTGTATTTGGCTGTTGGAATAAAGAAACTAGATACAAGTAAAACAAGAAAAGAGGTGTTTGCCCCAGCTGCTGACTATCCCTGGACTTGTGTTTGAGCAGTCAGACTATGGGAAGAGCCACCACAACACACTGTGGGCTGCACAAGAGGGAAGGATTTAAGCCAATTTTTTCTGCCTTCTCCAACAGATGTATTGACAATATCTAAGTGTACGGCTTTTGTTCACAGGAGATATTTGCCCCCAGCTTTATTGTAATTTACAGGCAGTTTCTTAGGCCTGTTTCTCTAATTTTTTAAGTATATGTGTTTCCTCAAGAGAAAATAGTAATAATCCTCTGAAACAGAATGTGGATGGAATTTGGTCTGGTCAAAACCAATTATATCCTTCATATTTGATCTTTGCATACTTCATTTAAATGATTTACTAATGAACATTAACAGAAACACAGTGTTGGTTACAGGGAATTCACTTTGGTTTTGTCTTCTCTGTTGGTGCCCACATTATCTGACAAAAGTGGGGGTTTTTTACTTGGTTTTTATTACTTTTTTTAATCAAAGACATTATTGGATTCTTATTGCTTTGTGGGAACAGATTGAATAATCAAAGCTGCTTCTATCTGCAACATACAAAATTATTCAAGCTAGGATTGCAGATGCTGGGATACAGGGAATGCATAACAGAGTCTGGAAATCTCTCTTCACCCACACCAAGAATGTTCTTTGTACTTTGAGGCCTCGTGAGTGTGAAGACTTGGTCTGAGTTTATTAAAGGTGGGTTATTTGTAGGTTAGAGCTCTAAGGTTTACCCACAGAGTGGAAAAGTTGCCTCCTACTTTCCTTGCTGGATGCTGTCAGCTCTAGAGACTTCACTTTCTTGAGGGTTCACTGAGTAATCTGATGTGTTTGACAGCCCAAAAGAGCATCAACTGAAAGTGCTCTTAACCATTTCATAGCTGGGTAATGAATAGGAGCAAAAAGTGTGGTGTAGACATGATGTGCCTCCCGTACATCATCAACAAAACTCTGACTTTAGACATTCACTTTTCATAAGATAATGTGACTTTATAACAGAAAAGAAAGGAAGTTTATGACTGATGCACTAAAGTAGGGCTCAGGAGACAAGCTAAAAACCTAATTGCTTCTGCAGCTTTTATGACTGTGATTCATCTGGTATAACTTTATCTACCTGTAAAGTTAAGTGTTTAATCCACACTGGTTATTCAAGGCCTTTCTGTGAGAGAGACAGGTATTTCCAGTTCACCCGACCTGTCCTAAACGATGACTCTTTGTAAGGTGCTTTATTACTTTCCTATGACGAGAGTGTGAGTCTCTTTCTGTTCCTAAACACATACTTTAGGTGGATTCATCTCACCCACCTTCATCATTCCCTTGACATTGCAGCAGCAAGAACATCTCTCCACCTTTTCCCCCTGGCAGAGTTTTTGGGGATCCATGTAGTACAATTGGGGTGCTTGTACGTGACTAGCTATGTACAAAGGCCAGGCTAAAAGCCTGCTATAAAATGGATGGTGGTAACATTTTGTATTTGCCTGGTCATTCTTCTTTTTCTAAACTTCAGGTCTTTAAATGCTGTGCATACAGTGTCCTACAGCATAGTGTCTCACTGAGAATAATTAAACTTAGTCTTAGGATGGTTGGGACCCAGACCAGTAAGCTGTTGTATGAAAAAATTGCCATGAGTAAGTCTTGTTATTTCAATGATGGACTTTGAAGTGTGGCAAAATCCCAACAGCCTGGTTAGCTGATCAGCCTGGGATGTTAGGCTGATAGGCAAACTTTTGAGGAAGTGTCGGATCTGATGCTTACTGTTTCAGCATTATGTGTGCAAATAATAGCACAATAGCACAGTTTGGTGATCTGGTATTTGCAGTTCTAGGCTCATCAAAACTTTCCATGAACAATCATACTATTAATGTCTTGAACAAGGTTGGTCTGTTGGTCTCATGTTCTTTTTTTCTTCTCCCTGCAAGTAGCCCTGTTGTTGTCCTCCACATTATGGTAAGCTGTACTGTGATCAACTAAAATAAACAAAATATGGCCTTAATTTTGTTTTGTTTTCATCTTTCAGTGGCTGCATCAACTGCTAATTCCACAGCTGGTGCGGCCATGAATTCTTTGACTTCTCTGGGTACTCTCCAAGGACTGGCTGGAGCCACTGTTGGACTGAATAATATTAATGCACTAGCAGGTACCGTAAACAGTGAGTATTTATTGCTGTGGTGGACAGCCTTCCCCAATAATCACGCCACAAAAACTCTCAATTGTAAAGTGATAATATGATTTTTGATCTATATACCAAATAAGGGAGTCAAGTGGATCCAGTTCCATTCATGGTATTTATGCAGTTCTGAAGTCTTTTAGTTTCACACAGTTTGCTCTGCAAAGTGAAGTTCCTTGGGTCCCTGCACAAAGACTCCTTTTCTTACAGTACATATGGAAGGTAAAAGAAATGTCACCAGGGGTTTGGGTTATCTAGGTTATAGGAGAGGCTCTGTTTTCACTGAGGGAATCTGACAATAGGTATATCACCCCAACGTGCAAAACCTCACTCAGAAATGTAGTGCCAAGAAAGATGTTTGCCATGGAGGCAGTTCTTTAAAATGTCTGTAGGGATTATCAAATTGACATGAGAGCAACATTCTCTAAAAATTAAGGCAAGTCTGACTTTTAATTGGCAAATATAAGAGAGTGATGCAGTCAGCCACCTGTAATGCCAGAGCATGCACATCTATCCTATGACATCTTACACAAACCCTGGCATCTCCAGTCAAATAGATGCCAGTAGTTGGTACAAGATTCTTCATTATTCTTAACCTTGGTCAAGATTTTCCTGAAGAAGAAGGATTTTTTTTTATTGTTTCTGCTATGATGACTTCACCTTTGCCTGCAGGGGAAGATATTTGCCCAGATGCATTTTTCCCCTCCCTCTTTTTTCTTTAGCTGCTGTTGCTCCTTGCATTTCCTTTTGCAATGCAAGGAATCTATTTGGTCATTGCCAGTCCATGACCCGTCCTAATGTACCCTCAGGAATGGATGTCCTCCTCAGTATCTCTTGCTTACTCTGATGCTCTGCATGATGTCCTTTCTGTCACTGTTACTTGGCTGCTCACCCAGTCTCTTTGTTCTGTGATCTCTGGTTGGCATTGTTGGGAGCTGGGAACGAAGGGGGCTTATGGATGTCCATGTAGCAATGTTGAGTGGTTGCATGGGGTCTTGTGTAAAGCAGGACTTGCTTCTGGCAAGGACATGTGTATTTTCACACAAACAACCTCTTTGTAAATACAACTCAAGAACAACTTAAGAAAAGTAAATATTAGGTCCCAAAATGGCAGATGTCAGTTCCCTTTCTTATTATAACATTACTGTCAAAGCAAGCCACTGGAAATGGCACGCATGAAAAGCTGACTTACCTCCTCTCCTCTCATGAGCCCTTGTAGTCAGAGAGCTACCGGGTTGTAAGAAATCATTAAATGTCCTTTCCTGATAAACAGTCATTGTGCTTCACTTGGTTTGTAAGAAGCCACAATATCAAGATATGTCATCCCACTCCTTCCCCCTCAGAAATACCAAGAACCCAGGCACACTCCAACATAATGTACCCCTTCCTCAAGACAGAGCAAGAGCGAATCACCTGTAAGCTCTTTGTGTGGGAGCCCCACTGTTGCACTCCTTTTAACATTCCTTGCTGCGCTGCAAGCAAAGAGTTTATATTTTCCCAGCGAGTATTCTGAGGTGATGTGTGTGCAAACTTCTCTGCATGTGTCATTTGAAGTATTAATGATGTATTTGCAAACAAGTACCAAATTTCAGCTTGTTTTAAGCCACCATTATTTCCATGGACTCATATTGAGAGTGACTTCAGTCCCAAATCTTCTTCATGGATGTTTTAATGGACATGTGTGTGGCATTTGCAAAATGTCTGTGGGTATGTCTGTCTATGTACATACACATATGAGAGAGAGCTAAGGAGGGGGAGACAGCTGCTTCCCCATGACACAACTCAGCATTGTGACACTGTTTCTCTCAACACTGTGACACTGATTATCAATTTCTGGTGCTTGTGATGCTAATGATAGTGAAGCATTCAAATTACAACAACCTCCCCTGTCTGTTTTAATGAACAATCCAGGACTTTTCCTAGTGACTGTGTCTGATCCAGTCATTCCCACTGAAACCTGCCTGGGAGTTTTCCTTTAGGAAGCCTCATGTTCAATCATTCTGAAGTTTCACACTGACATGGCTTATGCCATGGTCATAAGCACTCATTGGCCATGGACATTCCTGAAGTAATTGTACAGAGAAGTTGGAATTAAGTGACGTGATTCTTATTAGGGAATTAGAAAATCCAAAGCACAATTCAAGCAGAGCTTAAACCCAAAAACTAATCAGAGGGTGGCACTGGGCTCGAGCACTGAGGTGTCCTTCTCTGTGAGAATCACATAAAGAATGTCTTCCATGCTGAGCTCAGTGGGAGACTCTTATCTGTTTCCTGGATCCTGTCTGGGTCCATGAAAAAGAAGCTGGACTGTGGAGACTAACAGTACTGTCATTGTAGAGAGAAGTCTTGCAGAAAGATGTCTGAAAGTCTTAAAAATTAAAGTGGAATATGGTCATTTTAGCTGTCTCCAAGGGTTTAGCAACAGTGGTACCTACATGTGGGGACTCACCCAGTCTTCCCTTGATTGTTCTTGAAGCATCTAAAGCCTTAAATGGCAAAACATTAGACTGTCTGCTTTGGGCATGTATATTTAAGAATTGTAACTGGCAAAAAGAATTATGAATAATGAGGAAAAATGAATAAAGAGGGAGGAGGTGATTCTTTGCAATTAAGAAAGAAGACCATAGTTCCAGAATACTGGACAGCTGTGGCACAATATTTGTATGTGACCCCAGGGCAGTCACTTAGCCTTTGTGCCCCATATTTACATCTGTAAAATGGAGATAAAACTATTCATGAGAGATTTGAAGGTGTTTGGAAAACACTTTGAGAGACCTTTAGACTTGCCAAGCATTGTTGCTTCTGTATTGTGTAGAGAAACTCAGAAAAGTAGAAGGCCACAGATGAGAGGCTCCAAAAGGTTATTTCACAGCAGGGAGGAAGGGACCAGAGTTCAATGTCAGACTGAGGTGCATTGGTAGAGATAATAAAGAGATGGTAGAGATGTGTAACTGCAGCTGGGCCTTGTAGATTTCATAAAAATGTAAAAGGGGAGAGCAGGGAAAAAACCTCAGAGAGCTTTCTGCAGCTCTGTTTTGCTCAGGAGGGAGGTGTAGGAGGCACATGCTGTGGTGGCAGTAGCTGTGCCCTTCCCAGAAGCAGTGCCGTGAGCTGGGCTCTCTGGCTCTTTGCTGATCTGGAATCACTTGGGGGGAAGGGGCTATTGATCCTTGGGGAGAGAAGAGGGAGCATGCTGCCCACTGCAACACAAAGCATGTTTATCTAACAGGCTGATGACTCATGGAAGATAACATGTTATCCTAATGCTATGTTATCAAGTTATTTCAACACTGTAATGAAAAGAGAGATTCAAACTGCTTTATCAGGAGCCTCTGCTTTAACCAATGCTGTGTGTACACCCATGCAAGCAGCGACACAAACCAAAGCACAAAAACAGCAGAGCAGAGTAAGGTCAGCCTCAGGATCAAGTTAGTATTAGTATTTAATATATAGTAGCTAATATATTCTATGCTATACATAATTTATTATAAAAATTATTATTGTTGTTATTATTATTCCTGTTACTATAATATTTTAAATGCCACTCTATCACTCCCCCTCCTGAACGGGCAGGGGAGAGAAAATACAACAAAAGGCTCATGGGTTGCGATAAAGGCAGGGAGACATCACTCACCAACTACCACCATGGGCAGAACAGACTTGACTTGGGGAAAGTAGTTTAATTTATCACCAGTCAAATCAGAACAGGATAATGAGAAGTGAAACCAAATCTTTAAAACAGCTTCTCCCCACCCCTGCCTTCCTCCCAGGCTTAACTTTATTCCTGAATTCTCCACCTCCTCTCTTGCAATGGCACAGGGGAACCGGGAATGGGGGCTGCAGTCAGTTCATCACACGTTGTCTCTGCTGCTCCTTCCTCCCTCAGGGGATGGACTCCTCACCCTCCCCCTCTGCTCCAGCATTGAGTCCCTCACACAGGAGGACAGTTCTCCACCAACTCCTCCAGTGTGGGTCTGTTCCCACAGGCTGCAGTTCTACATGGACTGCTCCAGTGTGTGTGCCCCTTCCAGGGGTGTTCCTTCAGGAAAAAGCTGCTCCACTGTGGATCCCCCATAGGGTCACAAGTCCTGGCAGCAAACCTGCTCCAGTGTGGACCAGGAGTGATCCTCTCTCCACAGAGCCACAGCCTCCTTTGGGCATCCACCTACTCCACTGGGCTGCAGGTGTATCTCTGCACAGACCTCCATGGGCTGCAGGGGCACAGCTGCCTCACCTTGGTCTGCACCACGGGCTGCAGGGGCATCTCAGCTCTGGTGCCTGGAGCACCTCCTGCCCCTCCTTCTTCACTGATCCAGGTGTCTGCAGAGCTGTTTTTCTCACTGCTCTCTTCTCTGCCATTGCACAGCGTGGTTTTTTCTATTTTAAATATGTTACCCCAGAGGTGCTACCCCTGTCACTGATGGGCTCTTGGCCAGTGGTGAGTCCATCTTGGAGCCTGGTGGCATTGGCTCTGTAGGACATAGAGGAGTCTTCCAGCAGCTTCTCAGAGAAACCACCCATGTAACCCCCCTGCTACCACACAAACCCAATACAGTTTTATAACTGGAACCATTATAAAAGAAATGCTGATGTCTCTTGAGCTCTGACAGAGATTTTTGTTCAAAGCAGTGGCAGCCAGTACCTCCCATCAGGGTATAGTGGTGCTCTGAAGTGGGGTGGAGGGGAAAGAGAAATCTTCAAAGTGTGAGACATTTTATTAAGGAAAGGCTAAGAACATCACATCTCTGTCAAGTGTTTAGTCACACAAATTATAGTAATATCAAAAGGTATAATTTATGCAGTACAATTCTCTTAATTGGCACAGACTCTGGTGGAGCCAGAAAGGTGCCACTTGAGCAATTGTCCTGATTATGGGAGACTCATAGGAATATGAGCTTTCAAATCTGCATAAGAGATGGAAGGATACTAGGGTCAGCATCTTTATCCTCTGTCAATGTAGGATAATTCCCTGCAGTATTCTTCCTATCTCTGAATTACTCAAGTGTTAAGGTTTGTGCCATCTTCCTTGAAGATTTTTTCCCAGTCCAATAGATTTCATTGTTAATTTACTATAAAATGTCCTCTGCTTGATTTCCCTACTTTTCCCCAATTTACATACCAACCCTTATTACTGCTTTGAAATTAAGCCCTTTCTTCACTGTTTCTGGCTTTGGGGTCTTAATATGGCACCACCAGCCACCTCTTCACCCATCATTCTGCCAATCAAAACACTAGACAGTCAAGGTCTACCAAATGATCTCTGATGGTTCTGGGTGCCCCATTTTTATAGTGACTCACCTACTGTACCTCAAGGGGCCTTATTAAGCCCTTTACGTTGTTTGTGAGCTGTTCACCTAAAAATTGGGTAGCACAGCATAGCTAGTTGTGCAGGAAACATGGCCTGACTCTCAGTCCTGATGGGCACTTACTGCTTAGGTTGACTCAAGTTGGACATGTGGAAGATGGGCAGGGCTCTGAACTCTGCCTTGCTTTTCACTTCCAAAGAGACTGTAGCTCTAACAGAAAATCAACTGTTTCTGGAATTTTTGAAGTAATTGTTAACATTTTATCTTCAGCATAACTCATGTAGGAGCCATGATGAGAAATAGAAGCAATGGAGAAAGGCTGTAGCCCAGGAGTTTGTCCACTATGGAATCAGAGTAGTACAACTCCTTCTGCAGACCACACTTTTTGAAGGGATGAGGGATGCTATTTTCCACACAGCTAGCAATCCCACCTGAAATTTCCTCTGTAACAGCCATCTCAGTTAAATTGCTGTGTTGTTTATCAGGATGTAGAATCACTTTTAGTTTTAAAAAAAAGTGAATTACTCTGTTTCCCATTGCTAGAAACAAATGCTTTTTTTCCTTTATGAAAGATGCTTGGTCTGGACGAAGCATTTTTAGTCACTCTGGATATGCTTCTGTTCTTCTCTTGTGGAGTAACTGGAGGAGGGGGGTGGAAGAAAGCACAGAGCATCGCAGTCCATCTTCCTATCACAAGCCTAAAGGATGAAGCCCATAATTGTATGGAGGGTTATCATAGCATCATTTAGGTTGGAAAAGACCTTTAAGGAGTAGTTTCAAAATGCAGTTAAGTCAGGGTTCTCTCCTCACTTTGTATAAGCAAAACACTTCTGATATGGTATAGTCATGGCCTGTTGCTGAAGACCCTGGTCAGAGGGAGTGGGTTCCCTCACAGACTGCTCTTCCCAGTGGCCAGCTTACAAGGACACAGGTCTGAGAGGTCCACACTCACCCACAGCAGAAGCACAGGTATCGAGGAGGGTGAGCAGAGAGGCTCTCAGGAGCACCAAGCCGTAGTAACTTGCCAGTAGCAGGCTGCATGCGAGTCCATTTGACTGTGCAACCCTTGTGCTAAAGTGACCCTGACGCCCAAGTCATGTTTCTTTGTTTTCAGTCCCATTTGGTGGAGTGCCGAGCTGCATGCACCGCTGTCGTTGTCAGTGTCATAATAATACCAACGACTTTCGGAAAGCACTAATGAACAAGTGCAATTTCTTTTCTCTATTGTTGGGTTTTTTGTAAAGTTGCTCAAATGCTCTCAGGTATGGCGGCCCTGAACGGAGGACTCGGCGCGACAGGCTTGACGAACGGCACGGCCGGCACGATGGACGCGCTCACCCAAGCCTACTCAGGAATCCAGCAGTACGCCGCCGCCGCGCTGCCCACCCTCTACAGCCAGAGCTTGTTGCAGCAGCAAAGCGCCGCGGGCAGCCAGAAGGAGGGTAAGTGCCCAAGACCAAATCGTCAAGCCAAGGCGGTGTCTTCATAGTAGAGGCTTAATGAAACACCTCCAGTGGTCTAATCTATGATTCAATTGGTTTTGCCTCCACTTTCCTCCTGTTTAGGGCTGTTGCCTTCTTTTACCTCTAGTGTATTTTGCTTTTTAACCATCTGTCCTTCAAGTTGTACTTTACCGATGATCCTTTCTTATTTCACAGAATGTTCTGAGTTGGAAGGGACCCTCTAGTGTATTTTTCTTTTTAACCATGTGTCCTTTAAGTTATACTTTACCAACCATCCTTTCCTATTTCACAGAATGTTTTGAGTTGGAAGGGACCCACAAGGATCACCAAGTCCAACTCTTAAGGGAAGGGCCCATATGGGGATCAAACCCTCAGCCTTGGTGTTAGTAGCACTCTACTCCAACCAACTGAGCTAATATGAGGCTTAAAATTAGTACGACCTGTAAAGCTTCTGTAAATAAGAATAGAAATTTTAAGTTCTGGTCTGGCTGGATTTATGGAGACAGATTCTCCAAGCCCAGCTGACATACAATGACTGAACTGCACAAATCCTGTTGCTGGATAAGAGCTTCAACTTGAAATTTCCCATCTCTAAGGCCACCCTCTCCTTTCACAGAATATTCTGAGTTAGAAGGGACGCACAAGGAACATCAAGTCCAACTCTTAAGGGCCATGAGGGGACCAAACCCACAACCTTGGTGTTAGTGGCACTATGTTCTGACCAACTGAGAGAATATAAAAGCATTTACCAACTACCATATTAAAGTGCCTCAGTAACACAAATCATCCCTTTATGAATGCAGTTTTCTCTTCTGGTTCCCATTTTCTGTCATAATGGAGTTAATCTGATTAAGTTTAAGGTTTTGAGCTAATGACAAGATCCGTTTTTGCTTTGAGTGGTTCTTTGCTTAATTGTGGGTCTTGTGGGGAAGCAACTAAGTGAGTGATTGCCCCTCTCCCCACGCCTACAGCAAATAAACCTCAGGAAGTTATGGCTAAGAATAAATGAATACTAATTACAAGGTGTTTAGGAAAATGAGGCTACCCTTTTCCCCTCTTCCCTTCCCCTGCACACTTCCCAGGCATTCTGGGGCCTTATTTCTCTTTTCATTGCTTTCTCTCATCCTAATTTCCAGTTAATTCTAGAAAGACAGGAAAATCCAGAATGGTTTTAAGACTGTATCTATGTTGTCACTACTGTTCTTGCCAGGGATAAGGTTTGAAAATAAACCTAGTATAATATCCTCAAGAGAAATCTCTTTTATCCTCTTTTGAAATAGTATCTTGTACTGTTATGGGATGTGTTTTCTAGGAAGACAAATTTGGCATTTCCCCAGATAGGGACACTGGACTTAAAATGTGTATTTTCTCTGATGTCTTTACTTCATTTACTGCTAACAGCTTGGATTATTTAAAATGAAAGGATTTTTTTTTTTCATTTTTTTTTTCTGCATTTGTCTTTCACCTCAGGCACTTTGGTCAGTGACAATAGACTATGTGACACCAGAAAAAAAGTCTTTATTTGGTGTCATTGCAAGATCCATAGTGGAGGGCAGCTTGATATTTTTTTCTAACTATTTTAATATTTTTTTTCCCCTGTAGAAACATCCTAGTCAAATTTAGGTTTACTTTTTATTGTTATGAATTGGCAGTGAACCTTTTAAAATACAGTATTTTTTGTTATATCTCTTGTATCTGTAAGTAAAGGGTCAAGTTAAAGTGAGTAAATTCCATCACTGGATACTGACAAAGTTTCGTCTCCTACCTGATTTCTGATGGAATGGTGAAGAGTCTGGAGTGGCTGAGGATAAACAAGTACCAGAGAAAAATGCTATATAAGTATAAAATGCTGAAGCACGATGAACTGCTTCACACATATGCTCTTAACTATTGTTTAATAAGGCTTTTTCTTGCTATTTTAAGAAATATTACTTGCTGGAAATTATGGTTTACTTCAGGTAATAAGAAATAAGTTTCAGGTGACGAGTTTCTTTCATCTTTTTTTTTTCCACCCCTGAAACAATGTCCTTTTTATTTATTTTTTACCCTAACCCATTTATCCCCTCCATGTCTGGCTCCATCATGTATCATGTTCCTCCTGGCATCCACTGCTCCTTTCCAGTATGCTACTGTAAAGGAATACTTGAGCTAGGGAAAAAAATAACCTATTAGTGCTAGGATGAATGTTTTAACCTATAACTTTAATAATGAGTATCTCAAATTTTGTTTGTAAGACAAATACCCAAAGTACCTTTGAGTTTGCACTTTTCTTTGCAAACTGAACAGTTTCAAACCACTTCAATTCTGACCCAGCTACTTCATTGTGAACTTTTCCAAAGTTTCTTCCAGGAGACAGAGCTTTCTATGGGGAATCTGTATTTTAAAAAAAAAAAAAAAAAAAAAGCAGCCAATTTTGAAAGGAGTCACTACAAATTTAATTCTGAGTGTCTTTCTCTGACTTCCAAGTCACAAAGCATGCTTTGTCTTATTACTTTTATTTCCACATTCACCATTTTCCTGCCATTTGAGTTTAAACCTGTGGTACTTGAATCTGAGCTCAGCCTATTCCATTTCCATAAGTACCTGCAACTGGAATTAAACTGACAAACCCATGCAGGTGTTTGAGGCAGAAGAAGACTCCTTGTGCAGTTCTTGGGGTATTTTGAGAGAACAATACATTTTGTACATGTTTTCCTAACCCTCATTATACTGAAAAACACTCATATAAACTGAAGAAACAGGATGAATTTTATTACTTCTGTAGTAGAGTTATAAAATAAAGGCTTTTCAAAGTAAACACTTTTCAAGATGGGATGCTCTAAAGAGCTGCATTTCAGCTGTGCTACTTTGATGATCCACTTGCTTTTGTTCCTTCAATTTTGGAAGGTGAAATGCTTTCTGACCATCAGCTTCAGTAAGTATTATGGAAAAATAGATTAAATGCAGCACTTGTAATAACTGCTTTCATACTTCTTTTTTTTTTATTGTTTTATTTTCCTAAAGGTCCAGAAGGGGCAAACCTCTTTATTTACCACCTCCCCCAGGAGTTTGGAGACCAGGACATTCTGCAGATGTTCATGCCTTTTGGAAATGTTATCTCTGCTAAAGTCTTCATTGACAAACAGACCAATCTGAGCAAGTGCTTTGGTATGTCAAATTTAATAAATCAAACAGTAAAAAACACATGCACTATACTGAAAAGGGGCCAGGAAAGAAAATTAGCAGCAATGTGAGAAATGTCATACTGGAAACTCGTTCCAAAAATAATGGACTGTTAATCCTCAAATGAGCAGGAAGATGCACAGGCAAACTACTTCTAACTAAAAATTGGATATGAAAAAAACAATAATAATCTTTCAGTCTGACATCTCGCATGAATGTGTCAAGTACATGAAAGTAATTACACCCTATGTGAGGGAATGTCATTTAGTACACTATTAAACTGCCTTATTATGGATACCTAATTATTCTCTATTGTATAGCTGAGCCACTTAAAGACGTTTATGTTTAACCCATTACTTCTACATTACAGGAATTTCTTTCTTCTGGTTTAAGTGCAGGATTTTGCAATTAGTGACTGAATGGTGTGTACATGTAGTTCAGAACATTTTACAGACAATTGGTGTCTAGATATGCAGCTCCAGCTGTTGTGGGTGGGTTCCAGTGTATTACAGAAGGTGGCATCTCCCCTTACCTTAGAGCAGGGATGAAGGGAACCTCCCAAGGTCACTGTCAAGCTTTGCAGAGAATAATTTTGGAGAAAATTAGATCATAGCAGAGGAGAAGTTGATAATGTGGGTATAAAAATAGTTTTAGAGCTGATTAAGAGGGCTGGCGTCTTTTGAATAGCAGAGATGGACGAGTTCAGTTTGGTGCTTTGGTGGAGTGGAGAATGTGAGCGAGTGGCAATCTGTTAGAGCATTGGTCTCGTAACTGTGGTCTTATACAAGACACAGGAGAAAAGACTTTCCTAAAGATAAGTTTTATAAGGTTTGATATAAAATACTGGAGCTTCCTTAAAAGTGACAATTCTTTCCTGGAGTAAAGGAATTTAACTGTATATATGACAAAAGAGTAACTAGTTCAGAAAAAAACCCAGTCTCCAAGATTCCTCTTTACTGCCCATGTTGTTCTTTGCCCAACACCTTCCCTTAGTTCTGAAGTGTCCCCGTTAATCATAATATATGTTTCTTAGCTTGCATAACATAACTTTTTTTTTTTAAATCCAAGTTTTGTTAAAATGTGTATGTCTAAGAATTTGTGTCCTCCAGGGCCATTCAAGTGCCCCACAGCTATCGTGCTTTCACCCATTTTGAAAGGATTTGAGTGTAGCTAAACAGACAGTACCCAAACATGAGGAGAATTCAGCAAGTTACTCAAAAATACCTATTGCACCAGAATACCTTGTCACTATTTGAATGTTTTGCACCTGAAGACAAGCCCTTAGAACATTTGGGAAGATAATTTCATAGAAAGGGTGTGACTTCTTTGTGCATTTTCCTGTAGTCTTTCAGTTTGTGTTTGAAGCATTCACCTCTTTAGGCTTTATGAAAAGATTATTCATATCTAGATGAGTATAGTCCAGCCTGTGTCTGCAGTGGGTTAAAACAGTCCCTGGAGCTGTTGCAAATTTAAAAAGTGGAATTGAAATGGACTCCCTATTGATTTGGAGCCAGATCTGTTAGTATGTTGGGGTTACAAAATCTCTGTTGAGGTCTCCAGGAATCTTGATGAAATGTCAACTCAAGCCACGTTAATCGAAATGCAGCAATTGTGGTGACTGCTGGAAGAATGTAAATTAGTTTGGGCAGGTGGCTCGATTCATCAGCTCGCTTCCCATCCTTCCTTTTTGTAGGTCTCCTTTTATTCTTTGATTACCTGCTTACATGTTTGTCTGGATTTATGGGACACAATTTACCTAACTTAGAGTGATGCTCCAAGATGATCTTCTTTGAGGGAGAATGGAGATGTCAACACCCGATGGATGTGGCAATCCTCTGTCTTTTTGGTTTTAGGCAGCTTTCACTGATATTTCCATTTCTCATTCTCGCTTCACAGATATTCTGCCGCCAGGGAGAGAGTTCTGCTTTAAAAACAAAAAGTACTGAAGTAGCAGAGGGAGTTGAGGTTTTCTGATTCTGGAGGTGACTACTTGGTGATGCTGCTAATCACAGGCAAAGCCAGAATTAATCCTGCTAGTATAACATACTGGCACACTCTGTATGTACCTCCTCAGCTTCACCAGCAAGAATCATGTCTTTGTTGTTTCAGTCCCATAGTTGTATTTTAGAAGGCTTATTTTTTTCTCCCAAAAACCCGGACAATAGTTCAGCTGAAGAAAAATGAGATATGTAAAAGTAAGGCTGGGGATGGGTGACCCAGTGACATCGAAGCATAAATGCAGTCTGCCTCATTGCAAAATTGCTACTCAAATGGTTAAAAATGTTTATCCTGATTATAGAGATACCCAGAGAACTAAAACAAAAATCAGAATT
Source organism: Campylorhamphus procurvoides (assembly GCA_013396655.1). Classification (NCBI taxonomy): domain Eukaryota; kingdom Metazoa; phylum Chordata; class Aves; order Passeriformes; family Dendrocolaptidae; genus Campylorhamphus; species Campylorhamphus procurvoides. The sequence goes on from WBMV01009266.1 coordinate 1,676,556, forward strand.
GTCCTGACAGAGTCTTTGAGAATTGATAAGAAACATCATCCCAACCTGTGGTATAAAATTCAGACAAATGATGATGAGTAGGTGCAATCACAAAAATACAACTAGAGAGAAAGTATGCCAGATTCCTCTGTAAGCCTTATAAATTGAGTCTTTTGATAAGGAAGAAGATGAGAGCGTAACAGGCTAATGCAGGTGCCCCATTCTGTGTAAAGAGACAAATTGTGAATCAGAACAGTTGGATGATATGGGCTCCTGCCACTGATGCAGCACGAGAGGCTGTGTGTTTGAATTGGTGTCTGAGTCAAGGAAGCTGTTAAAGACACAGAGCCTGAGCTCATTGTTCTTCTGTCCTCAGTGGAGCTGTCTAAATTAGTGACACAAATGGTGGGTGGAAAAGCCACCTCTGGGGGTGCCTCCTTCTCTTCATTCACCGTCTAAGTGACTGGTTTAGGACACTGGCTTAACTTCAAGGTGGGGAAAACTAGATAAATAGAAAAGGAGCTAAGGCGGTGAGAAGTTCATAGCAGAAGACTGTTCTGACTGCATTTAAGAGGATAAAGTGAAGGTCAGGAAAGCTGTAGAGGGAAATGCTGAATTCTCAAGGCAGGTAAGAGTAGCTACATCTCAGTTGTGGAGCACCTGCCTGGAAGGTGCTACTGCTGCCTTCCGACTCGTGGTAATTCCCTTTTCTACCCTTGAGACAGTCCTAGAGGTCAAGGCTGAGATCTGTGAGCTGATGGAAGAAGACACAGGACTGCAGAGCTAGGACAATGTCATGTGAACAGATAGGATTTCCAAAAATAATATAAAGGAAAGTAAGAAAGAAAGAGAGGGATGAAGCTCCTAGGATGTGGCAGTAACATTAAGAGGGAATGATCTATTCCTTAAGGAGGTAACAAATAATCAACCACACAACAACGTGGATAAGAGCATATTGGCTTTGGCCAGGAGAATGTCTGCAGAGATTTAAGTGAGTGGAAGGAACAGAAGTGAATCTCAGTTGTCAGAGGAGAGTCTTAAGTTAAATAGTTTGGTGCAGTCAATTTAAGGTGAAGCCATAAGGATGACCTGTGAAGGAGAGCAGCTGGACAAGGACCAGATGACTCGATAAGAGGGTTTTTCCTTTGCAGTGGGCAAAGTGTAACATTCTGACTCTGCAGTTGGAAGAGGGCAGCAGTGCAAGGTCAGCAAGAGCCATAAAAGAATAGGTTAAAGTAATGCTAAAAAGAGGTATAAATCCAAAAAGTACACAGACACTAAGCACACATGAATAAAGCTGGCTTGTGGAAGAGAGGCACTGAAAGGCCTGTGTGTTGGGACTGAAAACAAAGTGTGTGGCATCCATGCTCTAGGAGAGTGAAGGGATGTGTGTTAAGGCAAATTCGAGTGGAAAGAAGGGGGAGCATTTCCAAGCAGATGCGTCACAGCAGGCAGAGCACAGCAGTAATTAGTCCGAGCTGAGGCAGAGCAGCACTTAGGCGAGCTTTGCAATTGCAAGTGGGAGGCCCAGATATGAAAATGAATTCTGAGCTTCCAGAATCAGGGAGATTGGAGGATATTATGAGCAGAGCATTTTTTGTCTCCCAGGGAAAAGAAAGCTGAGACAGGCCAGCCATTCTGAATTACCTGAGCAAGCATTATCCTCCTGGTTAGTGCTCGCAACTGAGGAGCAGAAGATCTGGAGTTCTCGTCAAGCCCTGCCGTTGTCTTTACGATGCTGCTTAATTTTGATGCTTGCACACCCCTTTGGGGACCAAGGAGCTGAATTAACTAACATTAATGTACCTCAAGATCTTGACCTGGAAGGAGCTGTAAAAATACAAAATATTAATATCACTACTGTCCTAGGCTGAGTCCAAGGAGATGAGGGTTCCATAGCACACAGGAGCTTACATGTGCCGATGGGTATAGGGAGTTTGGGGTTTGGTTGTGTAACCAGGCTTTCTGTTTCAGCTTCCCACCTGCAGGTTGGTCTGAATAGTGCTTCCTAATAGACTGGGAGGTATATAGATCTTACACTGCAAAGTGTCATGGTAATAAATACCTTCAGTCTCTAAAGTAGGTAGATGAATAAGAGAGGGAAAACTACATTGCACCAGAGCTGGCCAACTGAGTCCCAGCTAGTAAAGAAATGTTATGAAGGTAAAAGGGAAGGCAAAGGAAGTGGGAGAGGAAATGGGATATGAAACGCGATCAAAGAGCTAATTGAAAGTGAGGTAAATGTGTCAAATGAATAGTAATCATTAAAACCTAACGAAATGCCCTCTGCCATTTGTTGTAACCTGTAGCTGACTTTGTCTCCCGCCTCTGTTCTGTGTCTTGTAGGTTTTGTTAGCTATGACAATCCAGTCTCTGCACAAGCTGCTATCCAGGCTATGAACGGCTTTCAGATTGGCATGAAACGCTTGAAGGTTCAGCTGAAACGCTCCAAAAATGACAGCAAACCTTACTGATCTTAACCCCAGATGCTTACTGCTCTTATTTTAGCTTTCTTAGGGTAAGTCCCATGAGCAAACCTGTCCTCTGCAGGGGGGTTAAGAAAGAACATAGAGCCAACCTTCACCAAGAGACAGTTATTTTTACAGTTACCACTTCCATTTCCCCACTCGACCTTATTACACTTGGCTCCCATTTCCTTGCCAAGTAATTACTGAGTTGTGTTACTGTATTTTGTTTTGCAGCATAACTTATCTCCTTTTTAAAACAAAAAATAAACGTCTTGAAATTCAAAGCAGCACACACACACACAGACACACACATAAAAAAATGTGCAATTTAACTCTGTGAACCCTGGTGCCATTAGCACACAATAAAAGTTGTTTTCTATGGATGGATCGTATTTTACCAGGGTGGCACCAGCAGTTTATAGGTTAAACAAGATGGCCTCATGCCAGTTGAAGCACTTACTTTGCAACAAAAATTCAAACAAGTCTTTCCACTACATCAACTTGTTTTTTGAGAAGATTTGATTTTTTTTTTGTTCAGATCAATGTATTGTTATATATTAGTCTGATTTTACACTGGTCGTCTTTATATTTCATTTTTTTTAAGTTCTTGGTTTTTTTGGAAAGGATTAATGTAAAAAAGATTTAGAGATCTGTTTCTAAAGCTACAGGGTTTAAAATAAAAAAAAATAAAATAAAATGAGTGACAATACTTGATGTTTCTTGAGAGATAAATTTAATAATAATAAAAAAAAAAAGAAAGCCACAGGCCTGTAAATTTTATTTGTAAAAAGCATTTCTATTTTTATACAAAATTTTTACTGCCTCAGAAATAATGGAATTTATTTATTGCCTATTGTTAACTTATTGGATACCTAAAGAGCAGCTCTCTATGCTAGCTAGATCCTTTGAAGTAGTCTCTAGAGTAATCGTGCCAAGAATGGGCGCTTTTTCACTGTTGAACCCTCCACCCTTTACAGTTCATGCTTTTCTCCTCTTGTTCGTATTTGTCTGGTTATTTTGTTCGTAGTTTCCATTGCCTAGTTTAAAGTTTGGTTGTCTGACCCTTTCCCCTCTCCCTGTACCTTTCTGTTACATTTGTAGAAACTGGTTCTTTCCTCTCTTTCCTCCCCAAAGAGGAATCCATTGTCTCTGACTCCTCTCAGATGGATCCTTTTGGGGTTCCATTGTGCTCTTGTTGACAAGTATTGTGAGTTAATGCAAATTCCGTGAACGGCTCCTGGGCTCTACTGATAAAAGATTTGCATTAGTGTTCTCCTGCACCCATAAAAGTGATTTTGTTTGTGCTGCATAGATTCTGTGTAACTTTTTTCCTCTTCCTTGTTTTTTCCCTAGACATCTCCATGCCCGTTAGCCCATCGTTTGCCTAGCATGTCCCTGTGGCGTCTCAAAAAAAAAACAGTTTCATCGTCCCGTCATTGTTTCTGATGTCTTTCTGACCTCACATCATATTTGGTTCTCCTACTGACCTAGTTTGACCTTTGAAATTTGCATGTGACCTCATCTAGCTATGAATTCTGGGAAGTCAATGTGAAAAAACATTGCTGCATTCATGCAAGACTGAAATTTATTATTAGATAAATTAATGATAGGATTTAAAAACAACCTGTGGCAAAATGGTTTTTTTTCTTTCCTTTTTTTTTTTTTTCCTTTTGGTTTTCGGTTTTCTTCTTTCCTTGGAGTTTTATTTTGTTTGGGTCTCTTGTTTTGGGTTTTGTTTCAGTTTTTCAGTTGGGTTATTTTTTTGTTTGGTTGGTTTGATTTTTTTTCCTTTGGTTGGTTTTCAGTTTCAGTTTTTTCATTTCGTAAAAAAAAAAAATAAAAAAAAATAAAAAAAACAGACTTGAAAGTATTATACAGGGATTGGCATTCTGCCTGGTCACTGGTGACAATAGCAATATGTGTCCAGAGGCACAGAATGTTGGTTTCTAACAGACTACTTCCAAAACAGTTTGAGAAATAAAACTGTCTGATTTTAAGTCTCTAGAGGTCTGTAATAGTTTTTACATTTTTCAGGCAGTGTAAAGTTTTTTGATAAGGCCATTTTAGGTGGCTCACTTTCTCATTAAAGTATATATATAGAACCACTTTTTGTAGATTAGTATAAGAAAATATTTACCCTGTTTTAGGGCAAATGCTACCTACTTGTGTCACCTTTTGCTGAACTGACTCACAGTTAGACAATCCATGGTTTAATGCACATGAAATTACCTATATTTTATACTGTTTCAATGTACAGAAGAAAGGTTACTGTAAAATGTGTTACGTTGGTGCTTCTGTGAATTAAGTTGTGGTTTCATCATGAGTCTTATGGTCTTAAGTGTTCTATGTTTATAAAAGACAAGTTTAAAATTGGTTTACTTGAACAAGAACAAAAACAAGGTTCAAAAAAAAAACACAAAAAAAAAGTTGTTTGCTTAAAAAAAAATAAATAATTTCATGTGAAATTGAAAAAATATTCCAGAATAAGTTTGTGTTGGCTTGTGACGCATTGATGTCATTTTTTTATTGTGAACAATTTAGGTGTGTTTGTGTTCAGCAAAATGTGATCGGTTTTTCTTTTAAAGAAAAAAAAAATCAGTGAAACTATAGTGCCAAATTCCAAAGGTACTTTCTTCCTAGAGCTTCAGTGTGTTTCTTGTGTGAAGTAATTTGATAACATGGGTATTTTATTATGTGTTTTGTATAAATCCCTAATATTTAAAGAAAAAAGAGGTTAAAAAGTTTGTTAACTTGCTATCCTGTGGTCTTGTTGCCTGAAATTGTTATTGTTTGTTATTTCTCTTTGATGTTTTTTGTAAAACATTGTATAAGTGCCCATGTTTCACTTTTTTAACCACTCTGCACACATCAATGCTGTGAAAGCAAACCTCACTATGTATTTTCTTCATATTGTATGGAAACCTCTAAGGTGAGAAAGTTTTGAACTTTTAACCCTTTCCACCCAGAGCTGTCTTGAGTGTTAATACCTTTTATACATTCACCATTTTGCTGTTTATTTTTATATATATATCTATATCTATAAATATATATATACTTAGTTTTTTGTGGTTTATTTAATACATGGTTGAAATCAGAACAATGCACAGGGCAGATCTGAAGGACAAAAATATTTTACTGCTGTCTAAATTTCTTCTGTATCTATAACTAAAATTATTTAAAACAGTAATTAACTTGTGGTTTTCCTTTTTAGATTTTGGGGATTTTGTCTTTTCTTAAAAGAGCTTTTAATATGCTGCTGGAATATGCTATTCAGTATTAATAAAATAAAAGAAAAAGAAAACAATTCTTTAATTATCTATTGTGTGAGCCACTCCCAGCCAGGAGCGGTCAAATCCACCATTTGAAAAACCTTGAGGGGGAAAAAAAAATAAAAAGAAAAGAATAATAATATTTTTGTAATTTAAATAAATGAACTTTTGCTTAAATCAGATGCACTAGATCTTCCTGGGTGAAAATTCAGTGTGCACTGCAGTTAAACTACTTTTTATGGATAAAGTTTACATACACTGTAATGTTTGGTGTTATCTGCCATTCTTTGTCACGGCAATATCTTGGCTTGCTCCTGCAGACACTCCTATGGGGAGTGCATGGGAGTGCCTGTGTGACCACTGGGGGTGTTTGCTGGAGCAAGCTCTGTGTGAGGAACCAGGAAAGAGTTGCTGGTAGCCCTTTCTCACTGCCTTCTGAGTCTGATTAGGTTGCATTTGTACCGCACAAGTAGAGACCAACAGCCAAATTCGGTTCTTTGCCACCGGTATAAGCGAATCCATTGCCAACCCAATGCGTGTGAGCAGCAGTACCTGCTACTGATCGTAAAGTGCCATACCTTCTTCCACCTCCTAGTTCTACCCAATGACATTTGAAGCCACCTCAAATTAAAAACTAAGCCCTATATGAGCAACATCAGCTGGTGCACTCTTGTCTCTCATCCCCAACTTAAATGCTTCTTTATGTAGAGCCCTGGGATGGAAAGGACTAGCCTCTAGTGATGCAAAAAAGTTTCCTTCTTATAGCACATGCACTTATAAATAAATGATCTATACTTTTCTCACGTTTTTACTACTGCTGGGGCCTTCCTACACCCTTTGAGGGCTATTTTGTACTACTTGCAGCAATTGTGCATATTCGAAGTATCATCTCACGTACGTTATATTATATATATGTACATATATATATAATATGAGATCATCATTTGGATTGTTTAGACTGTTTCACTGATATTTCTCGTTGTACCCACTGTCTAAATTTCTAAAGCTTTTTTAGATGCCGTGGTGTGTCCTGTGGGTTTACCAGTCCAGTTAGAGTGGTGATGCTTCTGGTCCTCAGGCAGTGTAACCCGGCACCAGGCTGCCCCGAATTACACTCCATGGGACATTGGCTTAGCAGTGGGAGAGGAGGAATGTTTCTGTACTTCCAGGCAACTGAGATGGTTCATTGCTTAGAAAAGTGTCCATCTTGGAAAGAAAAAACTAAAAAAAATTAAACAATAAAATAAAATTCAAGTACAAAACCAAAAACCCAAACATACGCCTCCTGGGAGATAAATTATGTACCAGTTCTCTTTCAAAATATTGAAAGGATAAAGCTGCAAGGGTGCAAGGGCCTAATAAGAGAGGAAGTAAAACAAGGGAAATTGCTTTACAAAATTCTAATCAAAAGACTAGACTAGTTGTTTTTTCAAACAAATCAGCTAATTGCAATGAAATGGCAGTCCTCAAAGGAGTAACAAGTTCATCTTTCTTTCACCATAGGGGTTACAGTTCCTTGGCTTGTGCTACTCTGGAATCATTTTACTGTTTCTGTTTTTATTATCTTAAGTGCTAATTAACAAAAGGAAAAAAAATATCCTGTAGTTTCATTACCTTTTTGGATAATGTCATACAAAAAGAAAAAGAAAAAAAAAAACAAACCTATGTATTTGTGTTCTTTTTGTGCTGTGAGAATTGTTGTTTGTAGATTAATAATACTATCATTTTGTTTAGAATTACGAACTAGTTTTTAAGTATTGTCTGAGAAAAGCCAAAGTTAATGCAATCTAGTGGAAACTGTAAGACCATTTGAGTATTGTTTCTGTTTTATTGATGCATTTGGATTTTGTTGTTTGATGGAATTTGAGCCAAAAAAAAAAAAAAAGAACAAAAAAATATGAAAAAAAAGCAGGCTTTCCTATTTCTACAACTTGATTGTACTTATGCATTTTGTACCAGTGGAACTTTTTATACTGGAGATTAAAAAACAAATGGAAATTTTTGTGGCTTACTCTCGTGGGCCCCCTCGATCATGACTGATTTTCAAGTTTGATTTCTGGACCGTAGAAAGAGAGTTGGTTTTGTTTCGAGAATTCAAAACTTTGGCTTGATTTCTTTTTTTCCCTTTGCTTATATCTAGTGTTTAGAATTTTGTCTTAACAAAAGCGGTAAGTTTCACTTTTTATTCTGTATCGTGCAGTTACACAATAAGGTAATTAGAATTAGGAGTACTCGGTCACTTTGCGTGGATAAATGTATTAGTTAAAACTTTAGGGGTTTGCTTTTTTGCTGTTTAGATCAGAGTTTTTTCTGATTCTCCTGTCCTCATTGTGAACATAACCGTGTAGTTGAAACAGTCAGACTTATTTTTGTAATGTATGTTATTGTGTGATGCAGTTTTTTGCTTCTGTCTCCAATATTAAACCATTTTCCTAATACTTGTCTCTCTACTTTGTGTGTTGTATTGTTGGTGGTCATTCTGTGTTGGTAATACATCTACACACCTCACTGTTTCACGTGCCTGTTTTTTTTTTTCTCTATTTGTTGGTTGTGTACAAAAGATACAGTCGATTCCACCTAAGTGAATAGCTGATTGGGGGGCAAAAGAGGATTTGTACATTTAGACATGTTTTAGTTTCTTTGATTTTTTTATTTATTTTATCTCTCTTCCTCCCCCTAGTCATGCCTTATCACTTGGATAATCTCTTGGAGCAGGAAGCATTTTAAATGAGCTTCCTGCAAAGTCCTACTGAAGGTAGCTTTTGTTAGCCTTCGAACTGCAAAACCTTCTGCACACAAACACACAGAAGCCACCCGAAAAGTTGTTGGGGTTTTTTTATTTTATTCCGTGACATTTCAGTCAGTCTGGAAAATGCGGATTATGGAGATCAGTTCTTCCTAGTTGTTAAAAAGAAAAAAAACAATAATAATACTCTGCCACTACTTCACAGAAGCATATGAAACATTGAAGAAAAGGAGGATATAGCCTTGGGATTTCTTCCAAACTGCACAGTAATCTGATGGCATATGGCGTTAGTCAAACTCTCCTTAGAAACTAATCATGTCTTAACTAGGGCTGCGAGAGCCTACAAAAGCCTACCCAGGTGATAGAGCTTGTTACGTGCAGTTATACATATAATGCTATAAAAAATAAAATAAAATCCAAGTAAGCACAGGAAGACTTTCTATTAAACCAGTGGAAGTTAAAAAAAAATAAATAAAAAAAGAAAGTGAAATAAATGATGGGAAAAATGATCCCCCGTTGTTCCAATGGGTGATATTTTTGCTGTGGGCTTACAAAGCAGATCATTCTCAGCATTGGCTGATAGTATTACACAAATCTCAAAAGGGACTAAAGAAATACCATAGCCCTTTTTTTCTCATTATTTTTTACAGTTGGCTTTTAGCTTTTTTTATTCTTTCATTTCCTATAATTTTTTTTTTCTCCTCACAAGAATCTCTCTGCTCTCCCCCAGCCGGTGTCTACCACAATGAAATAAAAGCTGCAAAAGAAAAAGCTATGTTGTTCTGGTTTACAAAAAGTCTCTTCTCTCCTCTGTTTGACCGCAGATACAAACCTTCCAATTTGGAGAGGGGGGGAGGGAGAAAAAAAGCAAAACAAAACCAACCAAACCAACCCCAAGGAGGAGAGAGAAGCACTGGCGAGTGCTCTCTGGAATTCAAGCCATACGCCCCCATCCCTTTCTTTTGTCCCACTTTCTGTGATGCTCAGGAATCGAAGACCACTTAAAAGTGCTCTTATGAGACCCAAACGACACTCCTCCCTCTTGTCTCCTCTCCCCTGGTCTTTCTGGCACTCTGGCTTTGGCTCACACACACACAGACCCCCCTCAATCCCGTCTTATGGTCCTGGCGCACTGGGCGTATCCGTGTGGTGTCAGCAGCAACGTTGGGTCCCGTGTTTGGAAGACTTTTGACATTTTCTGGTGGCTCGTGAGTTGGCCTGGTTGTTACTGCTCGATACATTTTTCTTTTTAATTTTTTTTTCCTTTTTTTCACTTTTCTGTTTCCGTGAGAAGCAAATAAGCGCTGAGCCTGGAGCCCCAGACAAGCTCCAGCATCACCTCGCAGGGTCTGATGTCACAGGTCAGGGGTCCAAGCAACTCTTAAGCTCAATCTAAAACCATAAGAGGCTGCAGCAGAGAGCCCAGGCAGGAAAGCAGGAGCCAATGGTCAGAATATATCCTGGGTCTTTGACACCTCTAGAGTTTATGATCCCGATTTGGATAATTTTGACGTCAGTGGATTCAGTTAAGTAAGTCTTGGCTTGCATGAATGATGAATCAGAATTGCTCTCTGGGTTTTTTTAGCTTGCTGTGGATGTCTTTTTTTTTCTTTTCTCTTTTTTTTTTCCTCCAGACTTGGTCTTAGGAAAGAAACTAGAGCTTTGTGAAGGGTCTTTTCTTCCAAAAATACAACTGAGAAATAAAAGAGACTTATATTGCAGTTGGGTTTCTTTAAAATACTCAGGGCTGAAAGATACAGGGTTTTCTTCCTTTCTTTCTGTGCTTTTTTTTTTAATATTTTATTTCAACAATGGGGAAAAATGAGTTCCTTAAAGCAATGCAGCTGAACAGTTTGTCCTGCTTAAACACATGCTTTTAATTTCAATTATGTAAGGCACCTTGCAGTGTTAGCAAAATGTCTCTTTGTTAGCTGTATGTGTATCGCCATGGGAAATTACCAAACTGTCACAAGACTTGCTGATTAAAGAATAGCCTGCCAGAGTGTGTGTGCCTTTGCCCAGTGTGACTCTTAGGTATTAGGCTAAGGAAAACAGTTTAACAAAATGTAGTGTGAATCATTCCTGATAAGTGAATAAAGCATTGTGACCAAGCAATCAGATTATTCACTTATCAGGAATCGACTGTACTGATAGTTTGCCTGATCGTTTTTGTTCCTCATCTCTGTTGTAGTTTCACTACTTTGCTGTGTTCTGTTTTTTCTCTCATGCTCTTAGCAAAATCACTGGGAATATCCCTTCGTGTGATCATGAAACGTGCTACTGAGTAACAAATAAAAAAAATTAAATATAAAAATGATATCTTAACAAAATCTATGCACTTGCTATCAGGAACACAATACTGGATGTGTCTTATATATATTGAACTATAATAGTATTCGATTTCTTAAATAAAGCTTAAGAAAGGATTCTGTTGTCTGTAAAATTTTATGAGCATTAAATGGAAAGAAAAGAAAATGTTTCTAGGGTTGGGCGCTTTTTGTAATATGAAATCTCACTGGGTGTATGGTCTTTAACCACGCCCAGGCAAATGTTACCTAATTCGCTTGATATTTCATTAATAACAGAGACTTTGAAAATTAGGCTTTCTGAAGTCTGGGGGGAGAAAAAGTCTTACCACTCAGTGACTTGCAGCAAAAGATGCTAAAATGCAGAAATTTCAATCTTTTTCTGTATTTCCAGAAGCAAATGTGCTTGGTTTTGCACTGAAATCAAAAACTAGCTAAAATGGATGAAGCAGAAAATGTCATGAAACAGCACTGTGTTACTTTCACAAACAATACTATACTTTTTGGTATATGACTTTTTTTCCTCCTGATTCTAGATAGGTTTAGAGTTAAAAAATGAAAGCCCATATGCTCAAATCCACACTGGAGGTCAAAGCATCTTTTTGGGGAAGATGTGTGGCTTCCTGTACATTTCCTGTATCTGAGCCTTCTCTTAGGAAAACATTTTCACATCAAAACCCATGAATTAAATGGGAATTGAACAGGTGAAACTGTTGAGTACACTGAAAAAAATCATTCCTTCAATGGCTGTACATTTGCCACAAAATTGTAGATTTTAAATAATCAGATTTTTATGGAAATGCCCGTAATTCTTGTATTTATCAAACTTTCAATAATGTCAGTCTTTGGCAAAAAGATCCAGGAGAACGAGGGGAGGGGGAGAGAGGGGTTGCTTTCTTTTTTTTTCTTTTGAACTGCATTACTGCCTCACTTTTCATATGCCATTATATTCTCTGGAAAAAAATTAAATTGTGCAAATCTATCCGCTGCTTGTATCATTCTCCTCTATTCATACATCTTTAGTAAATGTTACTGAGCTCAACATCCAGTGGCCAGGTGTGTTATAAGCCCCAAATCCTGCTCCACCAGAGAGGCCACGGAGAGGACTGACCTGGGGGGCAGCAGCATGGTCCTGTCTATCCCACATCTGACAGAGCTCAGGTGGGCACCCAGCCCTGGCTTCCCCAGCTGCTGATGTAACACAGATATTAAATAATAGCAATGGTTAGCTCATATTTGTATTCCCTCTGATTTTCCTCATTAGCAGACTTCCTTTTTTTCCATTAAAGGGAACTGGAAAGTTGCAGTCATTTTCTGAATCATTTGCCCCTGTTGATAACCTAATTGTTTTACATGAATGCAAATATTTCCCTCTCACACATTTATATCTATCAGCTAAATCAGCAGCAAAGTAAACTCTTCTGGGATGCATTCCTATATCAATTAGCAAGGATTTATGCTCCAAAGCACCATTAGCATTAATGGGAGTGTGCTCTTTAGCATAAACAATTGGCAATAGGTCTGGTGGACTTTATTTCATAAACAAAAGAGCATATGAATCTTAGAGACTTGTTTCCTCCAGACGGTACTTCAGGGAGTGCTGTCCCAGCCTCCCCGGCTGCTCTGGGGACTCTCACTCACAGGACATGCATAAATTCCTGAGCCGCCAGCAAAAGGAGACACAGGCAGTTTGGAAAGTGGCCTGACTTCTGGAACAAAGTTTTGCTGGTGTTTTCCCTCCTGAAAACCTTACTGAGAATACGCCAGGCAAAATTTTCAGCATCACCTCATGTCCCTCCAATCAGGGGTCTGAAACATTTCACTCTTGGCATCGTGCAGGGTCCTCAGGATGGAGACCAGAGTAGAGGGAGGGGCTTTGGGCAGAGGCAGAAGGGAGAGCAGAGATGAAACCCTGTCAGAAAGTGGGTTTATCAGTTCCTTGAAGTGTAGGTCTCACAGCTCCATGCCTTTCAGTCGAGAGCTAGAGGGGACCAAGTCTCACATTTCACAGGTAGGTCGTTTTGAACCAACAAACACACAACCAAAAGATTTCAATCTTAATCAGAAGGCTCTGGGACTTGGGACAAGTCCACCCCTTCCCAGAGGTGCACATTCTGCTGATCCCTGCCCATGCTTCTGCAGATGTTTTCTCTGTAGGATCTGGCTCTGCTCAGTTTCGCTGCATTAAAGAGCCCTTCTGCATCTGCCATTTCCCCCCAAAGGCACTCATAAGCAGGTCTCGAGTTGCTTTTCATCCCTCTTTCATGAAATAAATATATCATGCTCTGGAAGCGTCTTAACACAATAGTGCTTTTCTAGTCCCTGAGTAATTTGTGTACTTTATTTCTACAAATTTCTTTTCTTATTCTTTTCCCCCTGGCATTCTTTCCAAATTTGGGGTACCAGAGCCAAATGCATTATTTCAACATCAAGTCAAGTAGTGCAACATGCAGAAATTAAACATTTCATCCCTAGTCTACCCCTCTGAATGACACAGTCAGGGATTGCATCAGCCCTTGCAAGAATAACATGCAAAAGCCACAAAAATCCATATTGGCAGACTGATTCTGGGCTGCTCCTTTAATATGCCGACATCCCTCTCGGATGTGTTGTGCTCCAGGTTCCTCTGTGTGTGGTCTGCTTGCCTGTTCTTCAACTTGAAAGCTTGCTTACAACTGCACTAAGAGCCCTTTTGTGTAACTCCTAGTCCTCTTCAACATTTTCCAATGTTATCAGCAGTTTTGCTATTTACCTCCAAGTCATTAGCGAAAATATTCAATAGCATTCAGACCCCCTCTAAAAATATACTCTCCTGCAGTGAGTCCCCCTTGACAGCTTCTTTGTTGACATGTCAGCCTGTTCCTAATCCATTTTATGTGCTTTGTATTGATAGAGTAGAATGCTAATTTTTTAATCAGAATCTGTTGTGCTGTCAAACATACAAAAGTCAGAATATATTCCATCTTTGCAATTACTTCTATCAGCCAAAACCTACAATCACATCAAAGAATGAAATCCAGTTTGACAACCCTTCCTCCCTTAAAAAAACATGTTGATTGGCATTAATTGTTTACCTCTTCTTTAATGTCTTTATACCCGTATCAATATGTCCATTATTTTGCCAAAGCAATGTCAAACTAGCCAACCATGGGCTGGGCTATCCTACTTGTCTTTTTTGAGTGCAAGCATGAGAATGTCACATTCCCCATCCCATCTGAGGTTCTGCTGGTGTGCTTAAATATTCAAAGGGCCTGTGTCAATGGATCAGAGCCCTCTGTCCTGTTCTTAAACCCAGCTACCTGGGGCTGCCATAGTTTTAATAAAATGGTAGCTAAGTAGACCGTTACAAACCATTTGATCCTTCTCTTGACACGTAAGTATGTGAAAGAAGACAATTTTTGACATTCCCTCTCTTTCTGCAGCATGACTGGAAGTTTTCCCGTCTCCAAAAGCTGAAGTTCAAAGATAAAATAAACATACTTAGACATTTTTGCAGTTGTCCTGCCCTTCTCACCCAGGTAGAGCTGACAGTGTAGTGGGGAACAACAGGGCAATGCATATTTATTTATAATTATATGTATGTATATGCTATATTATTTAAAGGTCAACAGGAAGCACGGGTGAAGGTAAAATACTTCTTCATTCATCGTCCTCCTCTGAAGAGATACAGGTGATTTCCTTGGTGAACATGGGAGTTAAAGCCCCGTGGCTTTGAAGCAGACAGTGCAGAAGGGTCAGTCCCAACCTGGGCAGTGGGGGATACCTGGGACCTATTGGAGAAGAGAGGCCATTTGGAAATCAGAAGAGACCTGGGTTAGTGAAACACACCTGACAATATATAGTTAAAAAGGGCTAAGCAGCAGCAATAACAGAGGAAGGTGATGTGCTGTGCTATGCAACAGGCACAGAGCTGTTTCAGGCCACATGGTACCTTACAGGTATCTCGGACACAGACCATAAAGGTGCTGAGATACCAATGCACCCGCCCAGGAACCTCAGCCCAGCACTCCTCAAAGCAGACATGAGCCACTGCTTTACCCTGTAGAGATCTCTACCAGCCAGGGTGACACAAATGCATCCTGGAGACAATTATTGCCACCTGAAGCAGCATGCCAAAGACCAGGCAGTGAAGGAGCTGTCTGGACATGTCACTGCCTTTCCAATGGCTTTAAGAGGACAACAGGAGCAAAGTTCAGTTTTCTTAGTAGAGACACCAAGTATTGCCCCCAGTGCCCAAGGATACCCTGCCAGCTGCAACCACTGCAACAGAAGGGCACCTGAACGTGTCTTTTAGGTCCTTTGTCATACCTGCCAGCCCCATGTGGCTACTCCAGGTATCTCAGATGGCACTAGGCACCCCTGTTTAGGCCATTCAGTCACACCTTGGGTGACTTACTTAGCCAGCTCAGAGACCCGCGTGCTCCCATGTTGGGCAGCAATAAACTGGACAGCAGAGTTATCCTGCCTGGCCTGAAGCAGGCAAGTACAGCTGAATTTGTTTGCCAGATGTAGGCATTTGGTGCCATTTGAGATGTCCTAGAATCTCCACAACCTCCACAAAGGTGTAGATGTGGCACTTTGGGACGCGGTTTAGTGGTGGACTTGGCAGTGCTGCATTAACAGTAGGACTCAATCATCTTAAAAGTCTATTCCAGCCCAAAAGATTCTATGATTCCAAGGGCTTGCAGATGTGATGCAGGATGAATAGGACAGTTGTGGTCTCCAGCATGGGATATCCTAGGCTATTTCAAGGATATATATAAATAATATATAAATAATATAAGCATAAGAGTATTGTTCATCCAGATACCCAGCTAAGGATCCATAAGCTTAGAGGGATCAGTCTGTGAGATGAATCCCACTTTAAGGCTTATATTCACTTTCTTAAACTTAGGCCATGTTGGATACTCCAGGGCAACTCAAATGGCATTGATTCCTGCATTTATTAAAGAAAAATTGAGCTCTAGGGGTCTAATTTGTAGACGGCTGAAGGTGAAATTCAGTGAATCCTATTGTTAACAAATGAGCCCCAGGTGATGTCCCACAGGCCCTAAGTGGGAATTGTACCAATAAAAACACCAAGTGTGGTGGAACTGCTTTTTAGGGGATAGCTGTATGCAGAACACCCCTCTGACAGAAAAGCCAGACCCCCAAGGGCTTGTTCTGACGTGATCTATAGAGCACCTCTGGCTTTTGGCACTGAGGATCCCTAGGAAATGATCACTTACATTTCTTGTGGATGTGGCCGAAGTATTTATACACTTGGTGGTACTTTGGTCTCTGATCCTGGTGTAATCATGCCACACACTTTAGCATCCCATACCCCCAGATCACGGATCCTCCTGCTCAAAAAAATAGTAAAATAAAAAGCAGGAACCTTCACAGAATCTCTGGGCAGTTTGTTGCACTACTTGACTGTCCTCATGGTGAAAATATTTTTCCTGATATCCAGCCTGAGCCTCTCTTGTTGCAGTTCACATCCCTTGCCTCTCACATCTGCCATATGCCCCTGCAAAAAGCCCCACTGAAACTTCTTTATAAGCTCCCCAAAGATGCCAGGGGAGGCTGCAGCTCTCAGCTGTCCCTGCTCCCTCAGCCTCTGCTGGCAGGTGAGAGCTTGAGCCTGCCCAGCCGTGCTGCTGGCCCACCCTGAGCACCCTCCAGTTTGCCCATTACTTTTATGTACTAGAGGAGCCAAAAATTGGATGCAGGATCCAGATGTGGTATAGCAGATGTCTTAGTAGGTGGTTTTGGTGGGTGTGGAGGGTGATAATCACTTCCCTCACTGTCCTGTCTCTGCTGCTCTTCATGCAGCCTGGGATGTTGGCTGGGTTTGCTACCAGGGCATGCTGCTGGCTCATGGTCACCTCCCACCAGCACACACACCCATCCTAGGTCCTTTCCAGCACAGCTTCTCTCCAGCCTGCCCATTCCCAGCCTTTACCCCCACAAGCCCCTCTTCCTGTCTGGGTGCAGGTCTCTGAATTTGTCCTTCTTGAATTTCACAAATTTCCTGCTGGCTCTCTGCTCCAGCCTGTTGAGGGTGTTCTGAATGGCAGCCCTGCCCTTGGTCATCCCCTGTTAATTTTGTGTCACCTGCAAACTTCACAGGATGGGATATGAAATGGTGTGAAATCTGGATGTTGCACTTACCTTGGGTTGCACTGCTCCTTCTACAAGTGGGTGCACCTAAGGCAAGTGGAGGCTGAGGAGACAGACAGCACATTATGGCATTTCACCCACTCCCTTCTCCTCTTACTTTCATGCCAAAATGAGAATAAAATAAAAAACAAGGAAACTCCAGAAGGTGCTAATAAAGAAAACGGATTGTTCTCTAGCAGGCACATGTAGCCAGTCACACAGCCCCCTCTGAGCACAGCCTGGGTACCAGGACTGGGGTTTCTGCCCACCACCCTGCTGGACAGCACACTTTTGGCAGCACTTCACTGGTCCAAACAGCTACCAGTGCTTCTCTGTGTCCACAGCAGGGACAAAGCCAAGGCTGTGGCTGCAGCAGTGCCAGGATGGCCAAGACCCTTGGGCTTGCCTGCAGGAGACAGGAATCCACCCACCCACCCATTTCCTTGTCCATCGGTGTCACTCTGCTGCCTGCAGCCAAGGATATTCTTCCTTTCCAGAGGTGTGAACACAACTCATGGCACAAGGTTTGGGGCCTCCTGCTCTCCTGTCTTGATCCCAGTTTTTTTTCTTTTTTTTGGGCAGTTCACCCTTCTTCTCTCTCCCCTGCCCTCAGCAAACCTCAGGTTTCCAGGAGTCTTGTGGGTGGGGTAAAGGGAAGTAAAAACACCACCACTCCATCATGGACTGAGAACATGCTGACTAGAAATGTGTAAAGACCTTGAGCAGTATATGTGCAGGGAGACAGAGGAGTCATAAGGGCTCTTTCTTCTCCCCCTCCCACATCCCAGAGTCCTGTCCAAGACCATGGGCAATACAAACCTAGAAGATGAGGTACCATAGGCCATAGGGCTGCTGCCAAATTTATTGTTTGTTTTCTAACACCATCTACCAATCCAGTGGATCCCACGGTCATCTTCATGGGCCTTACATAGCAAAGTACTACCACAGATTCCCATGTGAGATGCTCCGCTTCCCTGTCCCCTTCCAAGGACTTTCTTCATGACTGGGGATGCTTGTTTACCAGGCAGCTCTCATTTATGCCATAATATACTTCCCAATACAAAGAAAGCCCTAGCACTGTCCAATCTCAGCCCACGTGCCTCCCCTTTACTGTTCCTGCTACCTGTAAAAGAGTTATGGCTGCATCCAACTTCTGAGCACCAGCAATGGAGCTGTGGGGTGGGCTGGGCTGTGCAAGCACTGTCACAACTACTGAAATTGTACCCACACTTCTGCCACAGCCTGACTGTTTATATCTTCAACATCTCAGCAAAATGGCTTGTCACTGGATCAGAATGTAATTTCTTTGCCATAAATCACCTCCCTGTGTCTGGTGCAGGAGCAGATGCCAGCCATAAATTCCACTCTCGGTGGAGCACAGCTCCTGGATGAGAGGTCGTGTTCCCAGGTGTGAATAAATAAAAAGTGCACAACCCACGGAAGCAGCTCCAACCAGCTGGATTGTGACTTGTCTTGGAGAGAACACAGGCTTAATAAGAGGGTTCACAGTGCCCCCTTCTCCAGCCTCATTTTCTTCAGCTCATTTAACCTCACTGTGTTCTATGAACAGTTGGCCACTTCCCTAATTGCTGACTGCCCTTCTTCTCCTTGGCAAGGTACAGAAAAATGTCCTTCCTGCCATCCCAGGCCTGCAGAGTTCAGCCCAGGGGACTGGTGCCAAATTGCCTACTTAGAATAAGAGCTTCAGTGTGGCCAGCCTTGCATTAGGTTGACTGAAGTCCTTGGCTGTTTGAGCATCCCTGTACTCCTACTGGGAAAGCTGGAGAGGTGTCACCAGGTGTGGGGCAGACCTCAACCTGACCTATTATGCACCTGAAGAAAGCACTCCTTCCCTGTTGAAGGAGAGTGAGGAAGGGATCCTGGTGCAGAACTGCCTCCACCTCAGCAGCTTTCACCTGCTGAAGGCTTTTTGGGCACCTAAATGGCTGCAGGGCTTCTGTTCCTGGTGCACTCACCACTGCTCTTGTTTTATCTTTGGGTGCCCAGCCATGCCCAGTGAACTGCCTGTGCACTGCTCCTCTTTCAGACTGACAGGCATCAAAGGGTACCTTCTGAGCAGAGCACTTCAGGACCCCATGAGGAACTGTGTTTTGCCTTCCCAAATTAATATGCAAAAGTAAGCAGGATGAATCAGCCACAGGGCACTGCAGTATTCCTGTATCCCTTTTACCAGCAGCTTGGATTTTATGCTTGCAGCATTGCTCTTTCCCTGTTCCTCGCCTCTCAACTGCTCCTCTCTCATCCACTTCCCACTCCTTTTCTTCCTAGGAGTAATTCTTGGTCTCTGCTCTGTATTCAACAAGTGTTTGAAATGAATGAAGGAGGTGATTAATTATTTAGGAACGTACAAGGGAATCTAACTAGGTGCAGTGGGAAGGAATTAAGCAAGTGAGACATAAAGGCTGAAGATCAGGAAAATATTTCCTTAAAGTGAAATGTAATAGAGGGCAAGCCTGCCTCTGGGGCAGCATGGGAAGTTTCTCTTCCCATGGGACTTCAGATTGCAAAGAGCAGAAAACGGTCTTTAAGAGGAATCCTTCTGGGACAAGGTTAGGCAGCCCAAAAAGACTGCATTTGTCTCTCCCTCCCAGGCACGATGGTGGGACACAGTGTGAGAGAAAGCACTGAAGGAGAACACAAAGAGATTTATTCATGCTGCAAACTTAAAATGCAGTGGGCAACTTCCCTTCAGCGAAAACAATTCCTTTTATGACCTGTTTGAAGAGATTTTTTTATGTCTCCTTATTACTCAAGTAATTAATTCTCAACAACAAATGTGAGAGGACACTGCATTAGCACAGCAGGTAAATTTGGGACAGAAAAGAAGGAGCACTAGCCCTTAAAATGAGATTTATTTGTGAAGACTACATCGAAGTCTCTAATGGCACTCTGAGCAAAATCAAGGTTTTCTGCTTTCATTTGCTGTGCTGTCTCCTTTCATTACAGAGTGTCCTAGCACAAACTGATCTGCCACGCTCCTGAATCCTTTTATCTCTCATTAACTCTACTTTTTTTTTTCTCATTGATCACTTCCTTCTCATGCAAAGACTTGATATGTTTAACCTTCATAATCTTCCTACTTTGCAGATGTGGGTTTGTAATTACAGGCTGTTTGAGAGTTCTGCCAGCAATAAATCAAGTTGCATTAATTGAACAAAAGCTTGTTCAAAAACTTCACTGAAGCGGTCATTTTTACCCTTTTTTTTTTTTTTTGAAAATTTTATAGCTCAGGAATAGCATGCAAACTTGTTGCGTGTGGGAAGTCTCAGCATTATTTTCATAGAATCACAGAATCATTAAGATGGGAGAAGACCTCTGAGATCATCCAGTCCATGTATTCGATGGAATACCACCATGCCCACTAATCCATATTGGGAAGGGCCACAACTACTCAGTTTGGAACACTTCCAGGGATGGTGTCTCCCCTCCTTCCCTAAGAAGCCCATTCCAATGTTTAACACACTCTTCCAGTGAAGAAATCTTTCCCAATATCCATCCTGGGCCCACTGTGGCTGCAGGTGAAGGGGTTACCTTCAGGCAGACTAGGCTGCATGTTGTGGGCAACCCAAGGCAATTGTGAGTGCCCAAATGTTGGCTTGGGTGAAGCCCATCATCAGAGGGCAGTTTTGTCACATGCATTTTAGTATTCCAAACATCCATTCTAGCCTGCCTGAGGGCTTAATTAGAAAGGCAGAGCACAAGTTCACCTCATTTGGCAAAGTCAACAGCCTGATCCAGCTGTGTGGGTCTCATGGGACCTGTGGATGGTGGTTTCTACACACATGGGTCTCATGAGTTCACAGTGACCAAGCCTGTGCTGACATTGGAACAACCATCAGACATTTGGCCAAGCAGAGGCAAGTGTATGGCAACACCTGGTGGTGGGGACTCGCAGATGTTGAAGCTTTTTGGATGCCTGGTGGTTGTGTCAGCTGATGGGAGTTACCTGCTAGCACTGAATCCCCAATTTATACTGTGTGCAGAACAGCACTGGCTCATAGTTAATACTTTGTGACTTGCTGGTAACACCAAAAGTGTTTATCTTTGTTGTCCCTCAATTATCACATTGAATTTTCTTCTCTTTTGTCTAACTTACTGCTGTTGAGGTAAGGACTGCCCAGTATGCCAAGCCCACATCGTGTCTGCAAAACTCCAGTGCTCCAAAGAGCTGAGAGGGGTTTCAGATTCCCACAACCATAGGCTGAGGAAGCAAGGAAAACAATTTTACGTCAATTTTACACTACAGGATCCTGATGCTTCAGAGCTGTTCACAGCAAAAGCCCCAAGGAGAGTGGGGAATTCAGAAGTAACACAAGGGGAAGAGTTCTTATCAGTTTTCCTTCGTCTCAGAGGATAATGGCCGTGCATCAATGCCAAATAATATTGTGCATGTTCTTTATTTTGGCACAATACCTCCTGCCTTGCTCTTTATCTGATCTGGATAAATCAGTTGTCTCATCTTCCAGATCCTCAGCTGGAATTTCTCAGCATACCAGCAAGCCAAACAAAGCTTATGCGTGTCCCAGTGGTTTCAGAATCTTCCCTCTCTTTTAATTAGTTCTTGTCGTAGTTAATGGCCACCAAGCCTTCTCTCTATTTTTCCCCTGTGGGTTACGAAAGTCCCATTTGGAAATGATTTTGGGAGACACCACATAGAAGCAGAGGGCTTTGCCACTCTGACCCTCAACGTTTTATTTATCCTCTTTGCTGAGTCTTCACTTTTAGGCTAAATGTTACAGCGAAGTGACAGTGGAGGATAACCAAGTCGAAGCTCTGGCATTTTTTGAGGAACAGTTTGAGACTGTCCGGACACATCACCAGGTTAACTTTACCAGCTGTTGGGTTTGGGTCTGCCATCTCTAATAAGCTCCTCTTTGGTCACTGCACTGTGCAGCACAAGCTGTTGGACACAGAGGGGCTTGTGGCCAAGCTGGCTTTGAACAAACAGATGTAATCTTCAGCAGCTCCTCATATGCCCCAGTGTCCCACAGATGTCTCAATGACATTTCCCTTCACAAAATATCGAGAAATAATAGCAGGAAAAACTGTGCATCCCTGAAAAGGTTTCTTGTTGGTGGCTGGTAAGTAAATTTCAGGAGAAATTATTTTGTGCCTTGGATTAAAGAGAAGCATTGGCAGGACCTGGGAAAGCAGAGATTTTTGTCCGTGTAACATTTCAGTGAGCAAAGTTGTGCCAGGAGAAAAAAGAAAGAGGTAGTTAGCAGTAAAAAGCAGCAGCTTTCAATTCTATTTAAAAAATAGAAAAAGGAGATTCTGTGAAAATATTCAAATGTCTTCTCAGAGTGAAAAACCTGAAGTGAGTCTTTCACACACATTTTTTTTTCACATTTCTAAATAAGCATATGATTTTTTTAATGTTTTTCTCCATAGGGTGTTGGTGTTGTTAAGTGATGCTGGTTCCTGAGCCTCTATTTTTAAGACCCAGCCATGATTGCTTTGCAGTAAAGATGTGCCAAGGCTTGCATTTGACTCTGTAGTGCTCAAAGACTTCAAGTTCTCATTATCACTATGGCAACTATTAATCATTCATTTGTTGTAACATGATAAATACATGCCCTCCACTAGAAAGCATGTTACAAATCACTGGAGTACCCTCAGAGCTGCTCTGGGTAGCACTAAGTCACCCAAAGGAAGGCACAAGTACAGCAGCGACTATGTCAAATGTTGAATCATAGCATGAGATTTAGGTCATCAGAAGAACAAAGTACCCAGTTTTGTGGATTCTGTGTGATTTCCCAAAATAGTAAATACTCGTGGTGTAAAACATTTACTCTAAAACGTAGACACTTCCAAGTGTGATAGTCACACATGTCTCTGCTGTGCATGCTGACCCACCACATCACCTCCAAGGAGCTGGATCCATCACACAGGGATAGAATTTCAGGTCTTGAAGAAAATACAGGCACATCTGCCAGGACCTCTGTTCTCCAAAGTGAGCCAATAAGATTTTTCTTGGGCACAGAGCTACACTGACATGGCTACACCATGTAATCTTGGAGCTACCATAAAGATGTCTGCGTTGTTCTATACAGTATAAATGCACCTGCTGTAGTTACAAGGCATCCTCATCTCCCTCCTTTTCTAGCCCCAGCTGGCTCTTTCCAGCCACCAGTACCAACTCCAAGAAAAGCTTGAGGACAACATCTGCAAAGATATTTTTGCAGCCACATTAGCACCAAGCAAACCTCAACAGTAGCTCTCTTGGCCAGAGCAAAGCCCCTCCTTTCCCTTCGCCTCCCCAGCAGCAGTAGAGACAGGCTGCCCTAAACCCAAACTGCCTGAGGGCAGCATCCTGCAGAGCAGGTAGGTCAGTGTAAACACTGGTCAGCAGCTCGGTTTAGGTTCACTATGGGATGCCTTATAGCCCTCAAACATTAACAGGGCGAGGTGAGGAACGCCCCCCCCATCCCTATTTCACAAGCTGTTCTTATTCTCTCTTTACAGTGTGGTGCTGAGTGTGAGTTCAGAGACCCAGACCAAGGGATGAAAGTGAAAACCTCGTAGGAATGTGTTGGAGAACTGGTCTGGTCCCATTTCCAGACCCTACACTGAGTTACCATGGCATCTGTGCCCAAAAGCCAAGTGACTTTTGCCCCTGCAGCCAACTAATGTGCTCACAGCAGTCGTAACCATAACAGACCAAGAAGTGTCACAGCAGCTGGAGACTCCCAGCATCCTGACAGGACACAATAAAGAGTAAAAGCCTCCACCCAGCATCACTTAGTCTCTGGACTCTTTTGAGACAAATAGGGTTTTTTTTTCCTGGATCAATATGAATTTTATCCAGTGAGAACAGACCTAAGGCCAACATTTATAGAGGTCACTGGCACTGACAGCTGGCACCAGCTTCAAAAGGCTCTGCAGTATCAATATTGATGGTATCTCAGAGCATCTCTGCTCCATAAGCAGGTCAAGGGAATTGATTACGCACTTCTATGTGGGACTTGTGAGATCACATGGAGGGTCCTGGAGCCAGTTTGGGGCCACCAAGGGATTTGTCAGCCAACAGGAGTGAGTCCAGTTTGGTTACAGACCAAAATGCTGAGGGAGCCAGAGCACATGATGTATGTTGTTATACTGAGACAGTCAATTTGTTCATCCTGGAGAGGAGACAGCTTCAGGGGAAGAGGAGGAGGGGGGGATCTTATGGCTGTCTTCAATAACCTAAAGAACATGGAGCCAGAGGTTTTCTCAGGAACACACAACAAAAGGACAGTAAGTTCCGTGGACAGGACAAGCATGAGAATTTGCAGAAAGGGCAATTTCAATCAGACAAAAGGAAGGAAAAGTTTACCATGGCAGGAATAAAACACATTGGAATAGAGATCATGAGAGGAGGTGAGATCCCCATCCTTGGAGACATTCAAAATTCAACTAGGCATGGCCCTGGAACAACCTGATCTAACAGGGAAGTTGGCCCAGCCTTGAGCAGCGGGTTGAACTAGGACCTCACAAGGTCCTTTGCAGTCAGAATTGCACTGTGGTGCTGTGATCTTTAATTTAGGTGATTCCTACCTTGCTAATCCCCAGCAGCACGTCACTGCAGAATACATGCTCCTTAATCCACCACTCTTTGATCTTTAGGACTGGAGTCAGGGAGGGGATCACCAGATGAATCCAGCTCTGGAGAGATCTTGTCTCCAGAGATTTATGACAGCTCACTACATTCCTCTCTCAGCCTACATGGCATTTTATTTTCTTTTATCCTGCCACCCCTCCCAAATCCCTGTGCCCAGTGTAGGAATTCTCCTCTGTGTTGTACAGAATCTGAAATAAAGAATTCAAAGGTGTCTTAGTGCCACCAGGAAGGGCTTTAGAATTAGCTTGTTGAGGTACATCTTATATTCAGATTAATCAGGGAAATAATCACACACAATGTTCATAAATAGATGGATCCTGTGTTCCTAACAGAGGCTAAACTTGCCAAAAAAAAAGTAGATCAAAGGATGGTTTGCATCTGAGAACAGCAGGCTTAGCGGGTGGAGAAGGAAAATCTTCTCATGGCATTTCTATTCAGCTCCAGCCTCGGCATAAGGTGATCACATAATGTATTTAGAAATGAAAAACTCCCGTTCTTCTGAAGGGAACTTTATCACAAGGATTATCCACAAAGGCTACACAGGAAGATGCCACAGCAAGGAATAATGTGGCAGACTGGATAGCAGTAAAGGGGCTCCGCAGTGCCCGGCACAGCCGAGATCCTGGGATAAGGGCCCCTTTGTTCCATAAATGTTTTGCCACAACGCTCACTGCTGAACTACCAGAGCACTTTCAAGTCATGCACTAGGCAATATGACTAACATCTGTCATGTCTTTGCTTTCATCTTGTCCCCAGGGGCAGGGGCTTGTGCAGTCGTGGGGAGGGGAAGTTAATGACATCCCATCCCATACACGCATTTGTACGCACACATGTGCACCCACGCGCACACACACGTACGTGCTGAGGAAATCATCCCTTATTTTGCTTTTTGTCACTAAGGGGCAGAGTTAGAAGATGCACTTTCCACGACAGTAGTGGTGGAGATTCGCCACACATTTAAAAGCAGAGATGCAATTCTTTGAAGTTCTGAAATCCAAAGGTAGCACATTCAAAATTGCATCCTACAAGAAAAAGACAAACATCACCTTAAAAAACATAATCATCCCTCCTCCATAAGTTCCAGCTCAGAATACCCTTCTCTCTTCTCAAAACAAAAAAACAAACAATTTTTGGCTGCAAAAAGCAAAGTAAGACGTGGCAAGGCAAGAGATGTAATGGTGTTCTGTTCCAAAGCAAACACTCAATTCTTTTATTACAGTGAAAAACAATAATAGGATACAGAGTGTACATGATGTAAACACCTTTAATGCAATTCTAATTTTATTGTTGCTTCAAGATCACAGATTGTTATGGCAACTAAAGGGGGAAGGGGGGGAACCTGATCGCAGCATTAATTTGATATCAGATTCATTTGTTCCACATTTGTGCTTCAATGCATGCATAATAAACAATCCCAGTAAAAGAAAAATAATAATATTGTAGCTATAATAATGGCATAATGTAGTATCCACTTAACCCTCAAGTCTGGTTAAAAAACAAAAAAACATTAAAAAATCCCTTATGAGTCTATTACAGTTCCAGCTGCAAACCAAGGCACATTATAATCAATAACACTTGCGGAGCAGGAAGGCAAATTTTCAGACATACAGCCTATTAAAGCCCTGAAAACTGCCAAACTGACAATTACAGCAGTGGCCCAATGTCCCAGCTATAGACTCTGGGCAGGAGACTCAGAGGTGGCAGCAGATCCCACCCCACTCCCTCAGCTGGGATGTGGGCATGGCAGCACAAACCTGGGCATGGGTTCTGCAATGCTGATGTGCCTCCTCCCAGGGAAGGACTAGGTGGCTTCTGGATGCAGTTCTGCAGGGATGGGGAGGAAGCATCTCTTGTGCTTTGTGAACCTGAGCCATAGTGGTTGAGCTGGGATTTGGTTTCTAAGCTCAAACTGAGTGTGAGAAAACTCACTGCAGATGGGCAGGTCCCCAGCATGGTTAGAGCACCTACCAGGGATGTCATGGACCAACTCAAACCCCTGCACCGACCAGTAAGGCGAGGAACCTGAGCACGTGGTTGCTCCACCAGGGCTTTGAGTGACCTGCTCCAGTGGAAGGTGTCCCTGCCCATGGCAGGTGGTTGGAACTGGGTGACCTTTGAAGTCCCTTCCAACCTAAACCATGCTACGATTCTATGATCCTTCCTGGGAATAAAAACTAACTGCAAAACCCAAAGATTTTCCACTTCCCAGAATACCCATTCTGCCCAGAAGATCAATAAGTGTAAAGTGGAAAAAGATTGAAGCTACTTAAATGAGGATTCTTAAGGGAACCATATCCATCTCTGATAAAGGGGAAAAAAATAGGTTGCATCAGAGAAATGGAAGTTACAAGCTATTGCCCTCCAAGGAATGCAATGTCTGCAGCTTACCCAAACATAATTCTGGAGGCTTTGGGGCATGAAGTGTGGTTTCACTTTGAAAAGGACCCATTACTAATAGTGTCATGGGTTTCTGGGATTACTGTGTCTCAGAGGTTTATTGTATGTTCATTTGCTCTGTTTACTAGCAAAACGTTTCTCCTCCAGATTCGCATCTTCCAGGGCTGTAAAGGCAGCTTAGGATCTGAAAGTCAAGATGAGCTCTTCCAGGCTCATCCATCAAGAGTAATAAAGTGTCTCCTGGAGGTTACACATGGGTAAGCAAGAACACCTGCTGACAGCAGTGGGATTACACCGTGTGTCCTACAATTAGAAATTAATGATCAATTCTTTCAGATAATGCAGAAGATGGAAAAGGCTCCAGCTCCTGAGTTGTGCTCGTACACCAGGGCTGAGGGCAGTAAAAACAGCATGTTCTTGCCCTGCCAGAAAACACAACTCCCAAGACACACAAAGCATCCAGGCTTGCAGAGGGGGGAGCGTGCCTTTTCTATGTCCCCTGTTTTCAAAGGAGACATAGATTTTACTTATACTTCTTCCCTTGGAGAGGTGAAAGTAGTAAGGCAGGATGTGGCCTGAGGGTCAGAAATATGAACACTCTGTTAATGCAGAGTGAATTAAAACATGAAAAATGGCTTCACACAATTGGCTAATAAATGGCAAAATGAGAAATTAGTTTGTTCTGTTCCCAGACAGGAGCCTCATTCAAATGTGAGCCTGCAGTGCAGCTTTCAGAAGCATCACCCTGTGCCTGGGAGCCAGGTAAAACCGTGTTTTAGTCCAGCTGTTCAAAATCTGTCTGTATTATTCTTTCAATGACAAAAAAGCAACAGGTCTCTTTACAAAGGACTCCCAGAGTCAGCAGTATTTGCATTTACAAATCATAAATGACCAAACCCAGTTCAGCAGAAGCAGTGTCACTGGCCTCTAGTTCAGTGTGATTTAGTTATTCCCAGCACCAATGCTTCATCTTTTTTTACGTTTATTTCTGTCTATCCATATAAGACAAAGGAAACCAATGTCCTAAACTAACCACCTGTTGTGTTTGCCCTCGTTGGCACTTGGTGCACAAGATGCAGTAGAAAATTCTTAAGTAGCCAGAGCCCCAGACAGATCATTTTATCTCCTGTCCTGACCTGTCACCAGTCACAGGGACAAAGAATTTCAATAGTTTGGGTGACCAGGGCAGACTGACCTGCAACCTTTGAAAAAGCTTTAGCCTTTACAGGGCAGCTCCACCAAGCTGATGGCACAAAACCTGTGCTCAGGCTCCCACCCACCACAAACATGATCTCTCAAGTTCTTCTGACCTGCCAGTGTCATCTTTAATAACTGACATCTCATGTGGAGTTGTAGGAATTCATTTGCATGGTTGAACCAGCTGTGATGGGAAGTTGAAACCTGACAAACTCTCAAGCAGGAAACAGGGTGGAAACAATAGGATTCCTACAGAGGAGACCAAATTAGATAAGACAATGATCCTTTTGAGGATTGCAGGCCAGGAGTTGCCTTTATTTTTCATAAATAAACATGAAATCAGTGTTTTGCTTATCCAGGTACTTGGATATTTTATTTTTTTTCCACACAGACCATCATCCAAAGCTATCAAGGACAGGTTATTTGTGGAGAAATTGAAATATTTGTCCTTCATAGTTCATTTCTCATTTGACATTCTTTATTCCTGATTGTTCTGCTTTAAAAGATAGAAGCATCCAGCCATGGAGAAGCAATAATCCCCAGCCACAGAGGAAGCTGATGACACAGCACAAATGGTGCACTTCGTGCTTGGTGCCTGGCACTCAGCAACACCACAGGAGCTGTAGCCAAGGGGGGTGGGGGGGGGTGCATAAACCCGTTTAGCAGATATTTCAGAATAATAAGCATCTTTAAAGGAGGTTCAGCCCATAAGAAGTGGGCACGCAATTTAGAACAAACAAACAAACAAACACAAGCAGACAGAAACACTTAAAAACTCAAACATTGCCCAACTTCTCCCATTGGGGTTTTGCAAATACTGGCACTGGGTCATGAATTTTGGCCCCAGGGTCTTGAAAGGAGGCATGGAGCCTCTGGATATCATCCTGAGTTTTCTTCTGGAAAAAGACCCCTCAGCTCAGGAGTTCCAGTGCTGCCCACAGCCTCCTGACTTCTTAGGGACAATCCAAAAATTACTCCTGCAATAAAAAAGTCAATGTCCTGGTCAAGTAGATAAGTAACAGGCACGACATGTCCCTCTCCCAGGGGCATTGCAGCACAAAGGATCCCTTTATGTGTTATAAATGGTATAGTTTCTATACTCCTCTTTCCCATTCTCCTACTGCTGATCTTTTTTCCTTTCCTTCTGTTGCTTCCCAGAACTACAAAGCAAATCCTGAAGGAGAAGTAATCCCAGGTAAGGATTCTTAGGCAATTTAGGCAAGCTCAGATTTCTCCCCCTCCACTCCTGCCTCTGACCTTCCTCCCCCCAGCTCTTCTTTTCAATATGGAAGTGAAACTTCTAAAAAGCCTTTTCCAGCTAGAAAAGAGAGCAAATCAGGAGGGATTTTCCAACTCCCCTCACCACGGTGTTGTGCAGTATTGCTGCCTAGAGCTGAAATTGTGAATTCAGATGTGAGTCTGGATTTGGGTTTGGTCATTTTTGAACAGAATGCCACGTCTGATGTCTTCTTGATGGTACACCTTGGCTGACATTGGCTTAAGATAAGAGAGAGCAATCAAGTAAATACAGTCAGCTGTAGAAGCTGAATCTGCCCTTCTTTTCCACCCATAAGATCCTGGTTACAAGCAGGATAAAATAATTACAACTTGCCTGAAGTTGTAATTCTGAAGTTGATGAAAAAAAAGATCTTGAGTTTTTCTTGTTTAAGTTTGTAATGTTTAAAGCATTTTGGTCTTTCAAGTGCTTTTCTGCCTATGATCTCTCAGCAACTTACAGTGATTAATGGAAGCTCCAGCACACTCTCATATGACAGAGGAGACACAAGATTACAGCAGTTTCTTCTTCAAGAAATGAAAATTGCACTCTCTAAGCCACTAGAATAAAGTAACTGGTGATGAACGTTGACTTTAATGCCTACTGGGGATCTCTCACTTCGGCACTAAAATTCAGCCTCTTGTCGGATGAGAACACATCTGCCATCCAGCCATCTGCAGCCACGGCGAAAAGCAGTTCAGAGGCAGCTGCTTTGGGGTCACAATGCAACAAAAATGGGAGTTGAAACTCAACAAAGGCAATTTCCCTAACCATAAAATTATTTTTATGTGAAATCTAGAAAAGACCAAACTGGATAGGTAGAAATTTTAAAAGGACTGACCTCTGTCGGTTAGGAACAGTTCAAAGAAAAGTGTTTTCACTGAGTTCAAGTTAAATATTTAAGGAGGTTATTTATTGAGAAATGTTGTAGTTTGGTTTTAGATTCAATCCATTCCTGAAAACACTGTTGGACTTGCAGTGTTTTCAGTGCAGTCAAAACACTGCTTGTAACACCAACAGCACAGAGAGGAGCCCCAAGACACTCTGCAGATGGATGGGGAGAGATATCCCACGTCCTAAAGAACGTGGGGCCCAAAGAGATGAGTCAGGCAAAGAGTGGAAAGAGATAGCAAAGGTTAACAGTTAACCCAGGCTTTCCAAATCCCTCTTTTATGGAATCCTACCTTCTGATTTTGTGATTGTAATTGGCTCAGGCTTAGAATGAAAATAAATTATAAAATCACAGAATGCTTTGTGTTGGAAGGAGCCTTAAAGACCATCTAGTTCCAACTCCCTGCCACGGTCAGGGATACCTTCCACTAGACCAGGTTCTCAAAGCCTCATCCAGCCTGGCTTTGAACACTTCAGGGATGAACAAATGATTTGTATTTAATGTGTTTGGCATTCATTATTTCACCCAAAAGGTAGTTCAGGTGAGTTTCCTGGCAAATACAACCTATTTTCTCTCGAGAAATAAAAGCCGTTATGCCAACCTCTCATCTGGCACACTTGTTTCTCCCTCAGTCTTGCAGACACAGCCAGTTCCACTGAGTGCCTGGCTCTGTGGGCTGCCCTGGTACCATGCCATTCATGCCCTGTAAAAGACAAAGCTCCATGGCCATGGTTAATCAGACACAGGTTAAAGACATCCCAGGCAGCTTCCAGCCAGCACAGCAGAGCTCCTGCTGCCTGGAAGCAGCTGGGCAAAAACACCTTTAGTGACCCAGGCAATACCCAGCCACCCCATGGACTCACTGCCCAGGGCAGAGACCTCTTATCTGTGAAAACTGTGCATGGCAGGATCAGTTTAAATATCCTAAATTCTCTCTGGAAATATCTACATGTCACAGCCTGAGCAAGCCCTTTGGGCAGAATTTCTGGGATCTCTGATCATCCTGCTCTGGACTCACAGGGAGGTGAGCCAATCCTGAGCCTCTGCGTGTTGCACAAGGGAACCTTCTAGAGAAACAGCACATCACTCTTCAGTGATGAAAACACCTTCTCCTGCCCTTCCTCTGGCTCTTAATAGATTACCTGCAAAATTACCTGCTCTGCACAACCAACAAGCAGTATTTGTTTGCCAGGATGTGTCCTTCTCTGTGAACACAAGACCCTGAGCTGCTGGTGGTGGCTCTGGTTCACCCAGGGTGGCTCCATCACTGGGAAGGGATGCTCTGCAACATCCAAGCTCTCTGCCACATCACCCAGCCCTGGAGTTGTCTTCTGTAGGGTGCATGTGTGGGAGACATGCTGGGAAGCATGGATTTTTATTCTCTGATGAAGTCTTACACACAAAATTGCTGCAAAAGGGAACAAGTCAGAAGTGAAAGAGGCTCCTCAACACAAGTAGAAAATAACATTCCCATCTCCCTCTCCAGCTGAGCCCAAGAAGGTGTGGAGCTGTGCTGGAACACCCAGTCTGGCATGGGAATCAGCCCACAGTGGTGTCAGAGCCATGGGGTGGGACACAGCTGCCTCCTGCCCGAGGCACAGGGTGCTGTATTCCCTGCGAGCCCAAGGTGGTGGGTTCATGGCTGGACAAAAACCCAAGTGACTGCTAGAAGAGGTTTTCCACCACTTGCAGCAGACTTCCCTCATTGTGAAGTTGCCCGTTTATCCTGGAAGAGAGGTGGGATCAGCCTCCAGCTCAGCAAGACTGGGAGAGGAGGGAAGAGGTATGCTTAGTCAGTCTAATTATGGATTTAATTGTCTAAGGCTTTTATATCGAATTGGCTTTCAGGTGCAAAGACTGGCCCTTAGAGATCTCAGTGGAGATGCCATCCTGACTGATAGAGGCCAGAAGGTGTTGGTTTTTCCTTGTAGCTGTATCAAAGTGGAGAGTCAGGATGAATGCTTGGGATGGGTTTCAGCACAAACCAACATGTCCCTGGCCCAACCAGCCTCCTGAGCCTGTG
Organism: Campylorhamphus procurvoides; assembly: GCA_013396655.1. Classification (NCBI taxonomy): domain Eukaryota; kingdom Metazoa; phylum Chordata; class Aves; order Passeriformes; family Dendrocolaptidae; genus Campylorhamphus; species Campylorhamphus procurvoides. The sequence continues at coordinate 1,708,871 of WBMV01009266.1, forward strand.
GAGACCCGGAGTGGTCTTCAGTGCCTGCCCACCCATCCTCAGCCATAGGGGAGGTAAGGATGGGGCATGACTAGTTCGTAAAGACATTGAACATGGTTCTCTGGTGAAAGCCAAGTCAGGATTTGGCAATTCAGGGCTAACCAGGGCCTGTGAAACACCTCAGGAGAAAAGCAGAGGAGGTGGGGACTGAAAAAAATTAATGTGATGACAAGAAGCTGGAGGGTGGGAACCGAAGGAGAAGGTGATCTAAAGAACAGACAACCAAGCAGTCAGTCTAATGACAAGGATCCACTAGGTGAAATAAATGCAGGGGCAACTGAGCATGCAGGTGGCAGGGAAGTGGTATGAGACAGGAGCTGACAGGTAGGACAGGCAGTCAGGGTCCAATCGGTCAGAGGGAGGCAACTCCAGAGCACCAGCCTGTCATTCCCCTGGTATTTATTCCACTCCATTTCCTCTTTGATTAAATAATTGCCTTTTCATTCAAAGGCCACTTTTACCTTTGCTACTGGCAGCCTCATCATTTATTACCTAACCCATCCCTCCCTAAAGTCATGCTCCCCATCACTAGGCTGTCTCAGCCTCTCCTGTCCATCCTGCATTCCAATAGTCATGTCCCATCTCCAAGCCAACCCTGGGCCCCTGTAACTCAACACACTCCCGTGCTTTTCACTGCCAGGTAACCGGGACATCGCTCACCACACCACCAGCAGGGTGTCGATGCAAATGTGCCCCTGAATAAAGCACACATTCCTCCAGCTCCCACACATCCAGGGAACACCAGGCTCTGGGGAAAAGCAAGTGCCTGTGAAGACAGCTTATTTTATCTGAATGTGAGTTAGTTTGGAGTAACCACACCATTTTCATTGGATGCAGAAATAGGGAGAACCGAAGCACAGAGGGAAGAGCTGATCTTCTGTGCCCTCCAAGAAGCAGAAGAAAAGGCTAAAGGCAGCTCCTGCCCATGTAGCCCAAGACAGGCCTGTCACGATCTCCAGAAAGTTGCCAGGGGCTCCTTGACCTCTTCCTGGTCACCATCAACCCAAACCAGCTCAGTGCGAGCGATGTGCACACGGGACATGCATGACCCTCCCAGCTCATCTTGGATCTGAGGGGATGCGGGTACAGCACCAGAGCTTCCTTATCCCCAGCCATTACAACAACAAAAGGGGAACTGCTAGCAAAAAAAAAGAAAAAAAATAAAAATTACCTGTGGTATTTAGGATAGTGTATTGCCTGACAGACGAAAAATGTCACAACCAACTCCCTCTAAGTCTGTGACAGAAGATCTGGAAACTGCTCGAGGTCACAGCCAACCTTTGCTGAACTCACACTGGCCCCACAGAAAGTACCCCCCTCTGGCCCCAAATTGCTGCCTGCACACCCTCCCACCTCTCCCACCAGGAGATCATGGGCTTGGGGAGGAGAAGCAGCAGAACAGCTCGTGCCCTGAAAAGAGCAGCAACTGTAAAACAAGAAATTGCAGCTTTGAGCAGAATCCAGTAAAGAGTTTGGAATCGGAAGAGAAGGTGTGGCAATGGGAAAGAAGAAAAAGAGCCTCCCCCAAAGCTCACAAATGTTTAATGTTTCCTTCTCTGAGATTTCCTAATTTTCTGCTGTCATACAAAATTTTAAGATGTCAAATAGAAGCAATACCATCAAGAATGCTAAAAAAGCTTCCATGTGATCTCAAACTACTTCTGAGCAGGGACTGAGCTGATCTAATTAGAAGAGCTTGTTTGTTCTTGCTCAGGACAGTCCTAGAAAGAACATAATTTAGGATTGTTGTTTGGTTTGGCCCCACCACTGAAAACTGAGAATCTTTTTCAGTGTGATTCACCACTGTATTATAAGATTTTTTTGGAAAACAAAAAGGAAAAGATATGCAAACTTTTCCTTCTGTCACAGCTGGCGCTTCAGGAGAGTAACCAAGGCAAAAGAAGGACAAAGAAAGAAAACTTGAAACAAACTGAATTTAAAAAAATTGTCAGAATCACTGCTGGGGTTGGTTTTTATGGAACTTGTCACAGTTCCTTTTCCAAAATGTGTTCTTGAAAATTCTCTAAAATCAGGTTTTCAATCACTCAGCACCTGGAAACTGCAGTATTTTTTAATCTGGAGAGGTAAAAAACTTAGTCTTCTTCCTTTGCCTCAGTGAAATTTTGCTAGAAAGGAACACAGAAAAAAGTGAGCATGTTGAAAATGTGACTTTTTGTTTTTTAATTGTTGGGGAGAGGTGTTGAAAGGGAAGTTTAAAAAATAAACTTACCACCTGTCTTTTCAGCTTGTGGGTGTCAAGCTTACAAAAAATATTAACAGCAATGTCAAAATCGTAGCCAAATTTAGAGCAAACATCACTTTTCATATGAACCAACCACATTATTATGCAACTTTTAAACATGACAGATGATAGTTATTGAAAGTAAATTATAATGAGTGTTCAGATGGAAGTGTTAGGAAATGCACAGGCAAGCACACAACTTCAGCTTGCAAGCTGTATGTGTTAAATAGAGGCTATAAAATACATATTTTAAGTGAAATGAGAGTGAAATGTTCCCTAGATGAGTTAAGACCTGTAAGTTGAATTAGGCATTCACACGCTGAGTTCCTAAATAGATGTCAAATTTCATGTGCATGTGTATGCACATATTATAGATAATTATAAAAAAGTAACATTTAATTTCATTAAACATTTCATTAAATTACATAAAATAAATAGATCTCTGTGTGTACATAAATTCATATACACTTACCTGTGGATTTATTTTTCTAACATATTCCTGTGTGAATGCACACACACACACATATCCACATATGCTGGTGGAGGTTTACATCTTGTGCACATGAGTGATCATGTTCTGACATAATGCATTTGCAAAACACAGTGGCAAAGACCTAAAAAAGCCAACTCTGCTACAAGGACAAATTAGCATATTGTGAGAGCCCTGCAGAGGATATCAAGCATCCAGACATTTCAGCCTACAATGTCCTGCAACAAAGAGCTCGCTCCAGTTGCCTGCAGTCATGTTTTTTTTAAAAGATGAGAAACTAATTAGCAGCATTATCAGCATAACTTTATCAAAAATTCTTTATTTTTCCCAGGCTAGAGAATGAAGCGTGCAGGGAAAACGTTGACTTTAACAACGTAATAAGAGGGCCTCAGTGGGTTCTCAGAATAATAATAATATCAATAACAAAAGCAACGGTAATAGATAAGTTTCCCTTTTCCCACAGTGGCTGGTGACAAATCTCAGGTAAACGGTATCAGCCCCTCTTCCTTTGAAAGAGAAAGATTTTACTTTAACCCCATCCCAGTTTACTGCAAATATGTGGAGCCTTCCTTGGGGTGGGGTATGGAGGGATGTGAGGGCAGAGAGGACCAGTCGTGGCACAGAAGAGGTGAGAAGAGGTTCCTGGAGCAAACTGCCCTCAGGCTTGCATGTTGGGAAGAGCAAGCTGGCTGAAAGCTGGGGAATGAACCTACACCCACAGGCACAGAGGAGATGGCCCAGGGCAACCTGAAAATCAAACCATCAGTGTAGGTACACCTTCTGGCTGGGAAAAAGAAAAAAAAGAGGGGAAAAAAGGTGGCTTCTTCTCTGTCTTGATTTTGGCTGGGCTAGAGTGAATTTTCTTCCTAGTTGCACTGTCACACGTAGGATGAGAATAATGCTGGTAACACACTGTTGTTCTGGTTGTTGCTAAGTAGTGTTTAAGTCAGAGTTTTCAGTTTCCCAGGCTCTGCCAGTGAGGTGGTGCCTGGCCAGGACAGCTAACCCAAACTGGCCAGAGGGATATTCCACCCCACAGGACATCACACTCAATATATAAACTGGGGAAAACTGGCTGGGGGACGGGCTGGACATTGGTGAGCAATGGTATTTTCCATCACTTTTCCTTCTTGTGTTTTATTCCTCCCTCGCCTTTTCATTACTATTATTATCATTATTGCAATTAATATTATTATTTTATTTCATTTCAAATATTAAACTATACTTGCCCCAATCCATGAGTTTTACTTTTTTCCCCAAATTTCCTCCCCACTGGGGCAGGGAGTGGGAGTGAACGAGCAACTGGAAGGTAGTCAGCTGCCAGCTGGGGTTAAACCACGGCATCCTCACTTTGCACTGTGATGAAGAGGAAGAAACTCCATGGTCCATCCAGCCCTTCTCTCTCAACCACAGTCATTAGAAGCTTCTAAAGGGACAGTAAGAGTTGCTTTGTGTAAACCTTCACAGCCAGCCAGAGATTTTTGGAACATTCAGGCCAGAGAAGTGCAAGCAGTGTTAACATGCTCAGAAGGGCAGTTTGCTTTATGTAACTTGTGTTTGGTGCTTGGTGTTGTCACAGTTCTAGCAAGGAACTCACAGATAGTGGTGCCTCTCCTCATAGCCGGCACTCCTGGAATTGTACACGTTTTGTTTATCACTGAAAGCTTGAAAATTTCTGTACAAGACAGAAATGCACCTCTACCTAGAAAGAAGGCAAAAGCAGGTTAAGTCTTCTTTTTAACCTTCATTTTCAAGCCGCTGGTGAGAGTCACAGGAATGAAAAATTACGCTGGACCTGGGCCACCGAGCCCCGAATGATGGAGTATTTTCTATGTGGGTTTTAAGGTTTTACACGAGAAACCCACCCCCAAAGTGTGCATAGCATGAGCTCCAGAAGTCAATGTACTCTCTGCTGAAGGGCCAAATTATCCCTGCTGGGATGTGGTCCCAGGCAGTGTAGTTGATTGAACCCGAGGCTCCAACAACTGGACTTGGGAAATGTCACAGAAGCCTGAAGAATAGTAAAAACATGGAAATATCTCCTGAGGGAATGTGTGTCACTCACTGCTCCTGTCAAGGAAATTGCAGAAAAATCTCAGCTGACAAATATACACACCCCAGGAACAGCACTACCATGGATGACAAACCCATCACACCAGGAAACAGTGATTGCTGCACCCCTTCCAACAGCAGCCTCACCGCTCCAGGCAAAGCAATCCACAGGAGACAAACAACCCCCAGCCTGTGCAAACTGCCATGCTTCCTGCAAAAACACCCTGCCTCAAATCCCCAAGGCTGAAATAGCCCTCAGCCCACACAGGAAAGGGAACACCCTGCTCCTGTCCTTGTCCTCCCACCCAGTCACCACCAGGAGAGAGGAAGTGCAGAGAGGAACCAAAGAACTAAAAGGACAACTCATCCTCTGGTACCCACCTGCTTTGTACTGAGGATGTTCATTCTGCCCATCCACAAGGATGGGAGAACAGCCACAGGATGAAGACAAACATCAGCTGGGATGGCCAGTGGCCAACAAGCTGACAGGCATCACAGGTGGAAGTAGCTCATGGTGCCTACCAAACCAGCTCAGCAACATCTGGAGCTGCCCAGAGACTGTGGCCAAAGCTGGGACAAACCTACAGACTTGCTGATTTGGGCTATGACTTCTGGTGGGATCAAAGGATGCCTGTGTTGTGAAGAACAGGCCCTGATCAACTATGCAAGTGGTTCAATGGCCAGAAGTGGCCATTTTTACATGTGCAGTGTAGAGCCTGAGGGATTTACACTTCACTCTCATCCCTTTGCTCCCCACAGAGCAATGAAGGACCCACCAGCAGGTCTCAAGGGTTCAAACACACCCAGCCACAGACCCTTCCCAGTGGGTGTTTGCCAGCAGGGTTATGAAGCACTTGTACAAACCCAGAGATGCTGTTGTTCTCCCTGCTGAGTCCAGGCACATATTCCATGTATTGTGGTCACTTGTGGATGATGCTTCAGAAAACATCCATGAAAGAGCAGAGACACCGAGAGGTGCAATGTTGCTGAGCTCACAGGAGCAGTGGCAAGGGCTCTGCTGAAACATCACCCAAAATCTTCATCACTCTCAGGAAGGCTGGACCAGTCAGAAAGAAGGAAGACACATTGTTTTTAAAATATAGACAAATTTTCAGAGGCCGTGTTGGGAAAGCCAGAAAGCCCAAAGAAGGGAGAGTGGCCTTCTGGCATGTGAAAAGCATGCTGCAAAAAGGTAAGGGGCAGTCTGTTTTCCATGTCCAGCGCAAAAATTAATAGGATTAAGGGAAATTCAGTTTAGATATGAGGAAAAATTTTCCAGCAGTTGGGATAGTAGAGAACTGGAATTAGCTTTTCTGATATTGAGAGATTTATGCTCCCACACTTTTTGAGATTTCAAATAATATAGTCTATGATAGGTAACTATTTACAGTGTCATGTATTTGCATGGGTTTATGTTTTCTAACAGTGACCTACCAGCAAGCTGCCTGGTAAGTCTTTAAGCTGTGAGATACTGATATTTATTTATCAAAGTATTATGCAAAAGAACGACGCCTAAGTCTGGAGAAAACTTTTTGCACGTCCCAAGTGGACGAAATTGTGCAAAATTCAGCAAAAAAATTGCAAGTGCTTCTGCATACCCTGTTCCAGCCCAGAGTTACAGTGGCCTTGAGAATGTGGGATCTTTCAGCAACCTGCTCACCTACCCTGATGTAGCTCTTCACCTTGATAAATCTCTTTTCTCTTATACACAGACACAGGCCACACATATGCATAAAGTCAAGTCCAGCAAGTGGAAACAAAGAATATTATTTGAGATGGGCCTAATAGATTGGATTATAGATAAATAAATAAATAAATAAATAAAACCGGTGACAAACAGCCTTTGAGCACCTGTGTGCCAACTTTAATCCCCCCGTTAATTAAAAACGGCTGAATCATAACCCCCTCTCAGAAATGAGGTTGATGGTGGAAATGCCAACCGAGCAGACCCTCCAGTGCAGCAGCCCTGCTGCCACCTCCAGAACACGAGAGTGGAGCCACAAAACACATTGGCACCTGCTGGACCATTCGCTCGGTGCCGTCGCTCCCCGTTAATTGCTGTGTGGAAAGCAGTCCCAGCCCAGCCCCTTTATCTGTGTGCTCCAGCAGTGCTGCTCCCACCACGCTGGCTGCGGGGGCACGGCTGGCCGGGGTGCCAGGATGCAGTGCCAAGCTCGGGGAGCTCGCCCAGGCCATCCATCCATCCATCCCAGAAAGCGGCAGCTGGATTGCCCCGCTTGGCTCCCGGGCTGGCGCTTGGCTCGCTCTGCCCTTCTTGGCTGGAGAGGGGCTGTGCAACAGCTTGGAGCCTCACTGGGCAGGATGCTCAGCCCGGCTGGCTCAGCAGCCTCTCCCAGATTTCCAGGAGATCGGCGCTCCCAAAGTCCTCTCTTTATCTGAGAGGTTTTCTCCGCTGCACACCAGCAGCACAACGCTGAAAGCCTCACCTGCTTTGAAAGCCAGACTGCTTTTCCATGCATTGCATCCTCTCGTGTCCATCTCCCCTGTTTTCTTCTTGCTTAATTTAAGAGCTTTATGCAGCAAGGCTGCTCTTAATTATGAGTTTCTATGATGCCTTTTAGGATGCGACAGCACCCTGATATCAGCTATTAAAACCCGCCAGGCTAAGGGAAACTGCAGCCTGTAAAATGGCTTCTGCCTTTGTAGACAGATTCCCTGTACAAATCCGGGACCAGGGGCCAGATCTCCGCTGGAGCCATGCCAGTCCCCACCAGCTGTCAGCACAGCCACAGAGGACCAAGTTTTTCTGTGCCACCCCGTCTCTTCATCACAACTGTCAGCTCAGGCCCCAACACAGAATATTTATTAGTGGTGAAAACAGCAAAGAATAGAAATATCAACCCTTAGGTTGACTTTTGCAAAGTCATTAGGTAAAAAAAAAATATACAATTTGTCCTCATAAAGTGTTTAAACATGTTGGGAAAGATATAGTAGGAAAAACAAATCCTTGGGGCTTAGGGGTAGGTTGGCTTTTTGTTTCATGAAGGATTGTCAAAGGACTTACACTGCAGGAAACTTGACATCCCCCTTGAATTCAGATAGAGAATGGGAAATGAAGCAATCAGTGACAGCAAGGAAGCACCAGTGTATCTGTGGGCCTGACCATGCAAAAGTTACAACCAATCAAGTGCTAAGGGTTGCTCTGCACTGAGAGACAGTCTGAAGTATTTGCATTTACATACCAGCTGTCATCAAGGCTTAAGCAAAGTGTTTCCAATTTCTTTTTATTGTATTTTGTGTTGTGTTTACGTGTTGGAAATCAAGGCACAGAGCCTGAAAGTCAGGGTGAAAAAAAGGACAAAGACAAATTAAATGAGGTGCCAGTGGAATTCAGGTGCTTAAATGCACAGAAAGCAATATTTAAACTCCCTGCTTTGCTGCTGTCTAAACTTAGAGATATCTATGTGCCCAAAGTATAATTCTTCATTAATCAAAAATTCCTTTATTCCTCTCCTCTGCAATGTCCCAAACCATCTGCAGTCCTCTCTGGTGACCCTCAGTCCAAGTCCCCATCAAGCACTGCCCCCTCCATCCCACAGCCAAGCCTTGCCACGTTCCAGCACCCCCCATTCCCACCAAACTGGTGCCAACCCCAGAGCAAGAGATGAAGAGACCCCCCTGTGAGGCCGTGGACTGTGCCTGGCTGGAGGAGCTTCCCAGAGACCCCAAGTTTGGGACTAAAAGGGAGTTAAGTTAATCCACAGAGTCCGCCCTTGGCCAAGGAACCACCCAGCTCACTCACAGCATCACCCTAATCCCACATCAAGGGTTCTTCACTCTGACTCCAGCTCTCCTTTGGCATCCCCAAACCCCAAACTGCAAGGAAGGAGTAGAGGTGTTTGTGTTTCCTGCTGGGGAGGCATTTCCAGGTGCCCCACAGGGACTCTGGCCCCAAGCACTCTGCCTACAGCTCTACCAACACGCCGTGTCAGGGGCTCCTGTCAGCCAGCTTCCCATCTGGGCTGCTAATAAGAGCTCCCTCGACTAGGAAGACATCACTGCGGAGAACAAAACCATCTCCTGCTGAACTGATTATATTTACTGTAAAACACAGAAACAAATGAAGTCTCTGATTGAGAGAGAAGGAGAAAGCTTTTAATCCTGCTCTGTGACGCTTGCCAGATTGACAAGTCTAGAAATACAAATGGAAGAGTAATTATACAAGACTCACGTCGCTGCTCAGATTTATTTTTTTTCAAATGTAAGAAAGAGAAAGAGACAGAAAAGGCCTGGCTTGTTATATTGGCTTCTGCAGCTCTTAGTACAAATTGATTAGAAATTAAAGTTCAAGATGTTCCCAGCTACTCAAAAAATCTTCTCCTCTGAGCTGTGGCACAATCACAGCATTATGGATGATACAAGACAAAGGAAAAAAATTAAAAGACGAAAAGAGCTATTTGGGGCAAAGTCATGTTTTCATTGTTGCAAGTCCTAGAGCTCTTCATGGAAGAAGAAGGGGGAATGTCTATGCCACCTGATCCAAATAATTTCCAAGCTATGGGAGTAAAATCTACAAACAGCCATTAGATCTTTGAATTCAGTTGTTAAACAAAAGAGATAGAAAGGACCAAATGTTGAAGTGTCTGGCAAGTTACAGTCACTAAACACTGGGAAAAGATCCTTTGGGTCAGGGTTGAGCTCAGCACAAACACATTTCCTCGAGGGCCCTTGAGGACACTGCATTTTTTAATTGGACTTGTACTTCCAATTTGAGACCTGAGTATCCACCACACAAAGCTTTTTAAAACATACAGCAAAGACAGGATTCATCTTGCCTAATTCAAAACATCTATGCTGGAGACTTCTGTGTCTCACTGAGCCTCCCATCCTTTGTAACCATGAAGGGAAACAGGCCCTTTTACAGCGTGCTCAGCTGACCTATTTCAGATATCAGCTTTAGGGCAAGATGAATCATGCCTTGAAGGTGCCAATTTCCCCGTGGTGCCAAAGCAAGACTAGACAACCAGTTTATTTGCTTAGATGGATCCCACGTGGCTGGGGCTGATGGACTTGTGCTGTGCTCTGGCTGAACATGGACTGCCTCTGGTTCCAAGTCTTACCTCACCCTATGGAGAGTCCTGTGTAGCCTCAGTGGGTCCTTAGAGGTGAGTTTGAGAAGCAGCCACTGCCTCCAGATACCATCGGCTCTGACAATTTCCATGCTCTGCTAATGAACCTGGATGGCTTCCCTTGAGAAACAAATCACCTTAAATATTTAAGTTGCCCCCAGAGATTTTAACAAAGTTTGAACCAAACAACGGCAGATTCAGCCCAATTCCAGCAATGCTGGTATGGATCTGTAGTGGGAATAATTTGCATGCTCAGTTTTTGTTTCTTAGTTGATGTATATTAATTGCCCAGATAGCAGTATCAAGAAAACAATTTACATTCTAGTCTTTCCTCCTTTGGTGAGGACTTTGTCTGAAAGGCAGCTTTACAGGTAAAGATTCACATTGCCCAGGGACACTGAATATTGAACAGGAGCTTTCCTTCCAAATTTTGTTTCCAGAAGGGCTTAAGAAAGATAACAAGAGTTTTATACATCTGATTAAAAAGCCAACACTCCAAACTCTGTGTGTAGGTTTTTGGCATGATTTCTGTTATGGTCATAATCAGCTGCTTGCCCATTCCAGCTGCTAAAGCACGTTAGACAAGACTTGAATTCCAAATATTATTCTCATCACCATGGTATCCTGTGCACAGATCCCCAAAGGTAATTAAAGAAGTTTGAGGCTCTGACTCCAAAGGCCAGGTCCATAAATAATTTCAGCTCTCACAATTAGGTGACATTGTGTTTTGTTTTGAGACTTTTGTACTGCAGGGAGTGAATCCAGAAGCTGCCTTGCCTCCAACTGACAGGGAGAGATCAGGGCACTCCAGAGAGAGAATGGAAAATACATCCCCCACAAAAAAAGCCAACAAAACACACACACAGAGCAGAAAGTCATGTCAGTGCAAGCTCAGAGAAGATGCTAAGCACAGGGACACAGCTGGGATCTCACCTCCCTTGGAGGCTCCTCATTGTGGCTTGCAGCAAAGCAGCTCCATCTCCTCAGGGTTTTTGGACAGAATTCTCCTTTTCTCCTGAATGTCAGTGTTTAAACCTGTGTTTAACACAAACACACAAGCAACAGAAGAAGCTTTTTTGGTCACTTCCTCTTTCATCTCCCAGATTCCCAGCAAAAGCTTTAACCATGAGGTGACAAAGTAGAGACCCTTTGCTATAATGACTGTTTGGCTCAATATTCCCATGAACATCCCAATCCCACATGATTTTCTACACAGCAGCTCAAGCAAAACCAAATCTCCCATCTAGAAGATGGCAGAGCTGATCACTCAAGGGTGAGGGATGGGAACCACACTTGCACACCTTTCCATGTGTTCAGAATGGGAGATCCCACCACTGTCTTTGAGCAGGCTCATCTCATCACTGCCCACTAGGTTTGCTCTGAGAACTGCTACCAGGCTGGATAACCCAAAGGATTTACAATACCTTCAATCCCCCATCCCATGATGAACATACAGCAGTCCCTTGGAAAGATCCCACCTTCTGCATAAGGAGTAAAGGATTTGCCTGAAGAGTAGCAGTGTTTGCCCTGTATCTTCATCCTGCAAAAAATAATAATTAATGGATTTTAACATGTCCTTTTATGCGCTTTTAAACATGGTGCAGGAAGTGCAGGATCAGTATTATTCAGTTGCATGTTTACTCCATTTTTGATCCTGCAGCTCCAAGTTTTTCTTTTTCGTCCTTTTTGTCCTTCTCTTCCTTTCCTTCTGCTTCAAGGGTGAACTGCTGGTGACCCATCTCAGGTGTGTTGTCAGTTCTAAACACTGTCAATTAAGTGCCTTCTGAGGAAGATTTGGTCAAGCTGCCTTCTCAGTAATGAACACCTTTCTAGAAATTACAACCCTAAATTATACCATTTGCCATAATGTAAAAGCTATGAGGGAAAAGAGAATGAAACCCTCGGGAAGAGAAACATACCTTCCCCTCAAGCTCTCCTCCATCCCTGCCATCTTCCATCAGTCTGACAAAAAGCTGTTTGTAAGAGCCTCTTGAAATGAAGAATCTAATATTCAATCACAAAAAGATTAGCCTTTGACTGTACTTCACTCCATGCCACACTCATACAATCAGCATGGGAAATGTTATCCAGCAAGAGGTTAGGGGAGAGGATGGAAGACCAGGTGGTGCTGGAGACCTAAATTATAGAGGTTTATTTTTTACGAAGCATGACTTTTATTTGCTTCTAACTTTGGGCCGCAGCAATGCTGGGGATGAAACACACAGCACGAGGTGTTCAGTCACGGATGCGAGGGCAGGTGTGCTGTGAGTCACTGCTTGCAGCTCCCCCATCACGCTGGGCTTGGGCCCACCTGTGGGAAGGGGACAGGAAAACTGGGAATACTTTGGAGAAGTTAATTCAAAACTCAAACAGCCTGCACACACCATGCCCAAGGTGCCACTGAAGGCACGAGGAACTGCAGGATACCCGGGCAGAGTGCGGGCACTCCAATGTGGGAGTGCAAGCCACAGAACATTTATCATCTGAGGCTCCTGAAGGGCCATAAACACATCATTTTTGCCACTGTAATTACCCAGCTATCTGGAGTTTTGCCGCTGCACTCAGCAATGTTGTCATCTCAGCAGGACTGTGCAGGTGAGCATCTATGTCATGTACATGCCTGTTGGGATCTGCAAATTAGCTCTTTCTGTGCTTAAGTTCCCCGAGCAGCCTCAGATTTTCCCAAGGTACGGAGCACAGGGGAAGGTTCTTTGCACAGATTTTTCTCTCATGACCCAGAAGCTCAGACACCTTCTCAGGAGACAGGACACACCACCTCCCCTTCCAAAACTGCTGCAACCAGGAGCAACTCTGAAGCTGGAGGGAGAAAAGGAGAGATTGAGAGAGAAAACGAGAATGATTGTGCAGCCCACCGACAAAAGCTCCGACCCTGCACAAAGACTTGGGATTTCCAGTCTCTTTACAGGAACCACATCCACGTTTGGCATTATTTTCAGGAAGTCATGCACCAGTCCTGCACCTCTGCTGTCTCAGCAGCAGGAGAGATGCCTGATTTCCTACCACATAAGCCAACCTTATAGGATAAATACATTATATTTTTGTGACATGTGCTGTCATATGCTCTCTCAATGCTAGGACAAACCAGAGTTCATAGCTTCAGAAAACGGAACTGATGACAAGCATCATTAAATCTCCAAGTAACTTCTTTCTGTTCCCCCTGAGATGTCCTTCCTGAAGCCACAGAGAAGGACATTCGATATATACATGTGTCACCATTACTTACATCAGTAATCTAGCAGACAAAACCGTGGGATTGACATGATGGCCACAGGGCCTGAATTTAGGTCACCTATGAAATGAATTGAAAGCTTCTCCTTATCTCAGTGCCACATCTCTCCCTCACCCACACCCTTGTCAGGCACAAAGACAAGGAAAACTAACCCACTGATTGCCAAGCAGCTTCTAAACACAATCACTCCTAAATCAGGGCATCAGACACTTTAAATTGGTGCAGCCACAACAGCAAAGCTCCAGATTGTTTGTCCCCATGTAGTTACTGCTACAGATCTAAATGGCTGAGATCTGTGTGTGAGCTTATCTTAAAAAAAAAAAAAAAAAACACACACAAAACTCAAACAAAACCCCCAAAAATAAAATAATAAAAAAATACCCCACAGACGCAGAATTTGGACATTGGTTTGCATCAGATCCAATGCCTGGTGGGACCTCTGCCTGGCCCCTGCTCCCACTTCAGCTCCTCTCCTACAGAGCGAGCTGTGCAGCACAGATGGCTTTGGGCTGAACGACAGACTGCCAGCAGAGACTACCACCTAGAAGGTGCATCCAGCCATCCACAAGGAAAACAGCTCCCTCACTCCCATTTTTAAGTGATTTCTAGTTTTATAAAGCACATCAAACACCCCACACTGCCCAAATTTTCATGTGCTCACTAATGAAGTCCAAACCAATATGCAACCAGCAGGAGGGCACATCCTCACCTGAAATCAAGGCACATTGGAGAATCCTTGGGGTTGAAGAACAGCAGGTGCAGGGGTTTTCTGGGTGTCTGGCAAGTGTTTTTGCAGGACAAGGTGCATAAAACCTGAGCCTGGCAGTTAAAGGAGCCCAAATCCTTCAGCACTCAACTCTCAGGTGTGGAAGGGACAGACTGAACGTGGTGAGATGAGGTTGGGGCTGAGGTGCTGACAAAAGAGACCTGGAGCTTCAATCAGGGACATTTCTTGTGTTTGGTTCTCCCTGGGCACCCAGGAACTGACCCTCTACATGTAGTGTATAAATAAATACTGTACCAACAGTCTCCTGGGGGTTCTCTCCTGAGTCACCTTTGCAAAATTCCACAGTTCCGATTAACCTTTCTGATGAAAACCAAAAGCTGCATGCTTTGCTGCTGCCTCAGAAACAAAGAGTGGTCCCTGTGTGAAATCTGCTTTTTATGGGTCTGGTAGGGTCCCTGTAACCCCTCTCTCTTGGGGCTGGCCAGCTCAAACCAGTAAGCAGAGGTTAAAATCACTGTACAATGGTGTGTATTTGCTCCCGTAGGTAATGAGGATGAGATTAAATGGAGGGAAGGGGAGCTTTCCTGTTCAGGTTTGTCTCTTGTGGTTTTGGTTTTCTTTTGTCCTTGAAGAGCTTTTTAAAAGGTTGCCAACAGAACCAGTAGCATGTAGACTGTAAGGTCATGTATACCATGGGGAGACAGGAGGGTGGGATGTCCCACCCCAAACCATCTGCCTGCAAAGGGAGAAGCTGCAGTGAGAAGCAAGTGGGCAGTGAAGAGTGTGGGGATGTGTGTGTGGGTGTGTGTGTGTGGAGGCTGGAGCAGGTGCTGGACATCCACAGATGCCAGGAAAGGCAGTGGGCCAAAGCCAAGCCAGGGGAAGGAGAGGCTACTTGGGACACAAGCCAGGTCAAGGTGGTCAGGACATGCATGCAAATGACACCCAGATGGGTGATTTCTCCTCTCCCCATTCAGAGAGACATTTTAGAGTCTATTAGACCATGGATTAAGAAAACCAATTTAGCCATGCCTTCCGCTGTACTTTAGCCTGCTCCATAATCGCCGCAAGACAGAATTTGGCTTTAATCATTTTTCATCCCAGGGACAAAGCCTGTTTTCACCCAGTGTGCCAAGACATTCTATGAGATTAAAATTATGTCTCTTGCAAGATTGTCCAGATCCTGCCTTCAAGGGTCTCTTTCTAATTGTTTTCAGAGGCTGCCAGCCTTGCAGGGCATAGCGCTAACTTCAGAAGATGTGGGGTGGAAAAGTCTTTTTAAAATGATTTTTTAAATCAGAGGAAGAGAGGAGGCTCTTTAATTCCATACAGAAAATCACTTCTTCCTGCCAAGCAGCAGTGGGAGCACAGGCCTTGGAGTTCACGGTTCAAGAGTGCAATCATTTGACATGCAATCGCTGCCAGGAGGCAAAAGGAGGGGAGGCCAACCTAGGCAGGGACTCTGCAACTGACCTTCCAAGAGAAAATCCCAGTTTGCAGAGCTATCCTTCAAAGGACCTGGCTCCACAGATACTCATTGCACTCACCTTCACCTGGGCAATCAGAAAACAACAATAACAAAGGGATCAAGGTTGAAAAGTTTGGACTTAAGCTTATAAGGTCGGAAAAGAAAAAAGAGGCTATAGCCACCCAACAATAGCCCAGAAACCCCTCATTGTGAATGGCACCTGGATTTTGGAAGAATGTTTCCAATTTTAATTTTTTCAATATTTAATTAGGACACTTTAAAATGCAGAAGAGCAAAACGACAATAATAACAAAGCCCAAACACACCCTGCCCTGGGATAAATCTGTTGCTTGGCATTGAAAAGGCCCCCAAATGACAGACCACACTAAATTAATTCATGTCCATGACATTACAGCAATTGGCTTTTAATGCACTCACCAATCAATCACTGCAAGTCGAACAAAGCAGTCTGAGGAGACAGACAGACAGAAAGGAACAGTCAAGGTTCTCGGTTATTTATCAGTAGGCTAAAACATTCAGAGGCCAAAGAGAGCTTCACATATCCTACCCAGTGAGTCACCTCACGGCAAATGATTCGACATTCACAGAAAAGTTTCCACCAAAGGCTGGAGGGAAAGGATGTGCAAACAGGTTGACTTGCCAAAGTAGCATTGAGAGGCCACAAGTTGTTGGAGCCAATAACAAACTGCTGATTTCAGCCAAGCCCCGTGTGACACAAAGAGGTTTCAGGACGTGGACAGTGAACTTGGATCCCCAAAAGCCACACCAAGGGGGCTTCATTAGAGGGAAGCTAAACAACTTCAATTGCATCTTTAATTAAAATTAAGGATATTTTAACCACCTAATTTATTCTTCCCTCTTTGCCCTGTCCTTTTTTCAAGATAGATGCTTTATGCAGCCACCTAAGCAGTTAAAGACTTTGCCTTCCATGAGCTCACAGTTTGGCTCTCCCACGCCTTACAAATGTTGCACCATGAAAATACCACAGTGGAGAACAGCTGAACAGAACTTTGTCTCGGATGACATTTTAAACCACTCAGGAAGCACTGATTCCAACTAGATTTTTCTTTCCCCAGTAGTTTTTTATATAAATAACATTTAAGTTTCTGCCATGAATCGTTTGTGCTCATCCATTAGTGGGTAACAACTCCAAAGTGTAGTGATTAACTGGTGAGTGCATCGTGATGGGAAGCACCAGGCTGGTAGCAAGACAGAGCAATAGGAGACAAAGTACTCAACTAATGTTTCTAAGAAACCAACATGAAAGGCTTGCAAACTGCTATACTTCTTATTTTTTTCATCTATCATACTTAAATTTCCTTTGCATTACAAATTCATCACTGAAGAGCACTGTAAGACTTGGTGTGGCTTTTCACAAAGGCGTTCTTAAAAACATTTCCATCAAGGTGAGAAAAAACTTCACAGAAATCCTCAGGCCCTGCATGTGACAATGCCCTCCTCACTGATGCAGCCTCTCAGACTGGATTGGGTCTGTTCCTGCCGACAACATATGCAATAATTTCTGCATGAGCCAGGGGAGATAAGGACCCCCGTGGCTCTGAATTGCCATCGTGCCGGACTGCATGGGAGTGATAACTTAGCACTAGCATTTTGGGATAGAAAATACTGCCTATTTTACTCTCTTGTAACCATCTCTTCATTTGAAACTGTCTTTCATATGATAATGTGGAAGATTTCCCCTAGACCTTCTATCTTCAATAAAAGTTAGACAAAGCCTGAATCATTCTGTGTTTGGCAAATGCTTCTCTGTGGCATTTTTAAACAAACATCTGATTCAAAGATCCAAACACGCAATTTAAAAGTGGGATATGCTGCTCTAATTCCTCCACCCAACTATCTCAGTATATCTGTGATGCTGCTGCATCACCTAATGTTAGCACGTGCAATTTATAGGGGAGAAACGGAGAAAGAACGTGCTGAAATAACTTGCCTACAGCAATAGGCAGAGATCCCATGCCAGGGCTGGGAATTAGAGCTCAATTGATTGCTGGTTTCCAGCCCCTTGCATAATTCACTAGGTCACAGTGACAAGATTTAAATATGGGACTAATTGAATGTTCATATAGGAACTGCTGCTCTTTTGGTCTGGCTTGATGCAAAGTTGGAGAGAGAGAAGGATACAGGGAAGAAACAGGTCTCTGGAGGAAGATCCAAGGAGGGGGGAAGAGAAAGCTGCTCTGTCCTCCTGTTATCTCAGTGGCAGGTTAATTCTGGATGACAATTTAAATGTCAAACACAGTCAATCTATTTCACCAGGGGAAAAAAAAACATCTCCTCAAATCCCTGGTGACATGGCAGGAGCAGAAAGCATCTGGGCCCCCAGTGGGTGCTATAAAGGAGCGTGCTGAGCTCCCCAAGAGCCACAAAACTGCTTTGAACTATGGGGCCATCTCAGAGGGGTGGGACCATGCACCCAGGGGGCTCACTGGAGCCACCCTTGAGTTGCCATGAATAATTATAAGCAAGAACGTGAGATAACAGTAAATATAAACATTAGGGTGAATATCTCCAAAAAAAATCCTCTCAAAGGTCTGAAAAACAAAACCCAAGTGGGTCAGGGGTATCACAGCTTCTCCCCTTCCTGGGCTGCCCATCACATCCCTCTATTTATTGGGCAGGTGGTTTCAGTCCTATACATGTTTTAGCTTCCATCTTGTTCCTGATGGGCAATGCTGTGGTTATGCTTGCTAAAAGGCTTTCCCCGAGCAGCCTTAGGAGGAGCTTGTTGTTCCCAACACAGCTCCACTGAGCCATTCCAGTTCTGCTGTGAGCCTAAGCAGACACTGCAAATGCTCCTATTCCTTCCCCCCAGAAAGCCAGAACAGCCTCCTGGAGACCTCCATCATTCTGCTGGCACAGGAGAGGACTTGCACTGATAACTACGCTGTGTGGCTTGTCCACTAGGATGAATCCCAAAGCTGTCTTCTCCTTTTTTGGCAGCATCAAAGCATGTTCTTCACAGGACTTTCTCCAACCAAACACCAGGAGCTTGGGGTTGTATGAACCTTTAAACTTTTTGTAATCTCCGAAGGAACCACTTCTTCCTCAACCACATGGTATTCTTCAACCTACCATTAGTTTATACAGGACACCTGGCATCCCTGGGACACTTGGAAAATGTTCTTCCTGCTGTAGGACCTGCTTTTCCTCTTATGCCACAAATGCCACACGTTCTCCACCTGCTCCCCTCTTCGAGACCTCTGAGCACTAGGCTATCAGGAGGGCAAAGGTGAACAGGTCGGGGCAACACAGTTTGTTCTCTGGGCGTGGGTGCCATCAGTTCTAAGTGGTTTCATTTCCCATTAGCTAAATCATCACCAGACTTCCTAAAAGAACATTTAGACAAACCCTCTCTCAAAACAAAAAAAAAAAAAAAAAAAAAAAAAGGCCTTTTTTTGGAGTGCTCCAAGGAAATATTTACTTTTCAGAGTTCACTCGGGAGCAGGAAGAAACCACAGGTGTTCCCATCAGCAAGGGTGAAGGCTGCTCAGCTGCAGGCCTGTGAACCCTATTTCAGTTCTGCAATCCCCACTGAGAAGGTTTTATTGCTTGGCAATATTTAAGGTGAGGGTTAAAAATTAAAATCCTCTGAGTCCTATGTCTCTGTCCCCATGATGGAAAAAAAACCCAAAAAGGTACCAAAGCCTTCAGCACCTCTGACCAAAAGAAAGAAAAAGTTAATATATTAAAAATAAACCCAAAATACAAACAAACGAAACAAGCAAAAAAAACCCCACACATATGTGGTTTGGTTTTTTTTTTGTTTTTGTGTTTTATAAAAATATATTCAACAAAATTATTTCATAAAAACTTCTAATCAACAACTGATGTTGTTTTTAAGACCCACAGACTCTTTACAATGCATCACCCAAGGCTAGCAAGAGAGACAGATGTTCTGAAAGAAAGGGAATGCTCTGTATCTTTTTTATATGTCACCACCTGGGGTGTTTTCCCTGTTCTCAGCCAGGCTGTTCTGATTCCTGTGCTGGAAACCCTGGACAACCTGGTAGGGACAGCCAGTTCTTCCAGATCCCTCATGCTCAGAGAATTTCTGAAGGTGGGATCTGTTTATGGAAATGTAAATCCCTTGGCTGGGCTCTGAAATGACCCAGAACTGTTAAGCAGCCACTGACCAAAGGCATTGCAAACGTTGCTCATCCTCACAGGGTCATTTGGAGACGAGCAGATACAACTCACCTTTGGGCTGTCACCAAAGCTGTATTAATAATCATGAAAAATAACTTGGGCTTTGCATGACATCACAAATGTGCAGGGCCACGTCTGGAATTGGCCTTTCCTCGGTGACAAATTCTAAACAGCACACATTCGTAACACAAGTCCGTGAAGTATTGACTGTAAAAGATAATAAATCCTTTGGCAACCCGGGGAGGAGAGGGAAGGCTGCCTGGCACAGGCATTGTTAACACTGTCTGTGCATTCAAATGGCAAGTGCAGGCAGTGCTGGTTAGCAAATACCACAGAACCTTTCCCAGACAGGCTTACAGAGAGAGGGGAAATCCCAAAAGGGAACTCCGGGGGGTTTTGTGACAGCGTGGAAAGGTCAAACACTTGGTGGAAACGCTGAAGGGATCATTCCCAGAACCAGAGGAAGAGGAATAATGAGTGCCTAAACCCAAGGACAGGAACCACAGCAGTGGGGAGGGACGAGTAAGGGCGTGCAGGAGGAACGGATGATGAAGAGGGACTGGAGATGCAGGTGGTGGCTGCAGTCTGCATTGAAACACTGCTGGGGGTTCAGGGTCCCCACATGTGCCACCAGCCCAGCACAGACACTCTGCTGCTTTGCCCAGGGGTTCCTCAAACACCATCTACGAACAGAATCACAGCTCTGGGGGAGGGGGTAAATAAGCCCAGCAATTATTATACAAAATATTCCAGGTAAGTGCTGGCTCAGCCATACACCTGCCTCCTGTTTAAAAAAAAAATATTTGTACCTGTAATAGGTAAAGAAATAATTTATTTTTTTTCTAATATCTCACAAATAAGCCTTCCTAGCACAACTCTACCAGCTAGAAAAGACACCTACCCAGGTAAGTAAGAAATGCATTTCAGGATGCTTTCCTCTCAAAATCCTTATCAAGCTTTAATTCAGCCCCTCATGAGCAAGGGCACACCCCAAGGCTTGGCCCTCTAGGACACTGACCCAGCCTCAAGGCAATTGAATACTCAGAGCAGGACTGGCATCTGAGCACACAACCCAATGCCATGAGAAAACAGAGGGTTATTTGACAAAAATTGGTCTATAATATAGACAAAGGAAAGCTAATCTATCATGAGCAAGCATTGCTGGACATAGCCTGTGGCTACCTAACAAAACACAGAGTTCCTGCATGGGGGGGAAATAAAAGTTTTCATGATATACAGAATTAGCACTGGGCTCAGTGTTGGGAATGGTGGCTTGGTACAAAGCACTGTGTGGAGCCAGAACGTGCTGTCGACACAAGCTCATTGAGAAATTTTAAAGGCCAAATTTTTCAAAGCATAAGGGAATTTTTGGCATAACTCACTGGGAACAGCACATTTGGAGTGGGGGATACATAAACAGTAAATTGCTCAAGGTCCTCCACCTGACAGAAAAAAAAAAAAAGAAAAAAAAAAACAAAAAAGCCAAACCCAGCAAACACGTAAAAAGTTGTGCTCTGCAAAAAAATTCATCTAGTTAAAAGTACAAATACTTCAATAAAGAAAAATGATAAAAAGCAGAGCAGGAAATGGCAGAGTTCCATTCGGGTTGAAAATACAGACAAGTAATATTGGAGAGTACAGAATTGAATGAAAACTTTATAAACTTCACGAATTCAGCATAATAAAGAAGGCAACTTGAAACAAAGAAATCCCAAGTGTCAGGTAGAGCTCTGCTGTTGGATGTTAATGTTCAAATTGTAAACACTGATATCAAAAGGCAACTCCATGTAATCGCATTAGTGGGAGATATGAATCAGTGGGGCTTTTCCCAGCAGATTTCCCCAGGGACTAACTCTTGGCTCAATATTATTTAATATTTTATCAATGTTCTAGATGTTCATGTAAAAATCTTTGTAGATGACAAATAGATGGGATGGTAGCAAATGATTGGAAATTAGTTTTACAAAATAAACCACTTATGGAGATGGGGTTTTTTTGATTTGTTATTTTTTAGGGTTTTTTTGAAGGATCACAATACAGGCAAATTGATTCAAACATAACCAAACATGAGGAAAGCCTTCTGGGAAGCAGAAAGGTTGATTTTGTGATTTTATCAACTAAGATTTAGAAGCCAAAGTATTATGAATTCTCACCTGTCCTAGGGGTCTCAGTTTAAGTGATCTTTGCTTGGGAACAAGAGTTTAGTTTCATGGGTACTTCACATAAACACACTTATTGAGCCAAATGTTTTGGGTATGGGATTAAAAAAAATTGTAAAAACTACCAAAAAGACCTATGATAATGCAGCACAAACTCACCAATTGAACAGACATCAGTAAAATTTCCAGGATTGTTTGCAGACACAGGACAGCAAACACTCTTTGGAAATTTGTGTGTTTGTAAATCCACTCTCTACTCTGGAAATTTATTCTTTTAGCCAATATTTAAGGTCTTCAGCTCTAAGTTTTGAGATGAGTCAACCAGAAGCAGGGAACTGGGAGGTGTCTAAGTTCCCTTGGTTTGTTCCATTTTTACAGCCAAATAATAGATGTATTCTTGAAAGTTTTTGTGACCCATAAAACCCACATCAAATATTGCTAAAAAAACCCTCATGGACAAGGCATGTCAATAATTCTTCTGCATGCATCTCTAATGGGAACTCCCAGCCAAGTGATGACCTTACCAGGAACCAAAGCCACAAACACAGATTGTACCTCATGTAACAACTGCCCATGACTGTTTAATTACCAAGGAAATAATTCCTTCAGTCTCAGAGGCCAGAGACTTGTTTAGCCTTTGTGTTCAGAGATGTTGGTGCTTTTATTATTATTATTATTATTATTATTATTACTATTTCTCTGAAAGAAGACTGGAAGAAGTCTCACTTGCACAGGAGGTCTGGGTCCTCCACCTTCCACAAGCCTGTGTTGGCATCTTCGTCCTTGATTTCAATGCTCCTTTATATCTGAGACCTCTGAACCAAAGTTGTAAAGAACTTTCAGAGACATAATCAGTTTCTTGAAGTTTGTTACAATTAATACAATACATTTCCCTCCTGCTGTATCTCTGCATTGTGATGCCACTTCAAACACAGAGCCCACTTAGCTGCTTCTGGAAGACTTCAGATGTCAAGGCTTCGAAGGTTTTGAGCCTCTTGGAGCTGTTACAATAAAAATCTCCTTTCAAATATCTGCTTTTAAACAATATCTTTACAGAAAGCAACTTGTGCAAAAATAAAAATAATAAAAAATTAAAGATGATAAAAAAACACAAAACCCTTTTTTCAGGGTGAATTAATAAATGTGTTGCAGAGTGACATCTAACTTGAAGAGAGGAAAATATTTGGTATCTTTCAAAGAAACTCAGAGAGAACCAACTTCGTTCAGTACTTGTGAGCAGACATAAAAGCATCATCCCATATCTGTGTATACAAATAAAAGCAACACTCTGAATGAAAGAAAAGTGATTTAAAAGAAAAATGGAAATCAGACACTGGAAGAGTTACATGAAATGCATCACTAACAGGTACGAAGACCTGCTCAAAATCTTTAATCTCAGGGACGAAACGTGCAAAGACTGATGGGGTTTTCACTGTGATTATGGAAAATCAGAGTGGACATCCCATGGGGACAACTTTCTGTGCATGAGAGGGGCAGCCCAGAGCTTGTAATAGCCCCCTAAAACACAGCTGGGTTAACTTAAGTCCTGCAGGAAAAGATCTGCACAGGAAGAGACTTAATGGACAAAGGCAGAGAGCACTTAAATATTTAAGAATGCTCTTCATCGCTTTGAATTCTCATTAAGATAATTAAGTATTCTGGCTGACATTCTAATAAGCTTCTTGAATTCAAAAAGCCATCCTCATTTTCTTTTGTTAGCTCACTGCAGGGAGAGCTTCAGGTAGAACCACCCCAAAGCACCACCAGCATCCTCTACATCTATTCAGTTCCTATTTGGGAGAGAAAGCAAGCAGGTGAAATGGAAAAACAATGCCTCAAGCCAAAACCAACCCAGAAAGGTCAGACTGGACTTCTCACAAAATGGTTGGACAAAAAAAAATATTTGAGAAACTCTGTTCAGCACAACAAAGTGCAGTTACAAAGACACCATAGGAATTAAATGTTGCAGAGCTTGGGAGGCACTTTAAATCTTGTTAGGCTGACAAGCATTTATTATTTTTCCTCAGTAAAGGCAAAAAAGCAAAGAGGGAATTTCTCCCTAAGCATCCCCGTTATTAACACAGGAGTTCAATACAAAAGGGCTGCAGGTTTTTCTTACAAACACCAGCAAGGAAGTGTCAGACAGAAGGTGCAGGCTGGGAAGTTTTATAAAGTCCCTCAGCCATGGGCTAATGGTGCAACTGAGGATCTATTAAACTCCAAGACAGGAGTTCTTCCTTGCCTTCCTAAGCAAGCTGGACACTGGCTCCTCAAATTCCATGAAGAACAGTGGGTGCTAAATCACTTGAGAGGTTGGACACAAACTCTTTGACATGCTTTAATCATTTAAAGCAATTATATGCAGGTCCCTCTCAGAAGCACTAGCATGGAGAATGCTCCTGCAGCACTGCATGAGCATGTTTGCTTTCATGGCTGGAAATAATTCCAGCCCCTGCTTTTATGGCTGGAAACAATTCCAACCCCATGGCAATTGACTGCTACTGTATTGCTTAAAGAGAAAAGAATTGCCAAGACACGAGTTCAGGCAGTTCACCTTCCTTGTCTCAAAATAAACCCCTTTAAAATTACATATAGACCCTCAATGACCTCCACAGCTCGTGGGTTTGGCTTGCAGATGGAAACACAGTCCTTGGTTTAGCTCCAGAGACACACAGTGAGGTGGCCAACTTGCCAGCTAAGATTTTGCTGAACCCCTCTCACAAAGGGAGCACAGAAGGATGAATCCTTCTGTGTATGGTACTCAGAGGATGATATAGCAAAGGTATCAAAAAAAAAGGCAAGTTCAGTTCAACTACCTTGTTAGCAGCTGACAAGTCTTTTCAAAGGTAAAGCTAACTCTCCAGCTTTGGATGGGTAGTTAGGTAATTTTCCTTTATTAATCCACTCAGAGGATAATTAGAAGTCATGGAAGTTTGGCTTCCCTCCTACAAGCCCCATTAATCCAGCTGGAAAGGAAACTTGAGATCTCAGCTTAGGGTCATTTTAATATCAGAACATGATTCACTTCTAAAAGGGGAGGTAGAAAAGGGAGTCTGGCCTTAGAGTTAATAATAAAGTAATTATCAGGGTCGCACAGAGCATTATTCTGGAACTCAAAGGCCTCTGTAAGAAACCACTTAAATCAACAGGGAAAAACATCACCTGACCAACCCCATTGAGTTTAACAAGAAGGTTATAATAAAAGTGATCTGCTTATGTGCCCAAAATCATACGTTCTGAAAGCATTTCAAAGGCTTTCAGACATAACATTTACGATGATAAATGTGTGCCCAGCGTGATGCCCCACCCAGCCACTGAAATCGTGGGGCTTTATAATGGCATTTAAAGAGCAAAACTATTTTGGTCCTTGCCCAAAGTTCTGCCATCAGAACTTTTCTCTGTGGGGAGGGGACAGAGCTGCACAACTTCTAGCAGGTCAAGTCTGCAGATGTTTAACACCAGAATTTATGATTTTCCCCTCACCATTATTAGTGTTTGGCATTATTTGGACAGAGCAGGGAGGACCAGGAGATGATGCTGTGAAAACTGAGTGCTTTCTTAAGCTTTGCCACAGAACAAATAAGCAAACCCCACAACTAGCACCCAGGAGGAGCCATAAATACTTAAAGGAGACAAGGGGTTCCTTTCTTTTCCTGCCAGACCAGCTGTGCTCGAGCCCATCAGGAAAGCACCAGCCACAGGCAGGACCAACACTGCCCACCCAGCTGCACAACCACATGGCAAAGGGCACACAGGAGGTTAATGCTGCAGTTTTACACATTATATAGCAAAAATCACAATTTACAGCATCAAAAAGGTTGAGGTATTGCTCTGCACCACTCCAGCAGCCACAAATGACTTTCTATAGCTGTGAGCATACCCATGCTCTGGCTGGGAGAGACTATTCCTTCTTTACTCGCTGTATGTGATGAAATATTTACAGAGAGCACTGTGCTCAGCCATCCAGTAAAGGCTGGCTTGCTCCTTCGTGCTGACCAACATCAGGTTGTCAAATCATGGCCATAACCTCCCACACAAACAGGGTATTGCTGGGGGAGGGAACCCAGCAAGCCACTTACCATCCCAGACCCTCCAAATAACTGGGTAATACATGAGCACCTCTATCACTTGTGACACACACACAGCACAGCCCCCACACAGGCCTTTCTAAAGTGCTCATGATTGGCTTTTACACTCGTATTTTCTGTTTTATAGTCTCCAAATCAAACACTTTATCCCTTTTCAGTGTTTTCTCCAAAGCAAAGTGACAGCACTGCAACTTGAAGGCAGACTTTGAGATGGATTGCAGAATGCAATGAATTGACACAGAGCACGAAGCTCGTGACAAGCTGACACAAGACTTGAAAAGAAACTCATTCACTGGAGAAGTAAACAGGTGGACATCTCTGCTGGAACTGAAACAACTGTGATGGAAACTATCAGCCACAGTAAAACCTGGGGATCAGAAAGGGACAGAGCTGTGAAGGGTTTCAGGAGTTCCAGACACAAAGTCTGCATAAATGAAGGCTATTCAACACCCTGAGCATTACCTGACATCAAAGAAAGATGATCTGATGCAATTACTTTCTTTAGAGCCTGAAAGGTTGATTGGTGAGTTGCCTCTAAGGGACACTGAAGCCAAGAGGACTGTTTTAAAACCACTTTCATACACACAGTGACACCCAGTTTGTTCCAGGTTACCTGTATGGAGCACGTGTCCAGGGATTTGAAACTGTTGACTTGCAGAATAGACCCAGTTCCTACTTTTGTGAGAGCACAGTTTCTTCATGATGTGCTTCAGCCAGGGCACTGCTGAGATTTCAGAGGAAGAAAGCTCAGGGATTGCTGGAAGCAGGCTTTGTACTGAACTCCAACTCCATTCCCAAAGGTTAAGGCAGTTAAACACCACCCTGTTTGATAAGCAGCCCTTTTGCTTTAAGTTTGGTGAATTTTAGTGTAAAAGCACCCATTACTGCTGGGTTCAAGGGGAGCCTTCAGCCATAGGAGCTTTTCCGCTTACCTGTATTGCAAAGACCCTGTTTTCATAGCTGGGTGCCAACGAGCCTGAAAACACCATCCAGCCCACCTGATGGTGGTACTGGAGATCACTTACTACCTTTGGTGTCACTCCCAATTCTCTGAGTTTTCTTTGGGGAAAAAGTCTGGGAACAGGTAAACTTAAAAAGGCACAGATCAATAAAACAAAATAATCTTAACAGAGCTCTTGTTATAAAAAAATCCCAAACAAGTGAGATCTGTTTTGCCCTAAGGGACAATACCACAAATTCTTCTGGAAGGTACTGTTGAACTTACAAACACCATGCTGGAAATGGATGGTTTGAACCAAAAACCAACCTCAGGTCTCCTAAGCAAGGAGAGGAGCTCAGGCAACCCAGTTCACAGCTCAGGCTTCGACTTTCTGCCTCGCCTCATTCTGAGACGAAAATCTGACAAAAGCAACATATTACCAGGAAGCAAGGGGTTCTTTACCTAACCAAATCAAGTACACTGGAGCTACCTCTGACATCCTGCCAGTCTAAGCTGGCACATTTCTGTGGCAGGACACAGAATTTCACCAAAAATGCTCGATTGGCCTGTGTGCAATACAGCTTTAGATGCTCGATCCTGAGCAGAAGCAACCTGAGTTTGGATTGCAGAGACTACACAAGAGCCCCCATCCTAAAGCATCCTTCACCAGTTGCCAAATTAAATTGCCTTCTGTCAGGAGAAAGCCTTCCTGGAGAATTTCTAATCAACTGCAATATTGAGAATACTTTTTTTTTTTCTTAATTTGCACACAGTCTAGAAAGGAAAAGCTGAGGAGGTAAACAGTAACCTCTGGTATTAACTGCTTTATCATGTTCCCAAAGAACAGAAGAAACAGCAGCAAAAAGGCATCACAAAACCTCTGAAAAACACAAGTTGGCACATTATCAGAGAAAGGAGACAGAAGAATCACGTCACGCACAGCTCACCTTGACAAGGCTGACAATAAAACCAGTAAAACAAACAAACTACAAAAAAAAAAAAGGAAGAAAAGTCAGAACAAGGCATGTTGATTTTCTGAATCTTCATTCTAAAAGCACTATTGATTTCCTACTAACATATTAGCTCCATAAGCACACAGGAAGGCAGTCAGTGTGAGCAGAGAACCAAACCACTCAGGAGAGGGCCCTGCACGTTCCCGGCTGCAGCAAGAAGTTCTCCTGCCACAAAGAACCCAGAGAATGGTGTCTGTCCCCAATCGCTTTTGGCAACCACTTAAAAGCAACTCTGGAATGACTGCAATTATATTTCGAATTTCAACTGCTGGCCTAGTCGTCTCCTCACTGCAACTCTGCCACTAAAAGCATTTGGATTGTCTTAATATTACCCAAAACTAAAAACCTGCAGCCAACTCTGCAGTAACTTCCTGCCACCTAAAGAGGAGCCTGAACCATACTTGGTTAAGTAGCTGTTAAACTGTAACTGTGCTACATTTACAGAACTTTACAAAAATTCAGTATTTACAGGACTACAAAAAAGATTGTATTTTCCTCTCGCTGAAGTATTGAAAGTGGAATGTTCTCTGCTGGAAATGAAATGGTGGGCGTTTGATGGCATATTTTAAACAGTATTCTTCTTTGTGCATGCAGTGTAATGCCACCCAAGGGGTAGATTAAAAAAAAAGTCTGCAATTTGCAAGTTCATTTCCAAGTCATATCAAGGATGATGTAAAATTCAGGACAGGATTTCTGAGAGAAAGCTCCCTGGAAAATGCATATGTACCTCAGGGAAGCCTCGGATTTGCTTCCCCACACTGGAAGGCTGCTCTGTCTTCTGACATTTCAATGTTGTTTAGTCTTTGCATCTAAATTTGGAATTATTCTGTGGCTTAGTACAAAGGTGTATCTTTGACTAGCAGCAAGATATTTCTCTTCTCTCCAAGACTTCTAAAAGTCCCTATTTGTCTTTGAACTTTTATTGGTAGTGAGGATATAACAGCTACTTTTACAGTAAGGGATTAATCCTGTTGTCAGATATTACGGAGGGAATAGGCATTTACACATCTCTTGGCCCTGGGAAAAACAGGATTGTCCACACAGATCTGATCATCTGGAAACAACTGCAAACAATATTACGCTTTAAGGCTTTAGGTAGTCATCAGCAGGATTAGGAGGCAACACTCCCCTTAATAGACTTCTGGTTAAACGGGTTTTCTCTTTCCTGTGTTGCCTTCCCTGGTGCATTTCAGACTGGCCACAGACAGATCAGGGGAGAGGAAAAGGCCAAGAGAATTTTCCTGAGGTCAGATTCTCTTCCTTAGCTGCCCGAGTGAGTGGATGTTGAGATTCAAATTCATCACCAAACCTGAGGCCAGAATCTTCCCCTAGGTCAGCTGAGGAAGGAGGAGCAGGGATGGCTTCTGTCTTCACTTGCAGTGCATAACAAACACATGGCTCGATTATAGAGATAAGCAGCTTGATCATGTAATCATATCTGACTCACTAAACAGGCTGGGAGTACCGCTGATAGCACAATCTTTCCTGTCTGTCTTTCTTCCATAGCCACCACAATTTGTACTGCAGAAGACTGAAATGCCGCAGTCCAACACCGAAGTCTTTAATCTAGCACAACATCAGAGTGAAAGAAAAAGCAACCGCAGAAGACCACAGCATATACTCAAGTGACTTCCTTTTCCTCTTCAATCCTAATTAGTTTAATTTCACTTAATTTTTGCCAGAAATCACACACCTCTCCTTACTTGGTCTTCTGCGTTAATTCTTCAAGGCCCTACCCTGAATGTATCTCACTAACCACAAGGAGAGCTGTGACAACTAACCTGGACAAGAAACCTACAGTTTACACAGCTCAAAGCAGACAGATTTTAAAAAATTATGAAGCCATAGGAAGAAAAAAAAAAAGAAAAAGGTCTCAAGTATTTTATGTTGATACTTACTACTTCACTGTTTTCAGATCAAAGAAAACAGCGACAGAAAAGCTCTTCTGAGGATGCCTAATCCATGACACTGAGATGATTCCCTCCACCAGGAAGGCATTGGCACAGCTCACTTCACTCTGCATCAAGAGGGGTTTTGTTACTGGTGGGAATGACAGACTCAAATCTGGCTGTGCCTTGAGTTTGATTTGTCCAGTTAAATGAAGAGAAAAATGCATTTTGCACTACAAACAGATGACACAAGGCTACTTAAAAAAACCCCAAAAAACCAAAAAACAAAAACCCCAACTCTATACCATCCTCCGAACATGTGAGGTACGGCAGCCACAGTCAGACTATTATTTTGCACTTTGATCAGTGTGACTCTGCAAATCCCTCATGCCAAGTTCTCCACTTTTAAAATGGTATTGGGTGAGATTGTTAGAACAAACCCAAAAAATTATGATCACAGTTTATGCTCCCAGCTTTTGCAAATCATAGGTTAAGGTTTAGCAGTGTAATAAACTAAAATCAATAATCTTGCTGCTTCTGTAATAATGCAAAAGCACTATATAGATTGTATCCACATTGCTTAGTCTAAAAATAAACATGTACAGAGTAAACAGGACATACATCATATCTATACATGATTCATTTATGAAAAATCAATTATTTGTGCTGAGAAGAGCAAAAGTCCAGTTTGGAGCTAAAAAAATAATTAAGAATAAAGACAAAACAACATAAGCTTAATTATTATTATTTTAACATGTTAAAAATACAGTCACATCAAAATAGGATACACAGTTATAAAACTGTTGCAGATGACATAAGAAAATAGTGTGTATATATTTTATATATAAAAATCTACAGTATTTACTAATGCTGATACATATTTTGGAGCCTTGCGTTGCTTGCACAAATAAATTGTACAGCTTCATTATGAATTACAGAACCATCATTAAACACTGAGATTATTACACTTAGCCACAATATTATATACATACATTTCTACGCTGCTGCAAGCAATCAGAACTAAAGCAAGCCCGAGTCATATTGATCTTCACAATTTTAGAGTTTCAGTGTAGTGCTTTGCTACTGTTACTTCGCTGCAATTTGCAATTTTTAAAATATAAAATTGCCCAGTTATTAAAAATTACATCAGACACGTTATATACACACAAAAAAAATTTTGAAACATACTATGTAAATGTTACTTCCATTTGTAAAAATTGTTTTACTTCTGTACCTTAAAACTTACAGAGCCAACCTGCAGCAATAATAGGCACTAAAGCTCATTCTTTAAAGGAAAAAAAAATAATATCCATTTCTATGTTTTCAGTTAATGAATCTTACAAAACAAAAGATAACAAGACAACCTTCCAAACCATACCAAGCTGGTGTTGATGTCAATGTTTAGTACTTCAGTATTAGAAACATCCCTCTGTTCAGCACTCCAAGGACCTCTTCTGGCCAGCCCCTCCTGTGCCTCAGCTCCGGAGAGGGGTCGGTGCATCCGGCACCTGCCACACGGCACCAGCAGCTCCCAGGAGGAGCATCCCACACGTGCCACTTCACCTGCTTCTTACCACCCCCAATTCACAGTCAAGGAAAGCAAAACACAGAGTAGAAAAGGCTGCAAACCCTAATTAAAATGACTTATGTTGCCCGGAGTTTAAGGGTCCTGTTAAAGACAGTCGGGATCATTTTAGTGTAGAACAGCACAGTGTGAGCAGCCCGACAGCACAGCAGCACACACCCCAGCACAGACACAAACCTGCCGGCTCTTTGGGGGAAAAAAAGGCAAAACAGAACAGAGCTGACTCCACAAAGCTTCAAAGAAGGGACACTGCATACTCACACAGCTCAGGGAGCATCAAGCCATGAGAAAGCTCCAACTCCTGCATGCACTTCACAGGAGTGTGAAGGAGCTGGTTGTCCTCTGACACCCCTGAGATTGGGCCCTGCAACCAGTTTTAGTCTGACAACACAGCACGGCAAGAAGTGAAGGATGCAGCACCGTTCCTGTATCTGGCATTGCTCTCACTGTGTCCCAATATTTTGCACACAGGATGGCATTCCAACGGTAGATTTGGGTGAAAAGGTAAAAATTCTCCACTTTCCATGCACATAAAAAAAACCCCCTAAACACAGAATTTTAAGCACCATTACTTAGCCAGATTAGAGACATATTTTTGGCTTTCTGCTTCTGCCTGCCTGCTCCTTCCTTCTGAGGAAAATTACAAACAGTAGTCAAAGGAGAGGAAATTAACTCTCACGTAAGATTAAATTAATAATCCCAAAGCATCTCTCCTGCCCAGAACAGATACTGGGATTCTGAGGCAGCTGTATAAAAATGACAGAAATTCTCATTCAAAATGAATGGCTTCTCAAATAAATTACAAAGAAAAATTAATAAGAAATAAAAGTACTTCACAAGCTTTGCCCAAAGTTAAATGCATTTACATTTAAACCTTTCAGCTCTTTTCCATATGAGTTTGTGTATTATAAGTGCACACTCACACACACACACATCTGTACAGTGCATTAACGTCAGTCAAAATAAAACTTGTGTGTTACAGGTTTTAGGCAGAAGGATTGCAACACAAGTTATTTAAATGTAAGGAGCATGAACTACATGGTGTGTATGAGCTTATTGCTATGTCTGTGTGCATCAGATCACCTCCAACAGCTCCCATGCATGCCCAAGATCTCCACCAGCCTTTACCCAAAGTCTGAAACATCTCTGAAACAGTGTCATTGTTTTCAGACTCATGAATGGCCCACATTTCAGAGAGGAACTCAGGTGGACTACCACTAAGACAGTAACATTCAACTGGGTCTGGTTCTTGCCACTTTACTGAGCACAGCCAGCCTCTCAGAGGAGCACAGACTTGTGCATGGACAATCCGTCGGTTCTGTTCCGATAGTGCTGGCCTTGGGCTGGCGGGCTGGAATATTGGTATTGTGCTGAACCATTCTCTTCAAAGGTTGGTGAAGTCCTGTATCTTACGGGGCTATCCACGGAAACAGCAGGAAGACTGTGGTCTTGAAAAGGTGGTGACTGAAAATGCTGGTATTTCTGGAAAGTCTCCAGGTGGCCTTTGTTCAAGTCTTGGCTCCAGGGCTGCCTGTAGGGCTCGTGTCTGTAGGCATAGGCAGCATCCGGCCACTTCCTATCCTCTGGCACGTAATCCGCCGGAGGGATTATGAATTTGACACCCGGGGAGGGCCTCGAGTTGCTGGCATAAGCATCGACTGGGGCTACTTCTATGTGACCAGGGGCTGAGGAAAGAGGGGTTTGTCGACTGG
Organism: Campylorhamphus procurvoides; assembly: GCA_013396655.1. NCBI lineage: Eukaryota > Metazoa > Chordata > Aves > Passeriformes > Dendrocolaptidae > Campylorhamphus > Campylorhamphus procurvoides. The sequence continues at coordinate 1,741,803 of WBMV01009266.1, forward strand.
CAGGGTAAGAATTCACTTGTAGTTTATTGGGGGAATAATCTACTGACATAAAAGGCCCATATGGCCTCCCCGAAGGGTTGGTTCGATTCCCGTGGTAATGCAGAGGGACAGAGCCTGCATTGCCTACGCTGGAAATGTGCTTTGGAGAATTCCCATGGTAAGTAGGTGGATTGCTATAACCTGGCAGTGGCTGTTTTGAATTCAGTCCGTGAGGTGGGCCATCGGACTGAGATGCATATTTTGGAGACCTGGGTTGTGAAGCGAAGGTGTAATTATTGGGTACTTTTAATGGAGCCGGTAATTTTTCCCCTTGCTTTCTTGGACTGTTAGGATATGCTACATGCCTAGGGCTCTGCGGATGAGCTCTCTCAAGCATCTCTTCAACAAGATTCTCATTCTCAGTTTCATCTTCTGAAACATTGTCATACTGAGACGCGTTAGACCCTCGCTTACCTTCGTCAGCATCCAAAACCCTCATCTTTTGCTTTACATTCAAAGGCTGCATTTCTCCAGGACTTGGTGGTGGGCCTGAAACCGAATGGTTTACTGGCCTCCCTTTCACCTCTGCAGGAAGTTGCATTGTCTTTTCAATTATTTTGATATCAGACGGTTTATTCCACTTAGGTACAAATTCCCTTCTAGTATTTGAAGTAGCATTAGAATTTTGATTAGCAGCTGCATTATTGTACAGACTCGAGTTGTCTTGTTCTGTTGGCTGAGGCTTTTTTCTGGTATCTACCTCATTCTTAGGCAAACTGTTTTGTGTCTCTATTGGCCGAATCTTCTGCTGTTTTAAGGAAGGTTTCTTTTCCACTGAATTAATTCTTTTTCGGTCATTTGATGAACTTTCTGGTTCTTCCTCGGTGGATGGTCTCCTCTCTGTCCTTCTTGCTGCTTGTGTACCAGTACTGTTCTGTCCATTAAGCATTGGAGTGGAGGTAAGCACAGAAGGCTGAGGTTCTGAGAGGATCTGCCCCAATGGCTTCTTTGGAAGTTCATCTTCTTTACCTAAAACAAGAACAGGAATAACACAAATTTACTTTGTGCAGAAGTCTTCTTTGATCTGTTGGTCATGCAAGCAAAAATAGCTACAAAATAACTGGGCCTCTCTCAGGGTCAGCATCCTGCTGAACACCTTGAGGGTTCTTCTGCACACTGACAGTGAATCCAGATTTTTTTTACAGCTCTCACCCCAAACAGTTATTCTAGTCTTCCTTTCTACAGCTGATGCAATCTTGTCAAGCTTTTGCTCTATGTTGACACTGCTGCAAAACAATCATTTTCCTAGAAGAAAGTTTGCTTACAGTACCTACTCTGTATGTAACACTCCTCATACCAAGCAAACTGCTTTTCTCCACTTTAAAAATCCTTCCCAATATCCCTCTCCCAATCTATTGTTATCCCTTCATTCATCTTTTAATGTTCACCTCTGGCAAGCTCCACTATGAACTCCCTCTCATTTTCGTTTTTGGGTGGAGCTCCCCATTAACATCTGCATAGTTAAGACCTTAATCCCCTAAACCACCTCCCAGAAATTTCATCCTCAGTATTAAAAAGCTCCAGTAAAAGCCTCTACACAGAATCTTTTTTTTTTTTTTAGTTCAGCTTTTTATCAATACAGAGCAACTGAAGTAGCTGATCCTAACAATGGCTATGCCATGGTTTCAGTTGAGCATTCCATGGACAAGTTCTGCCAAACACAAGGACATGATTTACAGAATAAGAATACACATGGAAAGTTCTCCCAGACTGGAGCTCAACACATTGCAACAGCCAGTGGTAAATGTTAGTTATGTGGGGATGCAGAACAACCCACACTGAGACTACAGAACGAATAAGGAAGTGTTTCATGGCTTGATGCTGCTCATAGAACAATTCACATCAAATTTTCCACTGCAATCCTTCTCCTTAGCAGTTGACACCCTTCATAATCTCAGCCAAAGTCTTTTATCATATCCTCTTGCATATAACTTATTTAACTGTGCAATCCATTACTTTCCCATTATAAGCAGAAAAGGTCACACACTTCTCATTAAATGTATTAATCTAGATTTAATCCATTTGATGTTCAGCATTTAAAAAAAACAAAAACACAGAACTTTTTAAGTCAGCATAACCAAACAAATCCTACTCACTGTAGATCTATTTATTAAGCAGAAGCTCCGCTGTAAAGAGAAAAAAGAAATGGCTACCCTTGCTTGAATGTTACACAAAATAAATTATATAAAAGGGCTGTTGGTAAAATAAACTTGTTCAATCCCTCCTTCCTATGACAAGAACTGAAGACTCTTTTTCCATCAAAGATCAGAAATTTAGCACCTCACTTTCTAGCCATTTGTAATTGCAACTCTTTGTTTGTCTACACGGGTACACAGGAGTGAAGCCATCTCTCCCTGACTTGAGTGCTGTGGTCACAAGTGAGTGATGTTCATTTATACAGGCACGAGCCCGAGTTCAATCTCTGATGACTGGTTCATGATACAGACACACAGAGGAAAGCCAGCAGCCAAGGGCAGCATTATTTATTAGAACAGTGTAACAAACTACCATCATGGATCAGTTGCTATATAAACCACATGAAAACTCAAGAGTTTGTGCCAGCCAGGACATAGCAGGAGGACAGCAGAGAAGAACACAACAGCGCCGTGTGTCACGACAAGAACCAAATAAAAGTACTTCACGGAAACAGGCTGGGTTTGCCAAACAATTCAGCTAGCCTTTTCTGGATTTTCCTTCATAAGAGGCCAAAGGTCCTATGGAAACCTACCTTTTGCTTCAGAAATAACTTCAGAAACCTCAGTTGGCATATAACACACACAGCCTACCCAGGCCCTCTGTAAAAAAGCTTCCACTCCGATTTTCCCCCAGTTATCCTCCTCTTAATTACGACCATACAATGACGTAGCTACACAAGCCTCTTACACCCCAGGGACTCTCTGTCTGCCTCGTGACCAGCCTGGCAAAGGCAGATCCTCCTGCTGAGCCCCTTCCTCCATTGCTTGTCTCCAAAGGGGAGATTCCCCACGCTAAATCCCAGCTGGCACACTGTACTCCATGGCTGAGAACACCCCCCAGGCAGCACTGCAGGGCACACGGTGGGCCAGAGCCTCAGCACAGGCCTCCAAGGAGTGGCTCTTGGAATTCCAGGTATGTTTGGTCTCTTTCAATACAGGGCCCAGCTATTCCCAAACCAATCGAAGATGTGGAGCGTAGCTTTGCAGCCTTGCCCACCCCAGCAGCCCAGCAGTGGAAGAACAGAGGAGGGCACAGAGGAATGAGCTGCATGGATGCTGTAAATGGGTGGTTTAACAGCTCTGCAATACACTGATTGCTGCACCAGCCCCTCCAGAATTGTCTTTCTATCTTTATGAACAGGAGTTCACTTTCTGAACTTCCTTCTGTTTGGCAAGAGGCATTTGTGCCATTTGATTCCATCTGCCTCCTCAAACACAGCATCAGGCAAAGCTAAAGATCCAGTCTTCTAAATAAAAGTGAATTTTGCCTATAATAAATACTCCTGATACTCAAACTATGTATTACCGCACTTTCAATCTTACTCATCTTGAATGTCAAAATAGCATGAAGTCTGAATTAACAAACAATACTTTGTTATGTACAAAGTACATACCAAAAACTTGTCACCTAAATCATATAAAACTAGGCTTTAAATGCTGCCAATCCATTTATAACATCCAGGAGGATCCACAGCAGTTATGAGACAGCATAAGAAAATGGCTCCTCAACATCTCTAAATTCTTTAATTCCTATTCTTGTATACAAGAAATGTTTTAGAAAAATAGTTTATTTTCTTCTACGCTTGAAGTTAAAATATTTTATATATATATATAAATCTAAAAACCAGTTCCTCTAGCAGTTGCAATGCTTCCTTCATTTGCCCAGAGATGTTAAAAGCATGAACTGATTTTTTTTCCAGTTTTCACTCTAAGAAATGCCTACAGAGCAACAAGAGATCCTTTAAATATACTTGGTTGCATAATAAAGGTGGGGTTTGTGAGAGTTTTTGGTTTTTAATTTCACACTTAAGGCTTCCTAATTACCATTAAGCTCTAATAAACCCAAGTGAGAATACTGCAGGTATTTTTATTGAATTCTGTCTAGGCTGCTTTAAACATTACTTTCTGTCACTTTTCCTTCTCATTTCAGGGTAAAAGAACACAACCAGGCTGCACGGTCTAGATGATGTATGGGTTAACATGAATTAAAGCTGTAAAATGAATATCAGAGAAGTCTTGTCATGTCTGTTGTGAAATTGTTAAAACTCAACATTCATTCAAGCACTGAGTAACAAGCAAAGCATTTCAAGACAACAGTTCATTTAGAAGAAAACCTGTGCATTGTAACAGCATGACACTGGTAATGCCAAAGCTTAGTGCTTTCAGCAAAAACATGGAACAACGAGTACATGTAGAAGGAGGGTCAGTGGGGAAAAGAAGAAATACAGCTTTAAATTCTAGCCAAGGGGCTTCACAGAACTCTGCTTAACTTGACCTCAGACAGAAACAACTGACACAGGTTGCTTGGTCACCACATGTGGAAGTAGGAAAGGCCACACTGCCAGAGGTGCCAGCTCAGGAATTAAGGACACCAAGCACAGGCCTTGCTCTGGTTCAAAAGTGTCCAAGCACTGAGCACCTCCTGCCATAAACACCACACAAAAGCAACTTGGGCTGTATAAGGATCTACAATGATGCAGCAAACAGAAATCGTGCAAACCTGTCACCTTCTAAAGGAAACCCAAGTTGTTTGCAAATGCAAAAAGGCTATTTAATCCTAATTGAAGTATGCAGGTCATACATAAATATCCATACACACAGGCACAGAGCTGTCACTCCCAGTGACACTACCAAGTACTTCAAAAACAAATAAAAACTCCTGAAGTTCAAAAAAAGTTGACAAAATTAACCACATAGAGCATAACCAAATTACCACCATGCACATGACTACCGTGGGATATTCTTCAAATGCACAAGTAGCATGCAAACTCTGTTTGTGAATGCTTTAACCAGTCCACAGAGCAAGAAACCCACGATGCTGCATGCTGGCAAGAAAGAAAGAAAAAGGTAATAAAAGCAAAAAGCTGAGGAAATGAAAACACAATGCAAAAGCAAATAAAAGAAACCTAGTCACAACACACATCTCTGCCTTAAGAGGTACAAACACACTCACCAGACACGCATGCAAAAGCACCAATTCCTTCAAGCCACACTTCTTTTATCTACCAATTTTCCACTCCGAGCCTGCCTAAAGCCTCACACACAGCTCTCAACCATCTACTCTACTACTTCAACTAAACTCACTGTATAAACTCCTTAGATTTGAGCATGAAGGAATTTTATTTGGGTGTTTTCAAGGACATTCAATTGAGTGTCTGTTTGTGTTGTTGATCCAGAAGCTGAGTTAATGCACTATCTGGACATACCTGTCTCGCTGACAAATGGAGAAACTGCTGAATTCCACAAGAAGTCCCTTGTTTTGGGACAAGTGCTTTCCTATAAATCTATGATGTTTACATACAAGATTTAAAAGCATGTTAAAACTAGAAGGTAAGGCAAAGTTGTCTAGTTCAGCTGTGACTGTTTTGGCAGTGACCTCTACAATCATCAAATGTCCTTGTCCTCTGAAGTGATCAGGGCGATCAGATTTTTCCCAAGTATTCAAGCGGGATTGGGATCTTTGCACTTTCATTTTTCTCTCCTCCCTTCCTTCAACACAAGGGGTTCCCAGACAGTTTAGTTACCAGCTTCTCCCAAAGAAACATGGTAACACCTTGTACCACAAATTACAAAGCAGGAACTACATGATTTGCTATTTCTGCTTTAACAGAAAGAGAGTGATTTAGTTGTTTTCTATGCAGTATAGCATAAAATAAGCAAACTAAGAAAGTAGGGTGAAAAACTGGTAAGGAAGGAGAGCAAGAGAAGGAGAGAGAGACAATTTAAGCAAAATAAGAAGAATCACGTGCTTGTTTGTTGCTGGTAAACATATCCCCTGACATGAAAAGGAGCAAAGCAAACATCAGCAGGTCTGACTGTTCCCCAAAAGATAGGAAATTCAAGTCATATCAAAGAAAGTTTGTCTCCTGACTTCCTCCTGCTCAAACAAGCCTTGGCCACCACCCAGTGGAAGTCGATCTCCACTGCAAGACATTCACAGATAATTGCTTCAGGAGGCACTAACAGCCTCATGCATCGAGTAGCAGACATATAATTGGAGTAAAGTGCTTTAAGTGCTCTCTCCGGTGAATAACAGTCTAGTCCTTAATTTCAGCACCAGAATACATGCACTTTGACTGTTCTAACACAATTTTCAAGGATGGTAATGGTCATAAAAACAACTCTTAAAATGACATCTTGAAATTTGGTTTATTTTCCATCAGTGACATGCCATCTTCTTCGGTTTACAAGTCCACGAGAATTTTAAAGAAATTTAAGTGCCTGCACTAGAAGCTCAGGGTTCTCTCTGAAAGTCAACCTTCACTCCTCCTCCTTTACATGCCTTGAATGCCAAAGGAGTTACTAAATGAAATCCTGATGGAGAACCTGAAGGGAGAACAAAATACACTGTTTGCCCTTCTGCTGCTGTGTCACTTTTGTAGTACTGTCAGCAAGGAAAACTTATTTTATAAACATCTGCATTCAGATAAATAATAGAAATGTTAACAAATCTGGATCAACGTAATTATCTGAAAAATATAGTTAAAGATCATGCAAGTTTTAAACAGTAAACGTTTTTAAATGATGCAAAGCCAAAGTCTAAAACTGCTGAAGATATATACTAATTATATTAAGCATCATTCCATATATTATTTTAGTTTATAATATTGTAAAGTAGTTGTACCACACAAGAAACAAGGCAGAAAAAAATAGTTAAGTTGATTAAAACACGAAGTGCATTGTCTGAAATAGCTACTTGTGTATTCTTCAAGCACAAGTGAAAAATCCAAAATACCTCTGAAACAAAACACAACCAGAAGAAAGACACCATCAGAAACAGCAATGTCAGGCTGACTTACGTATTTCTACTGTTTTGGCTGTCAAAGGCACATTAACAGGAGAGAACAGACATTATTTATTAGATTATTATGACTATTATTATTAGCATAGTGTACATTTCTTCAGTGTCACTGCCGAATATGTAAAACAGATAACTGAATAAAAGATACCAATAATAAATTTAATAAAATATCACTTTAAAGATAAATACCAGATAAATATTTTAAGATTTATGGCAAATGCAAGATTCAAATTTTGCTTGTTTTTACTGAATACAGAAAAGGTTGGGAAAACTGAAAGAACTGAGCCAGAGTTCAAAGCTGCTGTCATCGTGCACAAATACAGCTAAGATGATCACAAGAACATGAGCAGTTTTCAAGTTTGCCAATACTGTTCTAAAATGATGGCACAAGACCTTCATCTCTGATTTAAGGCCTTCTCAGCTGTTCTTAGGTCTATTAAACTTTTAGTCAAAAAAAAAAAAAAATCCAACCCAGGCCCTCTCTGCCCTCCCTTTTCAGGACACCTCACACCAGAACACCAGTGAGAAACCCTCTCAAGAACAGATCTGAGAGGCTTCAAGCCTTGAAGGTGGGCCTGGCTGCCTTCTTTAAAAAGTACTAGATTAATAAAGTGTTTTCAGTGAAATATTTTTAATATGAAACTTTCACTGGTAAGCACTTCTGTTTATTGAAGTCAGACTCTATAAAAATCGGTTCATATATAAATATTGTTTATTAAGCATTGCATTATTCATGTAGTTCTACTGGAACGAATTACAGCAAAGCTGGAAATTGCAGCCATATCTTGCGAGCATTTAAAGAATTTTGCTGCTGTTTTAAATAATAGACATGGAAAGAATCTGCCTCGAGAGATTCTGGAAATCAATGGTGTACTCCAAGAAAATTCCTCTCATTATGCTCTAAACATCACCCTTGAATGAAGGAAGAGATTGTCCATCCTACATCAGATCTGGCATATGGAGATGTAAAGACCTACAGAGTTAGGTGAGTGTGCTGTTCAAGAACTAGCTGTGGTGTGGACACCCTGCATCCCATTCCAGACAACCCAGAAAACACCAAATGCTTTTTCTCCTGAATTTCCTTGAGTGTATGTCAGAGGAGAAATACCTTAAAGGACAGTTTCTACTGTACAGCTGCCACAGGCTCTCCAGGGCCCAATAACCACATGGTTCTCCAGTAAGAAGTGCTCTTATCCATACAGCCCCCTCTCTTCATAGACTCACTGGGAGAGAGGGATGCCTGCCTTGGGTTGCAGGAACAGCACCTGAGTTGCCAGCCACACTATGAGGTTGTAGTTGCTAAGTCCAGGCTGCCCTGCACTGGTCAGCACTTAGACTGGAAATCACCACAAAGAGGAGGAAAAATCTGTGGTCTGCCTTATGCAAAATAGCTCTAGTATTGGCAAGAACACTTCAGAGATATCCAAAATTAGCAAGATCCCTGAAACATCCGTGTTTTCTGGCTGAGCCCTTCAAGGGTTTTATCAGTGAGAAAGTGTTAAACTAGTCCCTTCCTCCTCTGCTCTGAAGGAGCTCCTTAATCCAGTGGGAAAAGCTGCAAAAGAAGCAGGCCAGGGAAAGCTACATCAGACATAAGCAGACATCCACTTTCAAGTAATGCAAAAGTTATTACCTCTTTTAATATCCTGCTGCAGCTTACCCTACTAGGGCAGGAAAATCTATACAGCCTAACAAAGGATGCCAGATGGAAAATTCCACTGAGCTTAATTAGCTCACTGCTATTCCTGGATGATTGATACTGATGCAACTGTAAAATGGGGATTTTTTCTTTTTCCTAACATGCATTTTTACTTTAGTTCTTAAAGATGTAATTGTTGCTCAGTGAGGAAAAAAAAGTACAAGATAAGAAGTAGTGCTTTGATTTCAGCTGAGAAAACAAAAATAAATGCTACTTTCTCAGGCTACACTGAATATTTAAATGAACAGTCTGGTATTTTTGTGTCTGCATGACACAGAATGGTTTCACAGATGAAATGAGAAGAAAAATAGTAGGATTCAAGGTAATGAAGATCGTAGAATCAGGCATTTGTACTGTGTTTGTGTGGCAAAGTTTTGGTAGCTGGGGCTATAGGGGCGGCTTCTGTGAGGAGCTGCTGGAAGCTTCTCCCATGTCCAAGAGAGCCAATGCCAGCCCACTGCAGGATGGCCCTGGCCCTGGCCAAGGCTGAGACAATCAGACATGGTGGCAGCACCTCTGCGACAACTGAGTTAAGAAGGGGAGACAAAAAACCCCTGTGCAAGAGCAAAGGAGTGAGAATATGGGAGATAAAGAGTCCTGCAGACACCAAGGTCCATGAAGAAGGAGCAGGTGCTGCAGGTGCCACAGCAGAGGTTCACCTGCAGCTTCTGGAGGAGCCCATACCAGAGTGGGTGGATGCCCAGAGGAAGCTGGAACCCCATGGGAGGGTTGTGCTGGAGCAGGCTCCTGGCAGGACCTGTAGGCCCATGGACAGTAGAGATAACAGGTGACAAATCAACCATATTCCCAAGGATTAGGATGAAGGCATTTTATTTCCATCCTGTGAAAGCAATGTTCCCTTCTACCCCTAGCAAAAACATACCACACAGAGAGGCTTTCCCAGGCTACTTTGAAAACAAAAAGGAAAAAGCTCAATTTCTCACCTAGCACAAAAGATACTTTACTTTGGCTTTGCTTTTCCTGTTTCCAAACTGAACCTGCCTCATTCATGTTGAGGAGGGGGAAAAAAGAACAAACAAAATGCATTTTGTTACTGATGTTATTTTAGCTATCCAAAATAAAGAACCAATATGGCTCCAAACAATTAGCATCCTGTCAGCTTCTCATATCAGAACTTACACCGAAGTGTACGCAGTATGAAACCAAACAACTTGCATTCCATTGCCAAACTGTCTTGGCAAGAAATCCAGTCACTGTCATTTGCAGTTGGTACCCACAAGAAGATTCCTTGAGTCTCACACTTTCTGTTGGAAGGTGAGTGGGTCTCATGGCACTTAAAGCCTCCTTGAATTTTCTGTGAAAATCCAGAGTATTCTCAAAGTTTCACTTGAAGGCATTTTATGTTCAACCAAAAGAAAAGCCTTAATACATAAATAAGTTAGGAACAGACTTTTTGCCTTCTGCATCAGGAAAATTTCCAGTACATTCTGTATTTTCCTCAAAGACTCTCAACATGACTTACATTAGATCCATTACCTCTGACATGTAGCAAACTACAAAAATCTTTCCCAATTCTTGAGCTACCACAGGTTGGAAATGAGGAACTTTTCACTGAGGAAATTTACCACATCCATGAAGTCTCCACATTTCCAAACAACTGAAGTTGCTGGGATAAGCCCCTCACTGTTCAGATATAATCACTGGACTTCAATGACCCTTATGGCTTCCTTCCAACTCAGGATATCCCATAATTCTATGATGGAGTGGAACTGATGCTGAAGGAGCTGTTCACTGGCTCTGTGCTCCCATGGTGAGCATTTGCCATGCCATGCAGTCCTCTCCATGGCCCAGCATCAGCTGTGACACGGTGTCTGATAAAGCCCATGGCTCAAGAGAAGTGATGGAAAGAGCACCTTCAGAAGCACAACATTCTCCAGACTGAAACCCGGCTTGTGGGAAAAGGATGGGAAGAAGGTAGGGTGGGAAGGCTACTATTACAAAGGGGAAGCAACAGATGAAAAGACAAGAGCAGGAACTGGACTTAGACCTATTGTGGGTGGAAAAAAAGGCAGCTGGAGAGGTTGTACAGAAATTCAGAGAGAAGGCCAAACACAGGAATAGGGAAAAATGAGGAATGGACAAGAAGCCAAGACAATGGAAAACAAATGGAGAGAAGGTGTTTGTGCTCCATAGGAACAGATCTGCTGAAGAACCAGATGGAACAGGCACTTATTTGTGGTGTGCAGTTCTGACACAGCCCAATACTGCATGCAATAAACAATGTCTACAGAAACAGAAAAAATAAGTCCATTAATGAAAGAACAAATTATCACAGCATTGCAACCTTTCTTCTGACACTTCTTAACTTCTGAAAGCAAACCACAGCAACTTTAAAGGAAGGTACTTGAAGGTAATTTCTGCAATGCTTGTAAATTTTTTTAAACATACATTTTTCTTGGATATTATTCTGCAATTAAAAAGGATATAAAAAAAGTACTGAGTAATCACAAGAAAAATTCTAATTAACCATTGTGGAGGTAAGGATAGAAAAGAACAGAATCTTAACACAGGAGGAAGAGATCCTATACATTTCAAAAGCAATGCCCCACAAAATGACCACCTTTGCTCTGCAACCAAAAGGCACAAACACAAAGGCTTAGAAATAAAAATAAAAGTGATTCCATTAAACACCAAGCAGGTCTATCACCTGCAAACAACTAAAAATCTGGACTGACTAACAGAAGAAACTATTCAACATGAAGTTTGTTCCACATCTAATCAAGCGACAAAACAGTCTGGATTGTCAGACAATGCTGTTGCTTCAAACAAACTGAAACCTTGATATTTGAACTTTTATCTGAAAGGTTCTATAAATTCAAGTTAATAAAATGATCAGAGCACAGGATGTTCAAAGTGCTTTGCCATTAGCTTAAAACCAGTACACAAAACCCTAAAAAAGAGCAAATTCATCACAGCAAAAGTGTTGATTTTAAACTGTGAATTATTTCTGGGTAAAAAAAAAAAACAGAAACAAAATCTATGAACTGATGAAGAGAAAAATATCTGCACAATTTCTAACAGGATGAATTAACACTTTAGAAATTAACAATGTGTAAATAGCTTCAAATATCTAAATCTGATACATGCAAGTTTCTTACCAGCTACTGGTAGATCCAGCTTTGCTCGTTTCAATTCCCCTATAGAAGTCTGGAGCTGCTCTATTACAAAGTCATCTTCATAGAAGAAATCCTTGGCTAAAGTCTCCTGCAGAAATTTTACAAGCTCTTCCATTTGCAATTTCATCAGATGCTCTATGTAAGGAGAAAATATTGTTATATATTTAAGATATCTTGATAAAAAACATTGGAAAATGTACTTCCATCATTAGGTGCTCTTGTTTTGAGTGAAAAACACTTGTCAGTTAGGCAGGCAACTGATTTCTACACCAAAAATCTATAAAATGCATCCAAAATTCACTTGCAGATCACTATGGAAATACTTTCTATGTATCATTCTCTACTTAGGACAGTGTTTTCCAAACAAAACTAACAAGTCACCCTCCTTCAGCCTTCTCATGCCCCATAAAGCTTCAGGTCTTTATTTTTCAGCCCTGCATCCTCAACTTACAAACACCCTGTGGATCTGTACAACATAGATCATCTCTCTTATTAGGAGCTCTGAAAAGCAGTAAAACATTTTAAAAATTGCTGTTTACAGTATCCTCATTCACAACTGAATTAACTCCCACTGAAATGATAATGGCAGTTCACACTTCAGAACCATTGCTTCAGGCTCTCTGAAAATTCAGGTCATATTTTGAAAGTCATTTTACAGTTATCAGGTTATTTTTCTTTTCCTTTTTACACAGCAGTAAGGCCATGTGGCTTGCAAGGCTGTAACTGCATACTTATGTAGCTTCTTTAATCATTTGTATGTCATCAAAAGTTTCAGAATGTACAATTTCTTTACGGAAACCATAAAAAATGTTTTTGCACTGTAATAAAAATGCTCTTGGCATGTATTCCACAATGATACTTTGGACAGCTATACCGTCAGTGTTTTTAAGGGTAGACAGGAAACTGGAAAACAAATCAGAATCTGTCTTCTGCCAGCCCTCTCATCTCCTCTCTGTTGCCCTGAGCTACTCTGAGTGTTTGATCGCAGAGGAAGTTGCTACTTGCTAAGCAAGCAAATCCACACTCAGACTCTTTGCTCAGGTCTTCGCATAAAAAGAGTGGTGAATAAAAAGACTAAATTCAAGTAGATGTCTATTTGCAACAAGAGAAACCAAAATGCTAAGCCTAATTATTTGCCTCAAAATGTTTGGCTTTCTTAAGTGCAATAATGAAAAGAGTAACCTTTTCCATTTTTCAGAGTTGTTTATGAACAAACTGGTGAGCACCCCCAGTGAGGCAGTGAGGGAGCAGCATCACAGTTCAGGGAGGATAAACGTGCAAGGAAATGACGACATCAATTCTGCAGCTCCACACAGACCTCTGAATTTACACAAAGTTAAATGTCCCCCAGTAAGAGTGTCCTCAAACCTGAGCCCCAAGGTATTGCCCCGAGAAATGCTCACATTTATTCAGAACCTAAAATCCATCCTCCAAGGCTTTCTGGATCCTTTGGAACTTAAGATGCCAAATCACTTCAGGGAACCAAGCATAGATGCTTTACACAATTCCTCTATTGGAAATCTCAAATTTCACTTTACCCACAGGCAAGAGATGAAAGAGAAGGTCACACAGGCAGACTACAAAAATTCTAGATTTTAATTACATTCTTGGACAAACAATGGTATAAAGAGACACAGGCTGGTGATTCCTCATTGCTGAGTTGTTTGCTGGTAGTGTTTCAGCTTTTAGTGGACACTCTGAATTCTTTGTGTGCTATTCTAACTAATTTCAGTCCTGTGGGGGGGCTAGTAAGCCATTTCCAGTCCAGAGACCTACAACATTATTCCCCACTGTTTAGTCAGCAATACAGCTCATCTCATGTCCATGTTTAAACAACTTTCTTACTGTAATAAATACTTTTCTTTGTCAATCCCACTGTATTGGGCCTGGATGAGATGGAGTTAATTTGCCCTTGTAGAGCTGTGCACTGGTATCTGGAAAGGTGCTGGTAACACACCAGTGTTCCAGAGCTGCTGGGCAGTGCTGGCAGAGCCCAGTGCTCTCCCTCCAGCATTCCCTCCCCACCAGAAGCCAGAGGGTGGGCAAGATCTTGGAGGGGACATAGCCAGGACATTGACCCAAACCGGCCAAAGGGACATTCCATGGGACAGCTGCTCAGCAATAAAAGCTAAGACAAAGGAGGAGGTGGGGCATTCATTATTATCGAGATTGTCTTCCAGACCTGCGTCCCAGGAAGTGGTTGGGCATCACCTGATGATGGGAAGTGGAGAATAAACCTTTTCTTTCCCTTTACTTCCATGTACAGCCTTCACTTTTACTTTATTAACCTGCCATTTTTTTTTCTCCATCTTATTTTCTCCTTCCCCCAAACCTGCTGAGCAGGGAAGAGACAGGGCAGCTTAGTGGGCACTTGGATCCAGCCAAGGTCAACCCAGCATACACACACATTAATAAAGCAAAGATTTTTACCTTTTTGAGCATAAAGAATGAAAAATACCTGTCAGAAGAAGCACAAGGCAAATGGCAAACTGAGATTTTTCACACATAAGGTCAAACTACACAAAATGAGAACAAAATTAGCTGGATCTCTGTTTAGCTTCCTAATGTTTGAGAGATTTCTTACTTCTGTGTAGTTTCAGAATTGTGTACGACATAGCTGTGAGAATCCGCTCTCCTTCAAGTATGTAGATATCCCATATCCTGAGGCTTAATGTAAAGGGAGTCTGCAATGACAGAATCAGATGATGCTGTGAAAACAATCTGCCCCAAGTCACAATTAAAAACAGCAAGAGAAAGAAAAGCATACTCACACGATCAAGAAAACACTGGAAAAACCACTTGGTTGTATAAAGGCTGGTGGGCATATCCTGGGAGTCCTGCAAAGAATGCAGAAGTTTAAAAACACAAAAATCCAAGTAGTGCCTTGCACTGTCCACGAAAAAACATCTGCCCCTTGAGGTCAATGTACCCCATATTCACCATAAATAATTAATTTAGCCGTATGAGACACTGTTACTTCAATCCAACAAATGCAATTTCTGTCTTTTATAGTTCTAGTTCATCAATGTGACCACCTGAAGAACATGCACTTGGAGATGCAGAGGTGTTCACACAACCTTTATCTTGTTCGGGGGACAGAGGCAGCAGAGGATAAAATCCTCTCTCCAAGAAATAAATCTATATTATGGAGCAACCCAAGTTCAGGCACTGGGTCCAGTAAGTCTTTTATTCCTCTGCAGCAAGGCTGGCAATTCATGCCAAAAGGCTGAAAAGTTTGTGACAAAAACAAGTAACTACCAGAAACCAGCATAAAACAATTAAATTCTCCAAACATGGGTCCTCAAAACAGGACTTAGAGTGATAAGGAGTTTTATTCCTTAAAGGGTCTAATTTCCCCTAGAGCACAGATAATCCATGTGGTGTGTCAGCCATTCAAAGATGGCTAAAGCTCCTCTGCAGTTTCATGGAGCTCTTCAGAGTTAGGATCAAAAACAAAGTAAAGATGCAAAGTTCAGAAATCCTGAATTTTAACTGTGGAATAACATCATATTCCAGTCTTGCCAGATTCAGCTTTTCCAAAATTTTCAGTTATAAAACACCAAATAAGGAATGGATCAAATCCCTCTGGTTTATCTGCAGGCTTTGCTCTTGTCTTTCAGCAAATTAACATGGGCTCACTTTAGTGACACATTCACAGTAAGATGAAGAAAAACAATTCTTAACAGAATTGAAATAATATTTATGAGATTTTCGTGTTGTCTTGAAAAAAGCAAACGGAACAAAAGCAATCTTCTTGTCTACCCTGTAAGAATGGCCATCAGCCTATGAAAGATAGATATAACAGGCCATGCCTTTCTCTGATTAAAAAAAAACCAAATTGCCATTAAATTTAATGCCACTAAACTGATCCAAACAAAAACAGAAGTTCTTAATAAAAACTTAAAATAAAAAATATAATAAATATAGCAAGTGAAGGCATCCCTCTAAACAAATGGCCAAGAATTCCCTCAGAAGAGAGGTATGAAAGCATTTTATTTAATTAGCTTCTCCAGTTATTAAAAGCAGCTTTCTGCATTTGTCTGGAGCTTTCGTTTTTTAAGTAACCAAAGGCAGAAGGGGGAGAGGTGGGACAGGGACAGATAACAGGAAAAAAAAAAGCTCTTGATTTTTAAGTGCAGTAATAAGAGCTATATAAACAATGATACAAAATTCAATCATGTGCCAGCCTTAGGTTCTAGCACTTCAATCACGTATTATTATTTTGGAATTTTTAGAAAGTATAAGGGCCTTTTACCATTTACTGTCTTCTAGGGATTATTCTGTATTTTCCTTCTGAAATGCAACAACCTCGAAAATGAGAATAACACTATTTCTAAACAAGAATCATCATCCTGCATGTACTGGAAAAACTAAATCCTCAATTTTCATTTCAGAGTCAAATTAGTTACAGAACTGGGTTTAAGGTCTTTTTTTAATGTGACAAGATAATCTTGCATGACTAATTCTGACTTGACCTTTTAACAGAAGAGTGGGGGTTTTTCCTAACCAGATCTGCCATGTTATGAGCAATTCTTACAGCACACTTAAAAAAACCCCAACAAAACACATTAAGTTCTATTTTATAATACAACAATCACACATTAGATGCCATTCACCAATGCCAAAGTGCTAGTTTGTTCCCAAATTGTCTTTTTTTCTAAGGAGATAAACACACTAAGCAGAAAACAATACAGTCCTGGGAAGGCAATGCTTGTAAGCAGCCATCACTCTTAGGTGATGCTGCTGCAAGTGAGCATCTCTTACACTACCTTTAATGACCTGGAGGTGGATTCTGGCAGTACCAATGTCTTGTACAGGCAAATTCTTGAGGACTATTAGAAGGGTATTTTTCTCCCATTAGAAAAATAATTTATTTCTTAGACTAAATACAGCCAACCCCCAAAAAAGGGTGTATTCTTTCCTATTTTAGAGTATTAGAAGAGATAAACCCCTAAATTTAGCTTCATGAAAATACTATGAGCATGTGCAAATTTTAGAAGGACCATTAACCCATCTTGTAAAGGTTATTTTTTAAACAGCAATTAAAACTGGCTGGTTGTAAAGTCACCTCTGTCCTGAGATGAACCACAAACTCTACATAGAAAACACTCCTGATAAAATGCTTCCCCACCAGCCTGTTTACAGCAGTTTGCACATGGCCAAGCAGAAGAACCACACATTGTCCTTAACTCAGAGTGCAAAGTGAGACAGGCACCCATTTTCCCCGCTCTTATAATCCAGTTTTATCATAACTCTGCCAAGGGGCATCATAACTTTGTCTGTAATGAAAACAACAGCACTTCTGTCTCTTAGAGATGTGCTTTTTTTCCCTGAGGTTTGAGTATTCTCAGCATAGTGGGTTCCCTGAACTGAAACAAGGTAGAAAGCTGTAAATTATCATTGTTTGTATTGTGATATAAATACTCACCAAGTGCTGCTTAAGTTTGGACAAAAATTTCTTCAGTATTTTGTCATGATGTTCTTGAAACCTCAACAGTTTTGGAAAACCTTCAATAAAAAAACCTAAGAGAAGAAGTTGACCATTTAAAAGGTGTATGTGCTACAAAAATGACATAAAAAGGGATTGAGGCTCCAAGAACATTATCCTTCTATAAGACCCCTGGACCTGAACAGATACTCACATCAATATTAGGATGTCCATGTACAGATGTGCACACACTTCTGCCTAAATAACTACAGTAAAACATCAATACATTCCCTTAGTGACTATTATTAGATTAGAATGACAAGTGACAGCAGATCCATCAGTCATACATTAGTCTACCCAATACAGGATCATGTGAAAAACACATCTATAATTATTCTTAAAAAAAAAAAAAAAAGAACCAGAACCCACGCCAACTAAAACTTTTAAAAGCAAAAAGACATAAATTGGAAGTATTGCTGAGAACATTCATGACAGAAGAGCAAACAGCACAGAACTGTCTGCACTGAAGGCCTTAAAAAAAAAGGGATATTCTACCACAACAAATATCATGATTACATACTATAAGTAAAGACTATGAGCTCACACAACTGAACCAAAGGGCATATAAAAAGTTTTTAGTAGTTTTAGTGATCCTACACTAGAAAAGGAAAGCATTGAGATCACCCTCCAACTGAGTTATCAGCAGAGTAAAAAAAACAGGCTCAGAGCAAACACATAACAGTAAGCAACAAAACCTTGAAATGTAAAGTTAAGCTAGCACAGCTACACAGCAGGAAGAGAAACCATCCACAAAAGATCCTTCAAAAAGCTGAAGCTGTGTTCTGATCAGAAAAACAGAGATGATCAAACACTGTCAGTGTAAAAATGTGAAAAAGCAAGCCTGCCCCACCAAAAAACAGCTTACAAAGACATTGAAAAGTAGTAATAGACTTATTTTCAAACACTTTCGAAACAAAGTCTGACAGAGAGTCTGTAGGTCTGTGAAAATTTTTATAAGTGCTCAGAGAAGATGAAATCAAATACTAAAACCAAATTAAATGTCTGCATGGAAGACATGTGGAGGTTCCCAAGGGAGAACCCTAAACAGCTCTAAAAGAACTCACGAATCAACTACCTGAAATGTGGATTCTAAGAAAACTCTTCCCGCAAGCCTGGAAAGGGCTGACATGACATCAGCTTTTCTTAAACTGGTTTTTAGTCCACTATCTGTCCAATATTCACATCAATACCTCAAGAAAAAACTCACAAACCATAAGAAAGTAAGCTGGGGCAAGCAGTTGCCCAGATCGGTGTAATGAGAGAGTAACCAACATGTTTTGTACAGAGAGAGCCCAAGACTCTTAAATCCATTGGGCTCCCATGAAGAGATCAGTGAGCATCTGGGCACAGAGAGCATTCTCTTGCCTATTAACTTTCCAAAGGTACTTAATAGGTTCTATCACCAAACGGCTTGATCTCTCCAGTCCACCTCCAAAAGCAGCTAATCCAAGGAGTTAAAAGACAGTAAAATAAAAAAAGCCCAAAAGGCTTCCCCCATGAGAGTGTAGGAGTTTGTGCTGGGACACAACGGCACGTGCCATGTGTCCAAACTGTGAACAATCAGTCAAGTCCTGGCCACCCTGAAAGAGTCTTGGAAAGGCCGGGAAAGCCAGAAGTCACAGAAGTTACCAAAGGATTCAACCTCTTCTGTGCCTAGAACAGTAACAAAGCAGGTGCCAGCAGGGAGCTAGTTAAAAACTCGCTGACTTTTCTATGACAAATGCAGAGAAGTCACCATGTGGCAGAGCCAAAACACAAATGGAAGAACAATCCATAGTCAAAGGCAACTATTTAAGGAAGAAAAGTCTACTGGAGACTACTACAGGCAAAACAGATTTTCATCTGAAGAACATTTCCAGGAGGTGTTGATCTTTGGTTGCCCTTTTTTCACACACTTCACTGAGCATCTGTTGCTGGTCGCTATCACAAGCAGAACATTGGGTTAAATAGATCTACTGCAGCAATTCCATATTCCCAGGATTAAAAAAGTTACAAAAAAACCCCAAAAAACAAAAAACAAACAAACAAAGAAAGAAAAACCACAAAAAAACCCCAAAGTCAAGACCTTTCGAGCAGTATGGAAATTGGAAGAATAAGGATGGACCCACAGAACATGTCACTTCATAAGAAAAAAAAGAATCACTAAAGAAACCCCAAACCCAAAAGCAAACTCTATCTAGTTACCAGTTATGTAATTCAGTGCACAGTCACTAAGCCACAAGATTTACTATCTCAGGTTCACACAGGCTTAGCATTTCATAGACACAAATGAAAATTCTATCATACTTAAATGTCAGGCTGTGTATTAGGAAATTTTAATAACATAGGCAAGGCATTTGTTTTTTCCTTACTGTAAACAGCAAATGACTACATCAAAGCTAATTAGCCATCTGCAATAATATTCAAAGGTGCTTTTTCCATGGAAGGCTGCTCTTTCACATTTATATACACCAACTCATTCTCTTGAATCTTTAAGACTAGAGAAAGATTAATGGAAATAGCTTGCAAAAAAGTAGGTAATTTTCAGGGTTAGATACCTGTATTTTATCATTTAGAGACTTCACATCACCCATACAATATCAGAGAGGTCAAATTCATCTCTTGATTCCAAGTAGTGCTGTACTAGAAGTTAAGTCTGGCTAATGAGCTACACCCATAAAGTATTCCAGGTTTCCAGATCACAGGTAGAAGAGAAAAACAAGATTACAAACCTTGTCTGTGGGAAGGAACTTTTAACCACCCTACTCTTATCAATATGATTCTAAGTGAATTACTCAGCCCCACAGGGAGATGCCCATTCCAGAGAACCATCTGATGGTCAGCTGTATCAACTGTAACTATAAAAGGTTTTCTTCATGGACATTTGGCAATTTAGAATTGAAGTTATTTTGGCTTTAAGGAGCTGGCAAACAATGCTTTAAGCTACTTTCCCCAAAGAACACAGAAAAAGTGCAAAATTATATGACATCAGTTAAGTCAGTTTGAAAGGTTCCCTTCCAGAATCGACAGTGATTTTTACAGATGCACAGTGACAAACTCATTTAAAACATATACATTCAAAGAATCATAGGAAATCTAGGTTGGATCTGTTCACCCTCCTGTACATCATGCACATGATATGGGATATAAGGAGCTGATCCTGACACCTCCCAAAACACCTAGAATTTCCTATAAGCTTTGAAGAGCTCAACATTCTACAACTGCAGTTGCACAGGTTTTGATTATTATTAAATCTATAAATTTTTTTAAGATGCTCTCAAGTTTGTGTTACTATTGTGTAAAGCTTCAAGAAAGTCTTTGAACTTGATGAGTTCAAGATTTCACATATGACACTGATCCTCACATCAGAACACACCTTTTTTCCTCTAAAGGGATAGTTTTGCAGAAGTAGAAGCAGCAAAATAACAAACTAGTCCTTTGTCTTGGGGGTGGAGAACATCCAGAAACACTGAAAAGCCAAGGAAGGAAGGTATCACAGTAAGAGAAAGTCTTAAGCAGGAAAAAGGAGCCAGAGGTTGTTGGAAATTTGCTAAAAAGCCCACATTCTAAATGACATTTACTTTGTCAGGCTCCCAAGAACTACAGCTTTTCTGAATCACCACAACAGTAACATCACAAAGATGCTGGAATTCCTGGACTTGTCCCATACCAATAGTCATGGAATAGGCATAGATCATACTAAATCTGGCATGGAAAGAGAGAATTACCAATAACGTAAGAGTGACAACACCACAAGAGCAGGAATTTCTGTGTCAGGAAGAGATAAAGCTGAGAAACCTGAAGTTTATGCTTAGACGCAAGTCCATTTATTACTGTGGATTCCTGCCCTGCCAAATGATAGCACAGCTGCAGTATTATTTAACACATTCTGTATTAGGTTTCCACCACTATTTTATTCCTATATAGATGTCTGCATAACCAGCCTTCAATTGGTTACATTCCCTGAGAGAATAAGAGAAGAGGAAACCATCTGATTTTCATGGGAATTATTTGAAAGATATCACATGTAAAAACAATTACTTACCCTTGTGGGTGAGAGCTCCAGTAACATCTGATACCCCTCCCAAATATAAAGCTCTCATTTAGCCTTATTTTTACCAATCAGACAGAGCAGGATAGTTCCATTTTCAAATAAATTACAGCTTAAAAGGACAGGATGAATCTAAATGTACTGAAAGACATGGAATTCCATACCGTGCATAGCATGCTTTGGACCAGAGAGGAGTTTCACCAAGGCCCAGAAGGCATCTTCTTCATTCATGTACATAAGGAGTAAAGCTGTGATCTGGCTCATTCCCTGACAGTATCCAACTTCCTGAGAAGCAGACAGGGAAAACATTAAAATGCTGGAACCAAAAGCCCCATAACCATGAGCTCTTAGTTTTTCCTTTAGTCAGTGGAGATGCCTGTCCTGATGGTGTAGGGTCCCTAACTATAACACCACTTAACACACTTCATACTTAAACATTAAAATAGTGATAGAAGGAACAATGCACAGCCCAACCCTCCAGCTGAAAAGTAACCTGAAAGTACTGATTGTTCATTAGAACTCACTACTGATGAACAAAATCCTTGTCAGCACTAATGCACCATCTTACTCTCCAGAGATATTTCCATGTAACTGTAATTTGTGGTTTGGTTTTGTTGGGTTTTTTTGGGTTTTTTTTCTGGGGGGAAAGGATCTGGCTTTGTCTAGGTTTACAGTCAGGGCACCATCTGATAAGCACAGGATTTGTCAAGAGCGACCTGTAACTATAAACCTGATAAAGTTTAGCAGCCCAATAATCAGCAACTGCAATAAAGAAAAATTTTATTGCTCCAAAACTGAACTCCAGTATTTCCTCTGCTATTAATTTTGACTTTTATGGCAGGAACCAACTGTCACCATCATTCAGATACTCAGATAACCCCACCAATAAAGTATTTGTAAGGACAGTGACTTAATTGTTGAGTACGTTTTTACAGGTTTACAATTTCTTAGCAGAACTTTTGCTGCAGAGACAAAACCAAAGCATAAGAACTGCTACACATTAAGAGGAAAAACACAACAACGTAAGTGCAAAATAAAAACTTCACTGCAGTATTCCCATCATTACACTTTAATGGTCGATTTCAAACTATATTTTTCATGCAATTTGAAAATACTAGTCCAATGTTTCATGGGAGGTATATAAAGGCCAGACAGAAAGGTTACGGTTCCCAGAACTTTGAGGGGGAAAAAAAAAAATCAAGCAAACCAATATTTAATTTCCATAACTGCTTAATGTCACTTTCCTCTTCAGAACACGTATTTTTACAGTGAATTCTAAGGAGTTGCTGATGGACATGAAATGCAAGATGTATGGAAATGCTCAAAAATGAGGGGCTATTGCATTAAAAGCACAGTTAAATGTGGACACGACAGCATTTCATTTTTTTCTATTTTTAGCACACAGCCAAAAGACATTACAACATACAGAAGTGCTTAACCCTTATGATAGAGTCTGGAAACCCCACTCTAATAAATCCCCATCCAGGACTGCAGCCAATACTCAGGGCTTAAGTAAAGAAGATGCAACCTTTAAAGGCATTTTCCATTTTGCAGAACCTTTCAGGTTATGAAATACGCCTGCTAACTCCAATATGCATCTTTTTCCAGTATTTTCCTCCCCATCATTCAAATGAACAGGAGGCAGATAATATAATGAGGGGAAATACCAGTGCATAATAGTCCAGCACAGCATAAATTCATTATTCTTAGTGGACACAATACTGAGCTTAAAAAAAAATGTAGGCACAGTTCAGTCTGTCCAGTAAGATAATCGAGATGCTTTATTTTAACTTCAGCTCAAAAGATGACAACAAACAAATTATCTATTTCTATATACTTCCAAAGGTATCTGAAATGTTTGTTGGGTTTTTTTAGGGAGAAAGAAGATACAAGTTATTATCTTAAAGCACATTCAGAGAAACTAGATTTGAGTGTGGAGGCACACAACTTACCGAATTATATATGGAATATGCAGCTAAAACATGGAACAAAGATTGTTGCCTGGAGAAATAAGAGCAGAAAAAGAACATACTATAACATTGTCTTTTGTAAAAACAGAAAAACCTAGAAGTGGTGAACTGTATTTTGGAAATGTGTTTCCCCAATTGAACTTGTCTAGCACAAAAGAATATGATAAACCATCTTCACAATGATAAGCACTTCTAATTTCAAGCCAATTTTGTAATTAGCACCTTTATGATGTTTTACGTGTTCAAAGGTTTCAACAAATACCCCTAGAATTTTGAGAAGGCAATGGTGTGAGATCATCACTTTTACAGGCAGGTAAAGTGAAACACAGGATGAGCTACATTTCAAACACTGATTTATTCTGAATGCTAAAACTGAAACCCTCCAAACCTGATTGCTGTGCCTGCAGGACACAGAACTAACAGCTGTGACTGATTCCAAACAGATATGGAGAAGTGAAGATGTGAAATACACAAAGCAGCCCCAAAGATATCTTAATCTTGGCACCCAAATTAAAGTCCTCTCTGCTGACTGCTACTGTCAAACTGAAGCAAAGCAACAGCAACTCTGACTTGGCATCCTGTGCTCAGTCCTCTGAGTGTGCTGATCTCTGA
This sequence comes from Campylorhamphus procurvoides, assembly GCA_013396655.1. Lineage (NCBI taxonomy): Eukaryota > Metazoa > Chordata > Aves > Passeriformes > Dendrocolaptidae > Campylorhamphus > Campylorhamphus procurvoides. The sequence goes on from WBMV01009266.1 coordinate 1,765,774, forward strand.
CTGCTTCAGAGTCAGGACTTCAAAAGGCTTTGTAATGGCCTTTTGCTCTCTGTAAACAGTCTAACCTGTGAAGGTAACACAACAAAAATCCAAGAGACCAACTAACACAACTCTGCTCTTCTCAGCTGGGCCACCAAAGTAATGGTGGAGAGGCCTTATAATGAATTTTTCAACTCACACCCACTTTTTGGGATTCTTTTTAGGAGGACTGCATACCTGAGTGCCTACTTTTGTCTACAAGTAAAACTGCTAAAATTTAACTGCTGAGTTTTGCATATTGTTCTCTTTACTGTCCAGCAAAATTTTCTCCCTATCACTAATCAATGTTTGAAAAGAGATATTAGCAGGCTAGAAAAGGAAAGTCTAAAGGTGCTTACTTTCTATTGGGAAGAGGATGAAGACTTGGAAAAACTTCCCTAAAACTCTACATTATGGCATTTCTGTTTCCCTCTTCAGAACTGAAGTTTAGCCACTCTTGAGAAACCACGGAGAAGTGTAATCTAAAGTACTAGACATTAAGCTGGAGTCTTATTTTACAAGGACAAATTAATACGTCCCAAATGTACACAGGAGCCTCCTGTATCCTCAGGTGACCATATGAAACTAAACATAAGAGCTCAATCTCATTCACAGTAACATACATAAAATAATGGTAATTTTAATACTATTTACACTAGATGATACCACTAAAGAGTGAACCTTCAAAGACATACTGTCTACTTAAAAGTCAAACAAGCTATTGACACACCCAGGGGACTTTATTTCACTGCTATGTGAAATGACTTCTGAATTTTTCATCGAGGCATCGCTGGAAATGCATAATACATGTACAGTAATTCCAAGATCTGTTCCAAGTGTGAAATTGCTTTAGGCAGCCAAAGGCTTTCCTGTGGACTCTAAGGGCATGCTTACAACACAGCCACAGGGACTGGAGCTGGCTCTGCTTGTGTTAACCCCACACTGATGGAGCAAGGAGCTTCTGCTGACATGTCAAAGAAACGTGCCCAGAAATGCAGTGAGACCCAGAGCAGCATAGGCAGTGTGGGGTGGCATTGAGTCAGTCCCCCAGAGTGAGGCCCAGCAGCTCCAGCACGGAGGGATCTGAACTGCACGGAGCAGCTCAGCCTGGGAACCTCTTACAGACATCACAGAAACTTCCCTGATGGAGAATTTTTCCACAAAAATACCTAGATTAATAATAATATAAGAAAATAGTTCTTTTATTATCATATTCAAATCCAGAGCTCTAAGTATTGCATTTTGAAAATAGCAGACTACCAGAGAATCTGCCTTGGCAAGAAAAGGAGATTAAAAACTGAACCTAATACAGGGACAGAAGGGAAAAAATACCCTCTTCATCTCAGCAGGGTGCTGATGCTGCAAGCTAGCAACAATGCTGATGTTTGTAACACCACTTCTTTCACCATTAAGCATTTTTAAAGATGACAGCTGCCTAATATTCCTCATCCAATAGCAGTAAAAAAAAAAAAAAAAACCAAACCAAAACATTTTGAAGAAATCCAAAAGCCTTATGGCCTACATTTGTAAATAATTAAATGTTCACATATAAAAATACTGCTTTATTTTGGTTCTGAATTAGATAGTAGAAGAGGAGGAATACAAAATCCAAAGCAAGGCTAAAATCCCTGGGAAGATAAATGTTATTAGAAATGCAAGAAGCTATTTTTTAAAATAAATAGTTAAATAAAACAATTGCATTATAAATCTTAATGTTTTAGCTTGGAATTCCCACACATTTGTATTTACAATACCTAAGACTCTTTTTATTAATGTGAAACAAGATGAGAACAGCTTAGAAATGCTTTTCTTCAGAACCGACCCCCTTGCAGTAAGGGGAAAGCAGTTAGTTCTGTGTTAGCAATCAATTCCATCAGTCCCCGGAAAGAATCCTGCTTTGGAGGTCTAGAGCTCCCATTTCCTGGGCTGAGGAGGCTCAGGGCAGAGCAGCAGGCAGTGCTAAGCCATGCCAAGCAAAGCCCTTCCATGTACTCACTTCACACCGTATCTGTCCCGGAACATGATGTGGTCCCTGTAGGTGCGGTTGACGTCCAGGTCAATCTGCCTGATGAACGACGAGCACCCTCGCGCCTGCCACTTCAGATTCTGGGCAAACAGGACACAACACACAGCAAGTTTAAAATTGGGAGCTCTAAAACAGCAGAAACCTGCTTGACTATACACCTGTACTGAAGCATTTGCCATCACATGATTTTAAACAACACAGAATTCCAACTCACATGATAACAATTTTAACTTCCCAAACATGCAGATAAATGTACAAATTCTAGAGTCAGGCACAGTCACACAGCAGAGATGTAAAAAGACAGTTTTTTTGGACACATCAGTCACTACCCATACTTAAGGCTGTTTCAGCATTTTAAATTTCTTATTGCCGTTTCTCAGGCTGGCACAGCACTGGAGAAAGACAGAAGATTCATTTTACTACGCAGGAACAAGAACCTGAGGTCCAAGTGCCCCACTCCAGACTGGACAATTTAGTGTGGTTTTCATACTTTTTCTGCCTTTTTCTCTTAGCAGAAGTAGCAGCTACATAGCTGCCAGTTATTATCTAAGTATAGATAATGGACATTTCTCTAGTAATTTCCTCTGTCTTTCTGTTCTAATCTAATTTAGCTGTAGAATATGTCTACTTTAGCACTTGCTTTAGTATTTTATAATTAAATCCATTTTCGTAATTGAATACTTAGGAAGCTTGCACAGGTTAGATTGACGCCTTATTTTCTGCACTTACAATAATTTTCTCTTGACATTCATTCATTTATTCTTACTTCTGCCCCAAAAAGTTGAGTTTAAAAGACCCTGAATTCAACATGGTATTTTCAAAACATTACACCAGAGTAGGCATTATTATAAAATCCCACAGAAAATCAAAAGGCAGAACTCTACAGATTCTGGTTGCAAGAAAACAAGATTAAAGACAAGAATAATAAAAATAAAGGGATCAAACAGGGACCAATAAGATGCATCAAGTCTGCAGAATACAACCAGAAGCTTCAGGCACCTGTAAATCAATGAACCAAGGGTAGCAGCCATTAAACAACTCAGCACTAACCACAGTCTCAGCCACATGCACCTTTCAGGATAATTTAAACTAATAGCACCCAGAATGATTTGTCCCCCAGACAGCCAAAAGGCAGCAAAGTTAGAGTTTCAAGGTGAAAAGGGGTAGTTTTAAGGTGGCACAAGAGCCTATGATGTGATGGGCTCTAGGAAAAGAAGCACCCTGAGCCCTTGTCATCCTGGCAGCTTCCCCTGTGAGTGAACAGAAAAGGGATCTGAAGTTTGAGAAACAGAAAGGACAGAAGATTAAGAACTGGAAGAGAGAACTGAAAGAAGCTGTTTGACCTACAGCAAATATGTACATTTTCCTTTTACATTTAAGGTGTGCAATTTGTACGTGATACTTGCAATGAGCAATGTTGGTATCATTGCAGGAAATGGAAAACGGAGAGCAGCAAAACGAGTTTATCACAAAAAAACAAACCAGGATAATGATGGAAGAAACTCTTTCTACTTCTGTATCCGAACTACAAACACTTCTTTGTTTTGCATTGAGCATTGCATGGCATTAATCATTTCTGAAGATTAATTAACCTATTTTTAAATACTTCTAGTTTTACACAGCATTCTTTCCCACAACTACATTATTCAGAATTAACTCTGTTTTATCCCTTTTGGATCTGCCACTAGTCTTACTTGGGGAGTTAAAAAAGCCCATAATAGTCAGAAAGACCAACCTGTCAAACTAAAGAGCAATAAATAATTTAAGAGGAAGATCACAGACACGAAAGTTGAGATAACATCAATGTCAACTTCGATCTTTCATGACTATACAAGATTTCTTGTCTACTCAGACCCAAAGTCTCAGTTCCAAAAAAGTGCTATTGGAAAATGTAAAAATCAAACCAGCAATGCTTTTCCTTGGAACTCTGGACATTATTCCTTTCAAAGGCAGTGAATATTAAAATTCCTGTGGGGAAAAAACTGAACACTCTAGAATACTAAACTGCCTTTCTGTAACCCTTTAGCAGAGAGGAAAAGACAGACTTTTAAGGATTTGATTCCCCTTCTGCCTGACTTGTGAGCCTGCACATGAACCTTTACTCTTCCCTCTTGGATCTGAAGCTCAGCTCTGATGACAGCAGCTGCATTCACTGCCACAGAGAAACCAAGAGTTAGTAGGGGAAAATTTAGAGGAACATGACCACAATAATTCAGAGTTTGCTTTAACTGCTACTCAGGGTGAGGAGGGGGACTCTGGGATAACACAGCTGTTTTCCTTACATTCCAAGTAGCAGATACACTTCAGTGATGGATTTATGCCTGTGAAATCTGGTGGGGTTAACATCTCATCACCCGTTGCACCTCTGAGAATATAATCAAGTAGCCAGGCAGTGTTTTGGAAAGGACAGCTAAACTTCACCTGGAGAGGAGATGGCACAAAGATAGCTATCTTGTTCTGGATTTTCCAAGATCAAGGCACCCTCTCTTCCAGAAAACTGGAATTTGTTAGGTGAATATCAGTGAAGAAGGTACTTCTTTAACAGACACTTTTCAAAGAGCTGTAGTTTCCAAGGCTTCTGCCTTATTACCTGGGCAGAGGATTTTTCTTACTTTATTTTCCTTTGATTTTAGAAGGCCTTTTGCAAGGATTTGAGGATGGGGAAAAAAAATAGAAAGAAGATCAAAACAATTCATGAATTACAGAAACAAAAAATAAGTCAGAAAAGTGCTTTTCAATACATAGCTTTTTTCCTAGCTAAAACAAGCAGTAGAGTGCTATGTAATTTCCAATTTTTTTAAAGCTACATAACAACAAAAGTTTAATAAAGCCTGTAGTATCAGCATATGATACTTTTTCTAATTAATAGTAAGTGGAAATTCTACAAACTCACATTATACAAATCTTTCATTTCTTCCTTCATTTTAGGGACATCAAGTAGTAAAGACCAGACTTGTCCTCTGAACTGCAGGGGGATTCCTTTATAAATTCTCCTATGAAACTGTAAAAAGAAAAGAAAATATAAATGCAGCACAGTCCACAATGCCCTGAACAGAAGGAACAGTGATGTGCAACATGTTAAAGAGTAAAACGCAATTGCATCAACTATCCCAGCAAAAAGATGCCCTGCTGGGGCCAAAGTGTTCCAGCGTCTTTTAGGAATGCCATCTGGGAACTCCTCCCACAATCCAGAGGCACAGGGACAAAACAGGCCCACAGGTCAAACCTGTGCAGGTGAAGTTGACAGAGCAGGATTTTTGCATGTAGGAAGGTCCATCAGAATTGTATCACCTTTGCTGAGCAAATATTGCAATTCAGACCCCCCCAAAAAAAATCAAATTCTTAGCAACACAGTAATTCAGGATATGCCACAAATAACTCAGTATACTGACAATCTATAAATACAAATGGTGAAAGGCAAGCAGCAATATCACAAAGATTACCAGTAAAAAACCAAAAGCAGAACTGATTTTGAATGCTTGTAAAACTGCAATGGTGTGCTGAAATGCACCTATGCAATGAAACAAACTGGGAGATCCCAAAAAAACCATCACAGAATTTGCCATTTCTAAAGCTAACAGATCTCAATTATATTTCTAACTGATCATCAGTTTTCTAAAGGCGTATTAAAGCATTTTCACAAAAACTAGATAAAACCCACAAAAAAATGTTCTCTTTCAGGAGACACGTCTACAAAAAGGAAATACAAAAAGAGAACTCTGACAAAGAAAATTAACCATTCTAAAGTTATATTTTTATCAGTATTTTAACAATTACACAGGAAGACAATTAGATTTAAAAGAGAACAAAAACACACAAAACCGCTCTCTAAACAATTTATTCTTTGCATTTATTCTACAATGCAAGTTAGACTTTAAAATACCAACTGAAAGTTATCACTTGCTTTGAACATTTTTATAGAAGTTACGTTTGCAACATAAGAAACATTTTAAAAGAAATGTCCTCCTCAAAGACAGGATCATTTTTCTTTTCACGTATTTCACTTATCCACTTTAGGAAAATTAATGAACCCCTCGTTGCAGTAAATTTGCAAACCTCCTGCTGCTTGGGATATATCAGATCTTTAAAGGTGTCTTTAATGCCAGCAAGGATTTGTGTCTGGATTTTAGAATCCAAAGCTCTTGTACAAGTAAGGTTATGACTTTTTTTTTTTCCTCTTGTTCCTTTTTCAAATGAAAATTTTAAACTTGTATAAGATACAACAGCAATCCTGGAGGCTGCCCACAAAAAAGTGTTGTGCTTTATGAAGGAAACTTTGCTGCTTTAATACTAAGAATCTAAAGCAGCAACACTTGCAGCGTTAGCACAGTTTTGTCAGTACAGTTTCTTCTGTAAGGATAAAGAACAACATACAGAGCTACAAAGCAGCCCCTCTACAGATGGATATCCAGACCTCAGGTCACCTGGAGAATTTCAGTGTGTGGCAGCCCAGACAGCAGGATAACTGCCTGTGAGGGAAAACTCAGCCTCAGGGAAGCCAAACAAAAGCAAATGCAGTGATCTCTGTCCCCGGTGACAGACAGTTCTGTTCTTCAGACCCACAGGACAGCAACAGAGCACCTTCACAACAAACACTTCTGCCAGTTAACTCTGATTTTGTAACTCGTTTTCAAGTGTCTTCAAGAACAAAAGTTTGTTAGTGAAGAGAACTGGTTTGAAAAATAAATTCTCAGGACTATTGTTGTTATAAATTACTATTTTGAGAGAAGGTCAGGTGGATATCAAAGGACAGAAATCATCCTTTGCAATAATAGCTTCTTATCCAAATAGAATCAAAACAATTCAAACCACACAAAGTGTGAAGTTGTTCCAGGTTTTTGGGGGGGAGATAAAATTGAGGAAGAACCACGAGTTTCAGAGGTGTCCGTGACATTTACAGTTTTCCCATCTTCTGTGGTGCCTGGATTCAAACAGCCAAACTGTAGGAGAGTCCTTGAAGCAGTAAGTAAAAACTGAGAGAGAGAATTGTGGAAGAGATTTTTACAGAAAAGTTTGAAAAGTGAGTTGGCAAATATAACTTTTAAAAGAGTGGAAAGGACAGAAACACCAGCAGTTTCATAAGCCCACTACAGATACATTAAAAAAGCCAGAAGGAAAGCAAGCATTTTCAAGTACTGAAGTTCTGAATTACTGCACTACCTGACAGAATAAACCCAAATAACATTCACAGCTCCTTGCAAACCATTTTAGATCTGTATTCAGCTGACTCTGCTATTCTATCTATTCTTTTACTGAGGCAGAGAAAAAGCTCTCAGTCATCCCAAGTCATTACTAGATCCTGCTTACAGACTCAGAGAACACAAGACCAAGAACTTTCACTATCAGATAGAGGAGAGAGAAAAGCCACTCAAGAACAGAATCTTTCTTGGCACAGACTCCACTGAAAAACCCCAGGCACCAGAAGGTGCTGGGGGTCACCCCTCTGGAAAGCAGCTCGGCAGAGAAGGACCTGTGGGTCCTGGTAGACACCAAGTTGAAGAGGAGCCAGCACAGTGCCCTTGAAGCAAAGATGACAAAGGGTATCCTGGCCCGCGTTAGACAAAAGCATTCCCAGCAGGTCGAGGGAGGTGAACCTTCCTTCTGCTTGGCAGTGGTGAGGCCACACCTGGAGAACAGTCTCTGGTTCTGGGCTCACCAGTGCAAGACAGACATTGTAAAGGGCTACAGAGATGAAGGGACTTGATCATCCCTGCTGTGAGGAAAGGCTGAGAGAGCTGAGACTGTTCAGCCTGGAACAGAAAAAGCTCAGGAGCATCTTTTCATTGTGGATAAACAACTGAAGGAGGATGCAGAGAGGACAGAGCCAGACTCTGTTCAGTGGGGCCCAGTGACAGGAGCAGAGGCAATGGGCACAAACTGAACCAGGAGATTCCCCTTGAACATCAGGAAACACTTTTTCACTGCGAGAGCACCTGAGCACTGGCACAGATTGTGGTGTCTCCATTCCTGGAGGTACTCAAAAGCCATCAGGACATGGTTTGTAGGGGACCTGCTTGAGCAGGGGGATGGACCAGGTACCTCCAGAGGCCACTTCCAGCCTCAACCTTTCCATGATCCTTTCTGATACTGCAGTTTTATGAAAATAACACTGCTGTGCTGCATCTTGGGGAGTGGAGGGGAACCCACACACACCTCACAGTAAAATTCAGTTCTTATAACCATTCAGCCACCAAAATATAAATGAGTAAACCTGTTATTAGCTAACTGCATCTCTTTACCATAAGCACTATACTAGTGCCCTCTGCTGTCTTTTATTTCCTTATGTAATACAAGGTTGAAAATCTGTTGAGAAATACTAGTTGGATCTATATACTTGCAGAACCTTAATATACTCTTCTGCTCTCTGAATTAATAATTAAAATAGAAAGTAAAAAATTCAGCAAGCTACTTATTCCTCTGCATCTCAGGAAATGAAATAATGAGTCAATCTTCAGCAAATTCTTTAAAAGTAAGGCTTTCTCAATAGCTCAAAACAAAACAAGTTTATAAACTCAGAGTTCAAATAAAAATGTACATCTACGAAAACATATATTGTTCAAAGACTGGGGCTATGGGATCTGAGATGTTTCCATCAGCACAGGACATAAAAAAAGTCATCATTGACATATATAACTATATAAACACAGGATACATAAAAATACAGGTTCAAGTTCTGTATCACATCTAAGCCAATACACAGCCAGGTACAACTGTCAAACTCCTGCAATTATTACTAATATTGTTGATCCTGAAGCAGACAGGACAAATGGACACTAGATGAGGTCTTGTCACTGGGCAACTCAAAAGTAACTTCTCATGCAAAAAGTAATAGGACCTGTAAACTTATAGAATATACACAATGAACTAAAACCCCTACTAAGCAAAAAGAAAAAAACCCTCTCAAATTTGCAACGCTCTAAATTAGCTATCCTCCCATATAATGGAGTCCATAACTCCCAAAATTCAATGCTGCCTCCATGCAAAAAAAATTGGAAAACATATAACCTCCCCTTCCTTGCCCTGCCCCAGCCTCTCCAGATCATAAACCTAAGTGGCTCCTGGCCAAGAAACGAGGCCACTGTCACACAGCACCAGCCTGAGCAGTGAAGTGTCATCATTGCTCCTGCAAAATGTAAAACTGGTTTTCTTGAAAATAAAACTTTCTCAGCTCCGGCAGGAAGAGCTGCACAAGCAGCAGAGGGACTTTGCCACCTCAAAAAGAATCAGTGATGAGAAGCATAGGAATTAAAATCTGAAGTCTCACAAGAAAGTATATTTATAATGAAAAGAAAATATATTTATAAAGCCTGCTGCCTATAGAGGTTCTTCAGCTTCTGTGGACTGCCTAGGAGGAAGAAAGACTGCAAATACAAGAGTTGCTCCATCTCATTCAAAAAATCCCAGGAATGCAAAGAGGGTTCTTCATTAAGGCACTGTGTTCAGACTCCAAACCAAGTGGAGACTTGATTGTTATACTCCGTGTGAATGCCAGAACAGCTGGAAACGGCAGCTACCCTGATTGTTTCTCTTCTTCCTTTCCCTCTCAATTTAGGCAACTTCAATCACAGATAGATGAAGGCAGACAGGGAAAGACAGAAATACTTTGGTGGAAATACTCAGATGGGAATACAACATATAACAGTTTTATTTAATCTTTCCTGAAAGTTATGATCATACTAAGCCAGGAAGGTTTTACTATCTGTGGGTGGTTGATTGTACCCTGGACTACTAAGCAGTAGAATACAAATAGGAAATAAAAGCGCAAGCAAGAGAAAGACCACACTGAAACACAAACTTTGCTGCTCTGTGACACTTCCTGCATAAGAAGTGACTGATGGGGAGATGAAAGCTTTGTTTTGATAAATATCAATCACGCAAAGACACAAGGGCAGTTACACACTTCAGAGACCCATGTCTGTAAGAATCATGACAACTTCTCTGAAAAAGATCCCTAATCACACAGGAATCAAGGGGTTTTATACACAAAGAGGAACTGAGGCAAAAGCACCAGGAGGCCACTATGAAAGAATACGGAGCACATGGGCAAACTCCTACAGAAAAAGGAAACCTATGGGGTGTGGGGGGAAGCGAGGACAGGCAGCCTGGGAAGAATACAGAGATAGGAAAGCTAAAGCCCTGACAGAGCTAAACCTGGCCATGGACATCAAGGTCATCAAGGAAAGCTCCTATGGGCATGTCCACAATCAAACAGTGTGAAGTTCCCAGAGCCCTCACCTCTTTCTTGAGAAATTCTTCTGCAATAAAGATCAGGGAAAGATGTGAACAGAACTATGTCACACGCACACACAAACACACATCAGTGTGTTAATGTTTTCTCATTAATTCTTCTTGTGAAGTTATGAAAAAAAAAATAAGGAAGCAGCCTATAGGCAGCTCTGCAAGAATGTTAGATGAGAACTATATTTTGCAATTAAACATATGACAGTTTGGTTTGATGCAATCAAATATATGGGTTCATTTACAGTATGTACACAGGATGAATAGACCCCTGCAAGGCAAAACTCTCTCAGCTGTACATTATGAAGGCTCATTACAAACAGGCTGTGTGAAGTCCTGTATTTTGTACACACCTGCCGTATCCCTGGAACCATCACCTTCTTGAATCTCCCTTGTGCTCTTTTTAAGACCACAAGTGACTCTCAAATATGCCATTTTCCAAAACCAAGCCATCACTACCATTATACTCTATAATCCTACAACACCATTATTGTTGTTGTTGCTGCAGTGTTCCCTTCGGTGCTGTTTCTAAAGAACTCTGATTTCAGGAGCAGCCTGACTGCACAGGAACCATGGCAGTGTCAGGTGAAATGAGTCTTTTAACACATTTTCTTTAACAATTTGTTCCTCTAACATTAAGCACTTTATCCAGTCAAGTGAAGACAGAAAGGAGAGTCACAAACTGTTCTTGCAACTATTGGTTCCATGCTCCAAGAATGCGAGCATGGAAAGCTGGTGCACTCTCCCCACACACTTCCAAACAAAAACTCTCTTTAATTGTGAGTTTTGCGCAACGCTGAGAACGTGGCCAGGCTTTTCATAAAGAGCAGTGACAAATAATGTCTGGCTTTCCACTGCCTGGGAGGAGGCTGCCACTGATTCTTTACCCTGTATGTGCTGGTTCACTTACCACATAAGATGTGAGAAAGAATAAGGAAAACACCCTTGTTTTTTAAGTCTCATGTACTCCACTGGAGCTCAACAATGAGCGCAAATTTTTCCTAGCCTCAAGCAAAGTTCATCCCTTCATGAACATATTGAATTATTCCTGCCACTATTTATAGTTCAGCCTGTAATTTGTTACATGAACTGAAACTCTTTCTGCTCAGCTGATCTGCTATACCTTCTGCGTGCCTGGTGAAGAGAGGATTATTTAGCTCAGTCAGTGTATCATGCACTAACATCACCGATGGCTGAAGAGCAAAACCACTGCTGTAGATGTTACTGTGGTACCTGAAAGGTCATATTTAACATTCTCTTTGTAAACGAAGTAGCTGTTACACAGATTTATTTTTTATCCTCTCTTTGACTTGGGAACATATTAGATCTTCAAATCACCTTTTTGCCAGAGTAAAGAAACAAAGCCACAAGTGTTATGAGCCCCAGCTTCTCCTTCCAGAGAAGACGACAGGACAGAATGTAGTATTATAAGGAAAACTTCAGAAACAATTGATTATTTTTCATGCATTCATATATGTTAAGAAAATAGACTTTCTAGGTTCTTAACTATACCTTGAAAAACATCATCCCACTGGCTTTGGTTTTTAACAAAAGCAAAGTGCAAGACACAGCTAGCAGGATCAAAAGCACAGGTAGTGAGCAGACAGGATAAGGCAGGGCCACACTGAGGGAATTTCACCCTCTACCTGACTCACAGGATCTCAGCTCCCTGCTCATCAGGCTCACAAGTATTCTGGTCTCAATCTCTCCCTTCAGAGCTTTCAGCTTTGCAGAGAGAATTTACTGAAGCAAAAGGCCAGTAAGGGAGTAAGGGAACACTGCAGGCCAGTCACGTGGCAGCAACCTGGGAGGGGTACCAGGTGTTCTCTAGTCCTCAGCAAAACACAGGTGGATCAGCAGCATCAGAAAATACACATAGAATCCCCAACATAAAATCCAAGTTTTAAGCCCTATTGAGGAGAAGAGGGAATGTGAATTTAGGAACCTCATAGTCTAAGCATTATCCACCAAATAGCCACAAGACAAACTGTGAAAAGCTCCCCAGAACACAGACTTGGGAATACAGCCTCTCCAGCAAGCTTTTATCCAGCTGAAATTTTTCCATCATTTTAGGATGACCAAGATTATCATTGCAGCAAATAAACTATGCACGTCAAGGTCCCTGTGTAGCTTTTAAAGCAAGTAAAAGTACTCAGAGTTCAATGGCACACCTAACACAACCCATTATCTCCACAGATCATTTTGCAGACATGAACACAATTTCTTGCATTTGACAACTAATTTTGTTGGGTTATTATTATTACTATTGGGCTATTATGTATTTTGCTTTTTGGAAGAATAAAAAGCCTTTTTCTTTCAGAGCGGGCTTTGGTTTTTTTCAGATATCAAACAAAGGCAATCTAACTCCAGGGTACACACCCATTCAGAAGTGACAGCCAGTGACAGAAGCATGCAGAACTTTACCTTGTCACTATTCTTGTATTTTTCCCAGCTTTTCAGCATCTTAAGCCATTTTGTAGTTCTTTCAATTTCAAGGTGCTTTTGCTGAAAAGGAATTAGACATTTTCATTATTTTAAAGATCAATACATTTTAAATTATGTTTTCCTAAAAGTATTGAGAAAAAGTTTAGTAGAGCATCATCAACTTTTTATCCAGTCATCTAGGAAGAGCAAAGAGTAACACCAGTTCACTTAAAACAGCCAACCAAAAATAAGCACGAACCCTTACTTTCAGCACTATGGAAGAACTGTATTTTCTAAGAGGAATTTCAGTACTAAGTTTCTTCTCTACACATTTTTGACAAGTAAAAAAGCCTTCAACTTGCTTTTATACTCAGTAGGTTTTCAGGCAAATAATTCCTGCTAAACTACTTAAAAAGTTAGTTGCCTTTGAAATTATCTTCTTTACCCAGACTTGCCCTAAACAGAACAAGCCTCTATTTGCCAGTGATCACACAAACCAGCCCCTCTTAAAAGGCACAAAGTTAAAAAGGCACAAAATACATGAACAAAAACAAGTGCACACAAGAGCAAGAAGCAGGAATAAGTATTACTTTTACAGCCCAGTTTTACATTTTGCAAAGAATCTCTGATTCTGTTACAAAGATAATAGTTATCTGTGTGTTTTTACATTTTTTTAATGACTCTTTTCCAACTCTTTCATAATGCTCTGGAGCAGAGGATCCACACTGGAAAGGTTAAAGCAGAAGTGACTGTGTATGGCTATTGCTTTCTCTTCTAAGGTGAATATAAACAAGTATTCCATTTTGTTGTAAAGGACAGCCCCTCTACCTCCAACTTCAAATCCCAGGCTTAATAAAGACAGGAAGGATATTCATACGGTTAGTGATTCACCTGGTAACAATGTAAAAGTTTAATTTTAAAGACCTGCAGGATACTGAGAATTTATTAATACTTTCATTAAGTATTTATAAAGTCAAATTATATCTGAAATATTGAGGGAAATATAAAAGAAAATCATTACTTATTATCTCCATAGAATCCAAATTTTCTTTCTAGCTTTTACCCATCAGAATCTGTGCATTCTTCTTTGGCTATCAATGCAATAAAATGGGCACAGACCTCCTTTAATTCAGGAGTCCAAAGCCTTGCACGAGCAGAACTATGACTGGATGACCATTTATGACCACTCCAACCATGAACTGTCCTGGAAATAACTTAAAAACCCAAAAGAACTTATTTTGTTTGAATTTAACTGATGTAAGCCTGACACAAGTTACAGGGAAAAGAAGTGCCTCTACCCTTTCAACCTTAATTTATCTAACTATTCATGTTGCAATCCACATTCTTGTCCAGGTTCTGGCTGTATTGGGCAATATTTCAAATACTCGTCTTTTTAAAAAGACATTTCTCAAGAGTCATGTTAGAGAGGAAGGGTAGATAAACTACTGCTCCCCAGGTTTCATGGGTTTCACTGTTTCTGATTCTCCTTCAACACTTGCAACCCCCTCAAGAAATCAGCATTTTTACCATCTTGTAGAGCAGATGTTCTCCAGGCATAGTTGAGGCTGCAGGAATAACAGGAAGTCAGGAAAGGTCTCTGCCCTCAACAGGTTGTTCAGATAATTGGTAAGAAAAATAAAACCCTATCTGCTCCCAGAGCGTTTTTGTTTGTATGTTTGATCTGCTTTCATGATTTTTGGTCTTTTGAGCCAGGAGCTCACTTCAATTGTGTGTTTGTTCAAGCTTTCATGTCTCTGTGTCAATTTATCAAGTGATGCTACTGTAGTCAAAATAGCAATTATTTCTGTGTTCAGTTGTTGAAAATTTTTAGCTATTTCTTTCCCAGCCTGGATTATGCTCCCTTTCATGTCTAACAGGTACAACACGGACAGATCTGAGGCAGCTCAGTGCACAGCAGAGGGACACTGCTGCCTTTCAGACAAGTTCCATGTAGTTGCCACCAAAAAAAAAAAAAAAGAAAAAAATGCCATTTATCTGTCTTCTGAGTACATTTTACACCTGGAAGCGTTTTTGCTACTGGGAATAACAGAATCCCTAATTGAAACAGAGAGAGTTTCTCATTCTCATGTCAGTAAACGATGCACCAGTGAAAGCAAAAATAGCACGGAGTTAAGTTGGCGAGCATCCCTCTTGTGTGCAGCACTGCACCTTCCTGGACAGCAGAAGCCTCAGACAAAACCAGAACTTGCGGAACTGTTCACCAGAGAATTTATTACCAAGTAAACCAAAGGCAAACCTAACAAACTGAAAGTGACTTACAAAACATTTCACAGAACTTCAAAACCAGAGTGAGACACACACTCCAGATTTCCTGAGGTCAGTCCTTTGCCTCCTTCCCTCCTCCAGAAAATCTCTCCTCCCCTGGTTTTATCTCAGATGTGTTGGATGATTCATCTCAAAGTTAAGTAGTTCATAACGTAAGACAATGATTTGAGGCATTTAAGTCACCAAATGTGCAGCATCAAAACTACTCAACATCCACAGTAATAGTTATTAAAGGTATTATGACCCAAAACACACACAAATACACACACAGAAAATCCAGCTTAAGGTGGTTTTTGGGGGTTTTTTTTGTACATGAAAAACAGAGATTCAAAATTCACCAGGATATCAACCCTTTACGTAAGTTGCAAATGAAATGAAAACATGGCTTAGAAATATTTTTTTAAAATTCACAAGTGAGGCAAAAGAAAGCATAAATAGTTCTGCCAAGTAAATGACTTTAAAATGCATTCTAAGGAAAGCTTTCAGACTTAGCCTACATTAACATGACACATAAATTATCCTGTGAATGGTATCTTGAAAACTGTACAGATTCAAACCCTGGTGACAAGAGCAGATAAACCTCAGACCAGCAGAGGTCAGGATACCATCAGGAGTTGTAAGCAGGAGTTGAATGCAGGAGCATCACTGGATGGTTATAAAATAACACTAGATTTGCAATTTAACATTGGCTCAATAAATACAATTTCTATGCTGACACATTGTCCGAGACAGCATGAATACAATATGTGAACAAGACTCGAGACACTAATTTTCCCCCAATAATTTAAGGCTAACTACAAAGCCAGAGTGAATTAGAGCTTCAAAACACATCTTACCATGGTAACTGCAAGCTGCCTAATATTTGTGCTGCGAGACTCACTCTCCTGCTGTGCCCTTCTGATGGAAATGAAGTTATACATATCCTCACTGTGTTATTAAATGTAATGAAACATAGCAGGAAAATGCAACTATTTCAGGCTGCGTGTGTAGAGACACACATGAACCAACACAAAACAAAAGGGACAAGTTCCATTCTTTTATAGCTTCAGGATATAATTGAAGCTTAAAATAATTAATTTTAAGAAGCACTACTGCTCTTAACACTCAAGGAGCTGAACTGCCTTGGAACAAGTCATTCCATCCCTTTTCCATGTACTCTTCTGATTTGTGCAGCCAAAAGGGGTAACTTATCTTGTCTTGAGTTTTCTGATTATACCGATTATCAGTATGGACAAACAAGAAGGATCTTACTTAGTCTTGGAGATAACAACAGGCCTGACTGACCATGGGGAAATATCAGTGGTAACTAGGTCCAGACAAGTAGCAATTCAGCCCCCCACTATTTTATTGCTTTCCAGGTTCCCAACACATCAGCTGTCACACTTCTCTCCCAGCACCCTGCAGCAGCAGCAGGATTTTTGGACTTGGCCCTGCACCAGCTGCCAGCAGGACCTGGATGTCCGGAATACATCCAGCTCAGCAACTCAGCATTACAAGTGAGGTCACCACGTGTCAGTGGCAGACAGGACAGGAAAGCAGGATATTTGTCACCACTGACCAAACCTTCAAAGCACCCCACACTCCTCAGGGGTGGCAACCAAAGCACCACCTCCCTGGACAATCCACCCTTGGCACTGCTGAGGGCACTCCTGGCACAGGGACAGCAGCTCTCCTCTCAGGGCAGAGCTGGGTGTGAGCTCAGAGTGGCTCCATCTCCTTTCCTGGGACATGGAATGGGCAAGGAAAACTCCTGCCCCACGGATATGAGCCCATGTGAGAACGAGGGGGCCCCAAGGGACCTGTGGGTGAGTTAACGTGGCCTCAAGGACAACAGTTCTTATGGGACTTGGAACATGCTGCTCTGGGAATGCAAATCACTAAAACACTTCTTCAACCCATTGCACAATGATTTGTATTTTAAAAAGTTGTGAATCTGTAAACGTTTATTTTCCAGTAAAAAAACCTGGAAGGCAGTGGGCTTACCTTTTCTATCACTGCATCATGGACAGGAAGCTCCTCTGGACTGAAAACAAAGACAAAGTTCATATTAGTCTTGGTTAATCTTGGCACAAAAATCATTTCTGTATAAGGTCTTACAAGTCATCATTTACAGCAGCAATTTATAGTAACAAGTAAACAAGAATTCTGAACTGCAAAGAATTAAGATAATGACATACAGAAACCCTTGGAATTTATTTTTTAAACACAGTCTAACTCATAATATTTTAAGGACAGAACAAGGATTCTAAATCAAAATAGTTGCATAGCTTAAGAAAAGTCAAGAACTTATTTCTTCTTCTGTAAAAGCACACTGTGCTGTTCTACTGAACTGAGAGCCAAGAGATTTTTTGTTTTATTTGACCATACCATTGTTAGGTGAAATACCAATTTAAAAAAAGGATTTCCATCTTTACTACTGTGCTCTAGGAAAGGCACTGAGACTTTTTTTGACTCAGGAGAGTTAACATCCATTTTCTCAAAACTCTACAAAATCCACTCTCAGTAACAAGAAGGACATAGCAAAAAATAAAAATCAGATTTGTTACTATGTATCTACTTAATACTAAAAATTTAACTCTTTTTGCTTCTTAGCCTCAGCATAAAGACACAGTTTAGAAATTGAAAACTTGGAAAGAAATCTGTTAACAGATACATGTTCTGACTTTTTACTGTTCTTTTTATTAACTTCAGTTTCATTCTGAAGGCTCCAACTTCTGTATTTCTTATCAAAGACATCTGTGTTTT
Source organism: Campylorhamphus procurvoides (assembly GCA_013396655.1). Taxonomy (NCBI): domain Eukaryota; kingdom Metazoa; phylum Chordata; class Aves; order Passeriformes; family Dendrocolaptidae; genus Campylorhamphus; species Campylorhamphus procurvoides. The sequence goes on from WBMV01009266.1 coordinate 1,783,511, forward strand.
TCATATCAAAAGTAACTGGACCACTTTGATGTCAAATGAGCCTTCCTCTGCAGCTTCTGAAAACACAGCAGCCTGTCTGGGAGGAGCAACACTACCCTTCTCCTGCTCTAGAGGTCAGATAAATAACACACCCATCAAAACTGTGTTTAAAAAGGACTAACAAGGAGGAACCATGTGAAATACTTTAAAACATTCCTACTGAGTCTTGATATTATGGAAAAAAACTCCATCCCACATCACTCAGCCTGCCATAGCAAGGCCATTAAACCCCAAAATTTTAGACCTGTATCAGCACAAGGAGAACAAAAACAGCGGGAAGGCCATGGAAGGAGCTGCTGCTGCAGTTCATGTAAGCACAGTCTGATGCAAAGTGCTTGGATTATATTCAATCCCATTTATTTCATTTTAAAGGGTGATATTTCAGATTCAGAAGCTCTATTTGAATAAATAAATATGTTTGACTTACTTCATCTAATGGCAAAGCTTACTCACATCAACACCTTTTCAGAGACCACACACACACACAAGTCAAAGTTTCCAGAACAGAGCCCAGAACTAACTTTAAAACCAAAAGTGATCTTTTTGAGCAGCATTGCAAAAAGCACCATCCAAGTGTCTGAAAGGTTTTTTTGTATACATGAAAATCAAAAAAACTCTTGATTAGCATCTAACATACCATAACAGCCTGTATTCAGTGCTACCCAAGGTTGCAAACATTACAAATTAAAGTATTATGCACATTCTCATGTAACTAAACCAAATAACTGAAAGCAGGCCCTTTGTATGCCAAATACCACCTAAAAATCCAGCTTATTTGAGGGGGGTGGGCGGTAGCAAAGGGGAAAAAAAAATCTATTTAATACAATCTGCTTGGGATGGTCGTTGTTTGGTTTGATGTACAAAGATTTCTAAGCCTTTCCGGGTCACTTAAAATTCCCAATTGTTCAGTGACAGCCAGAGGCCCTGCCCACCCTCCAGCAGCCTCTCACAGCAGCCTCAGTGTGCTGTGTCACACAACAAAGCCTTTCTCCTCCAGTGCTGCCAGCAGAGTGCAAGACAAGGATCTGACAGCTCCTCATCCCTGCGGACTCACACCGGACACAGCAGCTCCTCTGCTTAACTGGTACCACTTGGCAGCTTATCTTCACACTGGCTGATGCAGCATGGAAGCTGATCACATGAGAGACTAATCCAGTCCCAGTTTTCACAAAGTAAGAATGAACCACAATGATTTATTAGCTGACTTTGCAACCTGCCATCAATGTGCATGGGAATAGGCATGGGAAGCAGACACTGTACCCTCTCACTGCTGCAAACTTATGTCCAGATTCCTCATTATTTCTTGAGCTGCACAGCTATGCCCTAATTCCACACACCCCCACTGGAATTCCACAGTCCCGTGTTTTTATTCCCCAAAATGCTGCTGAGCACCAGGAAGACAGTGCAGGAGCCCCAGGAATCACCACGGGCTGCTTGGTAGCTCACTAGACTGGAATGCACAAGTTCCTGGAGATCTTCCCTCAATTAGGAGATGGCACCAACTACCCCCATGTGCTGACACACCTAAATATTCACATCTACCCTGCAGGGACTGAGGGAAAGGTACAGTGGGCACACAGACACTCTCAATCCCCTAAGGGTATTTCAAATAAATACATTTCCACTTAGTGTGTTTTCTGTGCAGAAGAACCTTACAGATTTTTATTTTTTTTTAGATTATCAGGTGGGATCAGATACAAAATCAATGAATGTCTATTAATCAATGTTATTATATTGTACCTTCTATTTTTGCTTTATAATGGTGAATTTTCCCCTTCTTTCCCCAGCCTAACCAAATAGTTATACCTTCATTACTTCTCTTAACGTTGATTCTTCTTCCACCATCCCCAGTCTATTTGAACTTGCATTTTCCCATAGTTTTTATCTGCATACTTCACCAAATAATAACGTTAAGAAGTAAACAATATTTCCATAATATGGCCATATCCTGCCCTAAGATGCCTGCCTTCCTTTAATAGCTCCAGTAATAGCCATTATGGGGATACAGAGAGAAGAGAACTGATTAACGTAATTAGCTTGGAACCATACAATCCTTGATATCCAAAAGAGGAGGCACAGGGATGCTTTTAACTGAGCACATGGAAATAAAGTCTCACTTAGCAGAAACGAAACCTTAATGCTCCACTGTCCACACTGAAATAAAATCCAACCTCAGTAAAGTCAGCAGTTGAATCAGCCAGGAATCAAGAACCAGCAGGTGAGGCAGCTGCAAAACACCATGAGACCAAACCCCAACACCAGCAAGTGCACAGGAGGGTCCTCAAAGACTGGAAGGAAGCGCAAGGTTTGGCTGAGCTCAGGACCTCTACCCAAGGTCCTCACTGGTGGTGATCTGCAGCACCAGCCCAGAGCTGTCTTCCCATCTTTCAACCTGGACAGTTCCCACCTTCTGGTGAGAAGGGCTCTGAGCTCAAAGAAGACAGTTTTCATCTTGAAAAACAAAGACTTGATTGAAAATGCAATTTTTTTACTACATTATAAGGGATAAATGGATTTTGCACCTTTAAATCCCCCACAACGGCTAACACAAGTTTTCATTAATGTTTCAAGCTAACTTAAAATAAATAATAATCTTAAATGCATAAATATCTGTCACTTCATAATATTAAATATGCAGATCTATGGGTTTGACCATTAAGCTATGTGTTGTAATTAGTGGTAATTTAAATAAATTGAAAAGTCTAAGGCTTAACAAGCTTACAGTCACCTACCCACTGCTGCTGTTTAAATCAGTGGTCTTTAAACAGCACTTTGATATATTTGTTCAATAAAAACACGAGGAAAGACTTCCTTATATTAGTCACTCATCAGATCTATTCTTTTCCTACACTTGTATTTAAATCCGAAGGATGTTCCCTGCTGGCTCAAATCACAGCATTTTCCTGCTTCTAGTTTGGCTTAAATTTAAGAAATGTAAAGCCTCCTCTATCCTTTGCAGATTCAGTTGAGGGTGGAAGATGTTTCGTGCAATAATCAGCAGCCTTGGTACACTGATCATCCCAGAACTCTAAAGTCCAGAGGATCAATTCAATTCTTCACAGTTACAAGTTGGATAAGCCTGACAATCAATTTTTCATTGGGGGGGGAAAAAAACAGTGGCAAATGTTGACCACAATAAGACTCAAAATCTTTACTACAAGGTTTAATTGCCCAAAGAATTGTTATGTTCAAAAATTCTTGGTAAGCTGTATGTTCATTTCTCATAATTTCTATTTATTGCTTAAAACCCTCTCTGCTTCCTGTGTTCTTGCCCCAGGGAGAATTAGCCAGTGGGTTCTGAAGAACTTTGAGGCCCTTTATCCTGAAACATTTGCAAGAATAACTGTAATAAATGCAAGGCACTATTTAACTAAAAATCAAATTCAATATTCCTGTATTAGGGAATTCAGTATAACACGACTATTAAAAAACTTGGATCCCCATGAAGCCTGTGGTGCAGTACCTGTGCAAAACTGTTTCTCAAACTACTCCTCAATTACTTTCTCATGCTCTCCTCAAAGTACTTCCAAGTGGAATAGCATCACCTTGGATAACTGCACACAGCTTCATTTTAAATGAAAAGTATTATGAAATCATATTTGGTGTCATATTAAATATCATGTGGGAAAGGTTTCCTGCAGAACACCTTATCTTCATGGTCTCATTGAGTTAATCATGAAGAAAGAGATGCTGGACATTCAGTTCATCATTTATGATGCACTGTTAAGTGTTTAAATCCATGAGGAAAACATACTTGCTACTACCCAGGAGACTTATTTACAAGGAATTTGTTAAAAAAAAAAAAAAAAACATTTTAAAAACAGTCACTTATATAATCTTGAAACTTTCATTACTAAGGAATTTGTGAGTGAGACATCCACAAAACCACTGGTAAGGCATAAATCTCAGAAGCAAAAGCAACATTAAATAAATTCATGCACGGGTGAGATATAAGAAGGGAAGAATTCACTTGGCAGGTATCTGCACACAAAAAGCTTTAGTACAAATGGAGTTGTTTTGCAATATCAAACTCGGATTGCTGAGTAACAAATTGCAACATTACAGTCCCCAGGTATATTAGGAAAAAGTAAATCTTCCCAAGTATGAGCAGTTTTTAGGCTGTGTAATTTGTCAGAAGTGAGTTGTAGGAGTCTATAGCTTTAATAAGCAAAAGAAGAGTATATTCACACTGGGAAACTAATTCTACAGCAATAAACACACTAAGTAGGTGTTTTATTAGGTCTGCCTCCCATCCAGCGTCTGATCCATGGCACATAAAGCTGTCAGGGCAATACACAGTATTATGGATACTTCCAAGAGTGCTTTGCAATAGAATCATATCTTTATATATATATATATATATATAAAGATATATATACATACAGCCTTTTCTAAGTGTATGCACTGATCTTTGTTCTAAAGTAGCTGGAAAATGCTTCACAATCACCTGAGAGAAGATACATGATTTAATGGAGGAATTCACAGGAAGCAGCACTGCTACCTGTACTGACTGGGTTTGTGTCTGCATCATGGCCCAAGTTGGGTTCCATGCAAACTGGTTTCTAAAGTCAACTAAAAAAAATCTCATTAACCATTCTAAGTAGAAATACAGTATTATTTCAATGTCTCGCCCTTCTTTAGACCCATGATTAAGTTATTCTACTGTTTATAGCACAAATCTAAAGTACAACTTGGTATTAATTCAGACCCTTTAGTCCAAACAAGCTCATTTTCAGAGGAATCCTGATTATGAATGATTGCTTTAATCTTCCAACTTCTGAAAGAAAATTAAAAGTAAGATCACTTTCAAAACAATACTACATGGAAAAGATTTCTGGAAATATTAAGGAGAAAATAAGAAAACCGTTGTTTTCCACAGATAAAGTTCTATGGCTCACTTGCATCTTTCCATTTCACAATTTACTTACACAATTCACAATTTTGATTGTCTCAAAATAATTGGAGCTCTGCTACTATAATCATCCATTTTGAATTTCCACTGAACAAGCCCTGCACAGTGTGGGGGTGGTGAGTACAGCAGATTAAAAAACAGCTTTCAGAAGTTTTGTTAAAATTCATAAGCAAGCCAAAGCAATTAATTAACACATGGTATCAGCCAATATGATATTCCACAATATAATTATCAGGAAATATGCTGCAAAAAGAATTTAATGCTGGCAAAAGACTAGACCACATGTGATTTTGTGACTAGGTTTTAGCTGCAATTATTATTTGTGGATTCTGTAGATGTAGCTGCCAATATGCACAGTAAAGTGCCATGAACATGTAGCTCCTGTCCAGAAAGTAATGAAGTCTCAAATAATGCAGAAATAAGATAAAATAAAATCAAAAGTTTGATCAAATTTAATTAAATCTCAAAATGCTGACTTTTCAGTAAATTACTGCTTAGGAGAATATGTAAAGATGCAAACCTCATTGTAAAGTTTTTATGGCCAATATGAAAAATGTTCAAGAAATTCATAGTCAAAAAAAATAAAATCTGTGTTTTCACTGCCAAATGAAAAAATATGTGCTTTCCTGTGTCTCTTGTAAAAGACTTGTTCTATACGCAAACTTTAAAGTCTTCCCAGCTTAGAATCAGAGAACCTCTGAGAAAAATCTATAATCTGCTTAATTGGGCACGTCAGCAGTTCTAGTGATTTTTGATGTCACTTTAATTGTGCATAAATGACCATTGGGGTTAAAAGCATCTTCTCAGAATCAATACTAAGTGGGTTTTGGTTTTTTTTTAAAGAAAATATAAAAATTAGTTGAAGCTACCTTAAAACTCTCAGGAGTCTAAAAAACATGAAAAAGAATGATCCTTTTTGCCTTGCTTCTAATTTACATTTGATCATGTCTAAAACATAGGATTTTTTTTCCTTGAACACACCTCTGCTCTCTCAGGCACTGCTGGAGGTGAGTTCCTGGGCAGGTCACCTACACCACAGCTCAACAGGGACCCAGGCCTTGCTCATTGGCAGCTCCATCCGCATCAAAATCCACGTGCAAAGTGTATTTCAACATAAATTAACTGAGATGGGACTGTTCTAGCAATATATATTTGTTCACTGCTGAAGCTCAAAGCTTTATGTACCTGCACTCAGTTCTTTCATGAAATAATCTCTGGAGGTCTCAAATTCCATTTTGGTGGGTCCTTCACTGGGTTGAGAGTAGTAACATTTCTGCACTTCTAAAAACTGTCACCCCAGACCTCTCTCAGCATCCCTAACAATCTCTGCCAGTGAAATACAGTCTGGCCATTGCCTACATTTAGTTACTTTAATCTGCTATAAATGCTAAATTTAGTAACATATATGTGGTAATAATGATTATGCTAAATACTTACATCTTACAGCTTAAGCAGTAACTCAAAACCATCGTCTATCATTTCATGAATGTATAAATTAAACCATATTAACATATTCAATCTTTTTTCTTTCAGTTCTGCTGCCTAATAGCTCCTTCCATACAAGCGAGTATTTTATGAATTCCTAGTACACAGTGGGTGATCTTTTACTCAAATCAAGCAGCAGCAGCTGTTAACAAAAACGCATTATTTGTCCTTAGTTGGCAGAATTTTCCTGCAGCTTATTTTTGTGTTTGCCATCAAATCTGCAGGGTTGCATTCACCTCGCTTCCTTCTGTATCTGCAGAGGATTGTTGAAGTGACAGCCTGAGCTAACTCAGCTGAAAGAATGGATTTAAAATTCAAATTTCAATTCTAGTCTTAAGAATAAGCTAAAGAAATGGGTAACACCGAGACAGTTTTAGGGGGGGAAAAAAGTCCATACCATTCTGAATTATGGCAAATAACAACTGAACATTTCTTTCTTCCACAGGAAGAACCTGCATGAAGGGAGAGTAGTAAAAAAACCATACACTAGATCACCATGATAAGTGGAAAATAAATCAAAAACTCTTTCAGGTTATTCTTCAAAAATCCAGCTTAGATTAAGATGAACAAAACTGAATTAAAGAGAAGAACATCTTAAACACTTTTGCACACTAACTCAAATTTGCAGTCTAAATCACAGAAAAATTCATTGGTTACTTCTAGAGATGTAGATATTAAAAAATTACTGCAACCATGAGAGCATAGCACATGGACAAGGCTGTTTATTCCCCAATGGAAGCCAAAATCAACTCAACAAGAACAGGCAGAGAAAGGCACACCTGAAATCCTACTACTCTCCTCTGCTGGCTATAAATACCAACCAGGAGTGAGTTTCTCAGCGCTTGTTCCAATTACAGGGTTGGCTTCACTTCAAATGGCCCAAGATGACTTCAGGTCTCACACCAATGAGGTGATTCTGGGTTCAAACAGCCTCCTTTGCTTTACAAGGTTCTAAAGCAAGTCTGCCTTGGACAACAACCAACCAAACCCAGGAGGAAAGCACTTCCTCCTTCTCCTGGAGAAGTTCTACAACCAAGAACTCAAGTGATGTGCAAATATTGCACGACCTGTAAGACTGTGAAGCTCACAGGTGACCTTTGGAGAGAGAAGGTCCCTTTGCTAGGTCTGGTTTAGACAATTATCATGAAACAGCTTTGAATAAACAACCACTTTCACCATCAGGCTGGCAAAAAAATACCTGTTAGAGCAGCAAGTGTGAGAAAAAGTGAACGGCAAAAGCACTGAGTTCCTCCCAGTAACCAACACACATTCTAAAGCAACCTTTCTGACCACATCTTGTTGCACAATAAGACATCCATTTGAGGAAGCAAATTGCTTTTGCACGAGTTCAAATGCGTGAACACAAAAAGAAGGACTACAACACAACCACCACCATAACTGCAGATAAATTCAGAGATCAGAAAGTCCATGACAGAAGCAGAGCTGTAAACTCAGCCAGAATGGGTAGGACTAAGTAAATTTTACAGCAGCTCCACGGTACTCTTCCACTGTCAGTGGTACCTTATGTACCTTACGTTTAAATAAAATTGCCTATTGACCTTGGTCTCAAACTCAGCCCCATCACTTCACAATTGCATTGTAAGCAGGGGTTCACTTCAACTTATCAGCAATTCCATAACGCATAAATAATGGTTTTGCTGTGTTTTCAAGACACGCTTTGCCATACAGAAACGCAATTAAAAGTCTTTTAAAAGTAGTTCCCTGTGGAAGCAGGCTAAGTTAAAAAGAGGGGAAAAAGGGTTTGTCTAATGCCAGGAAGATGGACCTAAAAAAAGCAATTTGAATCTCAATTACTAACCAAGAAAACTTCCACTTCTCTCCTTAACTAAAGATAACATCCTCAGTGTACATTAGGGCAAAAGGAAAGAACGTTAAATAGAACTGAAATTTGTGGTTGGAAGTAGTTCCTCAATATGATGATAAGCAACAACTATTTCAGAGCAAAAATCAGTCCAGACAAGTGTATCACGTATTAGAGGGCAAAACCCATGGCACATAATGTAGGATTTCTGTGGAGTTCTCATAGTAAATATTTATAATGCCATATGAAAAATTCTAGATAGCCAAAATGAAGCGTATTTGTATATTTAGGAGAAAGACAATGAAGAAAAACACAACTTTTCTCTAATATCTGAGATCTGAACTTCTTTTTAAATAAAGATTTGTCCTTGGCAGCTGAAAGAGGCTGAACTTGACACACTTCTTCCCACGGGAGGGAAGAGTTTAGCCACTCTCCTGACAAGCAGGTCTGACCCTGTCTCACAAAGCTGAGAAGAAACAAGGAGAGGAGAACGACAGCAAGTCCCTGCTGAAGGACCACAATAAACAAAATGCACTAAAACTTACATTTATAATTGAACTGTTAAGAATAAACATTTCAGTGCTCTTTTAGCACATCATTTAACAGGTTTGGCAATATTTGCTGCACCTAGAAAATCAAGGATCCTGGCTGCATGTCACTGTGAACAACAGCTTTGCAGCTCTCCTGGGAGCCCTGGTGCTCTTTGATGTGCAGACTTAATGGCCTTATATGAAAGTAGCCTTAAGCTGAGAGAGGAGATTCAAATCAGATATTAGAAAAATTCTTTCACTGTTAGGGTGGGCAGCACTGGAATAGGTTGCCAGGAGAGGTGGTGGAGGCACCATCCCTGGAGGTGTTTGAGGGGTACCTGGATGTGGCATTGGGTGATGTGGTTTAGTGGTTACAGTGGTGGTGCTGGGTCAGACTGGATGACCTTAAAGGTAGCTTCCAATCTTGATGATTCTATGATTTTTCTACTAAAAATCTGAAATTAAAATGATATAAAATCTCTATTTTTAATGGTACTTTGATTATTACCAAACTGCAGCTAACATGCTTTTTTCTTTCTCTTAAACAAAATCTCAGCATAACTTCTTTTGCTGCCAAGAACCCTCAGAGCCCTGCCCTTACACCTCTTATCCGGAGAGAACTCACTTGTGGACCTGCCCAAATCAGCTGTGCAAGAGTTACTGCTCTTGGACATGTGGTTTGAAAGCACATTGGAGAAAATATTAAGGAAGGCACAAGGAATACTTTAGAGACAAGGACTGTTTTCCAGCAAGGCTACACATACAATTACCAAGAAACAGAATGAAAGAGAAGATAACTGACTGCTCATCATGTTGCTTCCTATTAAAAAGTTCAGGGTAAAAAAAAAGCAACCAAAAAAAATCAATAGGTTCATTTAATAGACTATCTCACAATCCTTGACTGAGCTCTCCACTTCTTTGCTCCCCTGGCTCATTTTTGGAGCATGCTGCAGAAAGGCACCAAGGCTAATAAAAAAGCAATGCCATTTTTCAAAGAGTGAAGTTTGATGGAGAAGAGCAGGTAGGTCCCTATCTCAGCAAAAGAGAGAATGAATTCTGCTATTTGAAAAGCGCCTCTGGCACCGTGTTAATCTCCATCATTAGCAAACTATTCCCAAAGCACGTTCGCTGCTTTAATAGACTCAGGGGATAAAGACTAAGAGTGTGAGTCACATTCTCAGCTGCTGTGAATTGGTACAGTTCCATCCCAATCAGCACTGAGCTACTGGAAGAGCAGCACAAGAATCTAACCCAAATTTTAAGATAGCCTCATGAATGGGACCACATCTGGATTTTCTGCCACTAATACTCCTATTGTGCAACTTTTTATTCTCTAGGAAAAACAAAATCCCAAAAGCAGCCTTGCAGAATAAACTTCCAACCTCACTATGCTGATCCCAGGATTTTTATCACCATAAGAGCATTTGCCACACTGCACATACATTTATTGAGTTGATAGTAAAAGAAAGAAATGTTTAAACTGAATCACTCAAGTGAGACCACAACACCTGACAACACTGGTTATTGCTACAAAAATTGTTGGTACAAGTTGACACAGACCTTGATAACAACAAAGCCTCAAAAGAACTCATATGGCACAGGCAGGAGAAATAAAAGTAATTTTAAAATGTTTTCAATGATGTCATGGCTGCTTATGATTTTCACAGCTCATCAGCAAAACTTGCCAGGACAATTCCATTCTTGTCATTCATCAGTGAACAGTGGAAAGAAAAAAGCTCTTGAAAAGTCACAGCAAATAAACTGTAGCTTCTTCTGCTATTTCTACTTCATATCTGTTGAGATCTGGCCACTTATAATGCTTTCCACAATACATTAGTCAGCATGTTTTACTCAGAATTTATGTTTTCTAATGAGGACTAATAATATTTGGCCCTGAGCTGTACCTGCCCTAAATTCCAAAATGCAGTGCTATTTTCATTTTACTTAGAAAAGCACAACTGTGGTCTTGAAAAGTTTTCTTATGAAGGAAAACACTTCTCTTACATCCAGGTGATGCACAGAGACAGAAACACAAAAGAATCATTGAGAATATACACACAAAGACTCTTACAAGAGACCTGAAAATATAAATCCTTTTGCTAGCTCAAAGTGAAAGATGTAGGCCTTATTTTAGGGTTATTTAATCCTTTTGCTTGGTCACCATCTGCTGAAAGATTGAAATCACTAATTCCAACAGGTGCCAAACCAAAGAACCCAGCTGATGCTTTTTTCTCAAGCAGGAATGTTGTTCAACACCTTCCAGATTGCAGGGCAGAGCTCCTCAGAGCCTGGCAGAGCATTGCCATGGGGCATTACTGATGTGGTGACCCAAGTACAGGAAGATGCCTTTGGGCCATCTGGATTTGCTCCAATTTTAGCTTTCTGTGCCATCCTAGGGAGACACTGAGGCTCTTTGGCTTATCCTGCTCTCTGACTTCTGGCCTGGTGTTGAAAGGCCCCAGAGAGGACCAGCAATTTACACTGGTCTTGGCCTTTAGAGTTGCAAAATGCTGTTTTCAGCTTCTACCCTATTTCAGGGTCACAAAGTTTAGGCTGTTTTGCAAACCCCAGCCTTAACATTCAACCTTAACATCTGGGGCAGGGATCAAGGGGAAGGAATAAAGTTATTTTCACCTTAACTGGAGAGTTTTACACACAATAAATACAAGGATATATTCATGAAAAATAGATCTTTAAATATGTACTTTAATGACCTTTAGTTAAGGCTTAAATTCTTATTATTTACAAAAATTTACTGTCATTTGAATTCCTTGCTTTCTTTTGCTGCTTTAAAACCTTTAAAAATTATTAAACTATAAAAATTTTTTATATCATTGTCACTTCTAAATAGACAAATTAATATAGATACGATTTAAATTGTCAGCTTAAAGAAATAGAATACCTTTTAAAATGCTCCCAGTTGTAGTAGGGAATCTGTCCCCACCCAAGGAACAACATACTTGTTTTAGTAGCTTTTGTAACCACCTCAAAACAGTAAAAAATCAACTAAAGAATTCAAGGAGGGAGAAGGGTCAAATCCCAACTCCCACATTACTGGAATGCTTGCTATGAGCTTCAAGACACCCAAAAATTCCTTCAGGGCTTTTTTCCTGAAGTTATTCCCTTATCAACGACTGCTGCTAGAAAAAGTGCAAACAGAAGTACCTACAAGGCAAACTGGTGACAACAGAACAGTCCACAGGGAACATTTATTTTAAAATTGAGCCAGATATTGAGATAAGACAGAAAGGAACTGCTTTTTTGTGGGGTGCAAGGTGTTTGGAGGCTAGTTTTGGGACACTTTTAGGAACCTTGATTAAACCTGGATTTAAAAAAAAAAAAAATAAGAGAGGTAGGTTGAGACAATGTTGACCAAATAGACACAACATATCGGGGG